>JAZAYU010000194.1:838779-933906 GCA_038501625.1 Corbicula japonica
TGTGTTTTTAGCTCAGTTCCAATCTTTGATATATTTGCTTCAGCTTTTCTGATTGAGTGTTTAACCTCCTGTACTTCAGTTACTTGTTTTTCAATAGTACTTATTCTTTCATTTTGTATTTTCAATGTGTTTTCAATTTTGTTCCAGGCTGCACCTTGGGCTTCAAGTTTGTTGTCGATGTTACCCAGTTTTGTATCAAGTTTTGTGTTCAGGTCTTTCATAAAGTTAACAAACCACTTTGGGGTATCTTGCAGGTTTGTCATAGTTGTAGGTTCATGCTGGGGCATCTGGGAAGGACTGGCTATTGCACTAGTACTATGTCCATATCTGTAAGGCTCATGTTGTATATATTGGGCCTGAGGTATTTGTTGCATCTGTTGGTACCTATGTGGATAGTTTTGTATAATACTTTGAGGGCTGGACAAATTCTGTTGATTTGGCTGATTTTGAATGTAACAGGGTTGGTTATATAACATTTATTACTTGGAGATTGATAGAGAATCTCTCTTGCTTGGCCAATGAATCCTGCAGTTGTGCCAGTTGCACCAACATTGTTTACATTGTTTGCATTGTTTATGCCTTCATAGACAAAATTTGCATCACTAGAGCTAATGAAATGGTCAGCCTTCGTTTCACAAACAGTTCCTGCTTGGTTTTCTTTCATTTCTGATGGTGTATTGTCATCTTGTTTTGTCGTTAATATGTTGTTTACATTTTGGTCTGTTGTTGGTGGGGTACTGTCTTTATGTTGGAGACCTTGTTTTTCATTTGTTTGTTTATGTTTACCTTTTCTAGTCAATGTCACTTGTTACACATTGCTTGTAACCTATCATCTCACTATTTTGTAGAATCTATAGGCAAGTTTCTAGTCAATTTGTCGAAAATAATAAGATCTTTTCTTCCCATTTAAAATTTCCGCCTTTCCGCCATATCACGTGACCTTCCCCTTTTCAATACTGCGTGTCACTCAGAACTTCGAATTACAGGTATGGCATGTAAACAGGAATAAATTGCTCAAATGAAGGTTTAATTGCTACTGTAACAGTTAATTATCCATTAATGCTTATTACCATATATTTTATGAATTTCTTCCAAAAATAATCACACCCCAGTCAGTCCAGAAACATGTTTCTGTCGTATGTATTGTACCTATTAAACAATCAAAATTAATTTGGTAGACGCGTTATAGGTTAATGTAAAGAGAAATTCTGTACAAAATTTTACCTATTTTTAGCCGATGTTTGGCCATTTCCCTCGTGATCATCTAAAGTATTTTTGTGTATTGTTTCGTACTCTGGATGAAGTGGTTTCTTTTTTTGATTGTCAACTATAAAACATAAATATACGTAAATAAAATTTAATTAACATCACATGAGAACCTACATTTATATGTCAGTAGATACATGTACATAACCATTATCATCTATCATTATGTATGATTTAATCGTAAGATAATAACTATGTTAATTACGGAAGGTTATTTTGACCCCCCCCCCCCCATATATATATGATTGGTTAAACATAATTACTGTATAAAAATCAAAATACATGTGTTGTTACATTTATAACTTTGAAATATATATATATATATTTGTTGGTAAAATGTATAACCAAGTATCGTTGTAATAGTTATAAATGTTTAATAGATTTAACGACAAGACAAGTTGTGTGATAAAAAAACGAAATCATATAGATTGAAATGTGTGAATAGAAATTAAGAAGCTTGAAGACTTATGAGCGTTTTGCGACTTAATATATGTATTGCAATTTAAATATCTTCAAAGTTACTGCTGGATGTATATAAACTCTATATTTAATCGCTGGAGAAAACGTTATTAAGTTGTATCATACGACCGCGTGTTAAACGCCTTCTTCGACAAGATGCTGCCTGATCCGGTAAGTACATGCATTTACAATTTTATTTATATGAATATATTTTCAATTTTTGAAGAAAAAGTAAGATAATCTTGCAACTAGTGGAATAAAATATTTTTACACATTCCTCTAAATATTTCTACTGACTTGTATAACCTGCCATCCTGAATGACATTAATTTGCGTATCTGTATAGTGGGTGAAGGCGCGTGCGAACGTGTGTGCGTGTGTTTGTGTATTACACTTTCAATTTATGGATTCTTTAGGAAAAGTTATCTAACCTGAAAAATGATGCTTAGGCGCTTCCTTCGCACAATGTTTACAGATTATCACAGGCCCCTAACTTATGGGCCAGAGACCTCCGGCGGTCGGAATCTGCAGTCAATATGCGAGAAAATTATAGCTTACTGACTGGTGCATGTTCAGGTTTATATAGATAATACAACTTTTTTTCCAATTTCAGAGCCGCTACCCAGGTGACAATGAAAGCAAAAGCAATTGACAACATATTATCACCACTGCATGTACCGCAGTGAAGAAATACTCGGATTTTTAATTTTAAAGCACAACCTCGCTATTAGCAAGACATGTTCAAGAAAAACCATTCGTCGTCTTGGCCTACGAAGGAATAATAATGAAGCACCAGTCACAGATATTATATCAAAGATACAGCATTTGCTGCACAACAACTTTGCTAACGCTGGGAATATGACTATTTGGCGACTTTTGAATTCCCACTACAGTTTACGTGTCACACGCCTCATGGTTGCGATCTACACAGAGGGAGTCATTTTGCGTCGGCATCGTGTATTGAGAAGACGTACGTACATATGTCTAGAACCTAACTTTATGATTGACATAGATGGATATGAGAAGCTGAAGCCGTATGGTTTTCCCATTCATTGAGCTATGGATGGATTTTCGCGAACAATGATAGTTAAAGGTTGTCAGATCAAACAACAATCCTCACGTAATTTCAAGACTATTTTGACCATATTATCGAACAAAACTCTTGACCTAGGATCATTTGAAGCGACACCGGCACTGAAAATATAGTGATTCGCGATGCACATCGATTACTAAGACTTCACCATGGTGACAGTATATCTGGTGAAAGCAGCTTTCTGGTCGGCCGTTCTACTGCAAACCAACGAATAGAAATGTTTTGGAGTGTATTGATGAAACTTGTTGTATATTTCTGGAGAAATATCTTTAAGGACATGGTAGACATAAGACTGTTTAATATAACTAACTCCGATCATGTTGAAACAGCGCGGCTGTGCTTCACAAGACCATTACAGACTCACTTAGATGTATTCAAACAACATTGGAATCATCACAGGATAAGACCTCAAAGGTCGCTGGAAACCCCATCAAGTCTTTCCCCCCGAGATGTTATTTCACCAACCAGAACTCTTTGGGGTCCGCGACTGTTCCGTATTTTCTTCTTTGTCGATTGCAGATATGACTGGGCTAGCAAGACACTATAGCATAAGAGTGTCGAATGGGATGTACCGATCACTTTAACTTTTCAGTCGTATTTTGGAAAAAGGTGGAATTTCTAGGAAAAAAATTCCTCTTGCCGGACTCTCCCGATGAAGCACTTCTAATGTACGAAGCCTTAATGCAGTTGCAAAATCTACACTAACAATGACATCTTGATTGAAATACTGGTATTACGTATTATTCAGATATAGCATCTGCAGAACAAGACTGTTGAGATAATTGCTTTAGATGACTGCCACTAAAACATTGCATTTTTATTATGCGATTCAGAGGAAATTGTTTAATAAAGTTACAAACAATTATAAAGAATGGTGTAATCTTGTCTCTCCCAATAGAGCAACCAAAGTCCAAGAGGTTTTGTCTCATTAGGCAACAGGTTCAGCTTTTACTAGCGTAATTATATGAATATTGAAGAATTATATCCACAATCGATGTAAAACAAAGAAATAAAATAGTTTTCCGGTATGGCTGATGATCCATTTAAGAATCAGTTTTGTGCCAAATGCTTGGTAGTGTTAAATACGCATCTTTGTAATGAATAACATTATAAAAATATACCACAAAAGATATACTTTAATTCTTTCTAGAAACATATGACGTCATGAATATAATTAAATTTATGTTAGTATTTTTACTTTGAGAATATTTACACATAAACATAATATTATATTAATTTTCTTTTCATGTATGCATTTTTGTTATGTGTTTACTTTATGAGTAACTGCATGCTTGATGTTTTACTGAACCTTTCCTGTATTGTGGGTTCCTTCGTGAGTGTGGGTGTGTGTCGGCATCGGTCCATCGCCTCAGAAGCAATTTAACAAACAATAACAAACAATAACACTAACGATTGGTTTTGTAAGGAACCGACACATCCCCACTTAGAACACATGCTGCATGGGTGAGCGGAGTATTACTTTGAAGACAGTGTTTTAAGTCCAACCGCTAAGAACCAGTAGCACCCACCCCTCCACCCAATACCCCCTAAATTGTATGTATTGTGGTAATCCTACTTAACTAGCAGACTGCAGTGTTTTAAATGTACTGTACATGTAACATGAAGACGGCAATGTCGGAAAAGTGCGCGATTATTATCATGTCATGTCATGACCATCTCGGTCGCCTGCATGCCATATTGCGGATCTTCACCACATGTATGAACCAACGAGCAATAATTCTAATGCCCATAGATCAAACAGAAAATTTTTCACGCATGATTATTTTACGCTTATCTCAAAAGTACAAAAATGATTGAATTGAAATAATTCGTATAACACGTTATTTATTAATGTTCATGAAATTAGCAGCCTGGCAGCGTGGAGTTGGCAGCCTGGCAGCGTGAAGTTGGCAGCCTGGCAGCGTGGTTATCAGTCTAGCAGCCTGGTAGCGTGAAGTTAGCAGCCTGGCAGCATGAAGTTAGCATCCTAGCACCATGGCATGCAAGCGATAAGTTAGCAGCTTTGTAGAGAGAAGTTAAACACTCGACGGATATGATGTTATTGCGCGATTTTAAAATATCATAGTTTGTTCATATATATTTCAGAAAAAGCGAAAATTGAAACTTTGAAAATCAGTAAGACATGAGTAATTTCAATAAAATAGATTTTCAAGACGCTAGTGTTTCTTAAAGTCATTTTATTCGAAAATCTCATTTGACTTTTTCGGAGTTGTTTTATTCTACAGAATATGAAATCGCGCGATATTTGTATGCCGACAGAAACCAAAATACTTTTTTTTAAATGAAATAATAAAATAAAAACAAATTTAATGTAGGTTTAAAGTGAGATTGTCAACCTGGCAGCTTAGCAGCCTGGCAGCGTTATAGTTATTATTCCAAAACGTATTTGATATAGATCAATTATAGTTCATGATCTTGTAATTTTCAAAAACTGCTAACACCGAAATTTTGTAAATCAGACGAATGATTTATATGAATATGATAAATTTAATTCGTATTTTTTCATGACACTAGTGTCATTACAAATCTTTTTAAAATCCTAAAATCTCATAATCAAAGCGCTGAAAGCGTTGAAAACTGTCTGCTTTGAAAGGAAACTTAGTACTACATGTACAGTAAAACCCCTCATTACGGACACTCAGTATTACGGACACCCCGGTATTACGGACGATTTTTTAATGAACGGACATTTTCTCTTCTTTGTATATGTAGTAAATAACTCACTAATACAGACACCCCGCTATTCCGGTATTACGGACAACGGACGCAGTACAAAATTAATTTTAATGCACATTTTAGATCCGCTATTACGGACAATCGAATCTGGTAACGTTCCACTTTTTGACTGTTTCACGACATCAGTTTACGACATCGGTTTGCGACATACGACCGATTAACGTATTATTGATTAGACTCATTTACGGTAAATGGTAAAGTTGCAAATTGCAATCAAAACAGACCTGTCAAACCGTGATTTACACAATTGACTGGGGTACCTAATCAAGGTAAGTGGTAATGTCAATTAGCAGTTTAAGATGTTTGTGTCTTTTAGTTAATTGGGCAATAATTGGCAGGTTTCGGCAATGAAAAGATTCGCTACTTATCGATTTAATTGGATGTTTCTGTTTCTAAATCTACGATAATACATGTATTATGATTTGCATTAAAAAAACTCACCAGTGTTTATTTACTGTTTGTATTGTAGAGCATGTATAAAATGAGCATAAGTACATGTAATTTATAGTTTTTGCATTTGTAAAACATGTGTAAAATTAAAATTAGTAAATTTACTTATTTTGTCTCATTTATAAGATTAAACTAGATATAAACGCCAATTAACACATATTAGGCTGTCTAATCAGCGATAGATTAATTATGTCGAACCGAAGATGTATCGGACAGTGGCTGGTGGTTCAAACCCACAATTAAGGACACCCCGCTATTAAGGACACTTTCCCTCAGTCCCTTAGGTGTCCGTAATAGAGGGGTTTCACTGTATATACCGTAGCAGCTGAAAGTGAGTTAATGATAAGATGGCGCTCATTTCCAAGTGAACTTGTTGCTATCCTAGAGAACCACCTCTTTGAAAAATCTCCAGAAATAGCACAGTGAAGACGAGAGTGTGTTAAGCAGACCAATGTGATTGGACATTAAAAATATGTAGTTAAAGCAGTGAATAAAGAGGTGCTAGCTGCTTTAAGAACATAAAAGTAGAAACAGTTAAGCCACAAACTGAGTAGACTACTGGAAACTAAATTTGGTAATACATGTACTAGTATTGCTAGTTCTCAAAATAAGTTCTGTGAAATTTTAACATTTCATAAAACGTTTGATTGGGTGGGGTAAATCAACATGAAACATTCAATTTGTTAGTCTATTACGTGTAAAATGACCGAAAATATTTAATGTTTATCAGACTAAATGTTTAATGACAAAAATCATTTACAGAAGTCTGTATTATGACTAAAGTTTGAAAGATCGTATTGAAAAAAAAGCCGAATATTGCACATAGACAGCGATTTATGTTTCATTTTTGCGTTCAACTTGTCCTATTTTGTAAAAATACTAATTAAAATAGATGAAAGGGGAACTTGAAAGTCACCGAACATGACAAATTTGAAAATATTTCAGGCTCGGTTTGATTGAGCCTGTTAAATACTAATTAAGAGATTATCCGTGGCCCGATTTTGTCCTTTTTGGATATGATGCTGTTTATAGTTAATGTTATTGGTGCTGAACATTTCATTTCTGTTGCAATTTTGTCTAAGTTTGATGTTGTTTTTTTTTTCGTAATGTGACTGTACTAACAATGCTATGGGGAAATAATTTAGGGGTAGTTTTAGCGGGGAGACGCCAGGGGCACATGCCCACACTTCCGGCACGTTCACAATTTTAGTGGTGATAAACCAATTTTTACTCAAGAAATCCTTTACGAGTCTTGTGGTCTGATACCGCTCATATTCTCAGTCATCATTGATTGAAGCAAGGCTTTCTAGTTCCTTTCTATATTACTCTTGAGTTTTGAAGCTTGTTTTGTATAACTGGGAACAAATTATAATTACTAAAGTTGTTGTTGCATTAGCAAAAGTTCATCATTTGTTAATAATATTAATGAACACTTTAATTTTATGCCTTCCCGTGAATTATAGAATTTTCTCGGTGAAATAAAAGCGGTATTCAAACTATTTTCATCACGTTTGTTCCGATGGGCATGAACAATGAATGTTTCACTGCGCATGACTACTTCAGTAGACAAACGTTTATTTACTTATTTTCTGAATTTATTTGTTTATATATATATATAGATAGATATAATTATGCCAAAACATTGTTGTTATTTTTTTTCTCGTCTTCATGCTTGTTCTCCAATATCTCTATTATTACTTAGTGTGTGTGTGTGTGTGTGTGCGTGTGTGTGTGGGTGTGCGTGTGTATGTGTGTGTAAGTTCTTCCTTTTTGTTTGTTTGTTGTATGTACTTTTGTATTGTTAATTTATACATCTGCCATTGTTAATGGCAAGAAACATGATTGTTTATGCCTAATAAAAATCTTGATCTTGATCTTGATCTTGATAACGACTGAGTAAGAGTCTACCATCATGGCAGTCACGGTGCATTGAAATAAGCTCATCGTGAAAATATATATCTTCAGTGAATGTGCAAGTTATATATATTAATCACATGTATTATGTTCATTTTGAACAAAATATTTATAGTGATTATGCTTTTGTCGATTCTTGTTCGAGGTTATGTGTTTTTCAAATAATATAAACGTGTTCGTTTTAATGAATTATACTTGTAAATTATATAGATGCTGCATAATAAGTTGTTTTTAATTATGACAACTACATATAAAGCATATTTATATCATCGCAATAAAGTTTCAGATAAAGAAAGCTGGAGAGATTACTTAAAATAACTTAAAATAATCAGATAACTCCTGTGTGATAACAATTATTTAACATGATTTTTTATTTAAATGAATGAAAAAATGCTGATAATATCTTTTTTTCTTATAAATGCATGCTTAATTACATTTTATTTAACGAAAAACATATATATGGGGGGTCAAAACAACCTTCCGTAGTTAATATATTCGTAAACAAATGTTAAGAGTGTTTTAATTCTTTTGCTTTAATATGGTTTAAAATACTTAAATTTCAATTAATAAGTTTTTGATGTGCATAACAAAATATATAATTTTACAAAAAGTCATTTCTTTATTTGATACTTAAGAAGTAAATACATTTTATCTTAATGCTAACAACACATATTGAATCTCAACCAAAACATAACATGTTTTTCTTTGAGAATGTCTCTTAATAACCATAACTATTTAAAACTAGGTTCAAATGAAATTAACATTCTTATAATACATGCGACATCATGTTTCCAAGAGGCAGATATTTATGTTAATGACTATATTGTTGAGTTCGCGTAATGAAATTCTTATTATTCTCTTAAAGAAAAGTATAAGTGTTTTTCACACGATACTTGCTGTATTGATAAATTTAACTTGCATATAAATACATATTTGAAATTACTCGTCAGCGCGTTATTTAACACATTTACATGGATGCACTGAATAAAATCTATTTTCCACTACCGAACCTTTATGTTGGTATTGATGACACAATAATCGTGTTCTTCACATTTTCAGTCACAATAATTGCGTTATTTTCATTTTCATTTATTTCATCAGTTTTCGAATAGCGTTTCAAACTGGGTTCTTGGTTTATGAAATTTTGGTCTATAGTAAATAGTCCTTAGTGTCTATATTAATACATGTATAGCGAAATGCATGATTCGTATTTTTTTGTATTCTACATATAATTTTGAAAAACATAACACTTTCGAAATGTCTTTATCATGAACAACATATGTCAACTGATTAATACCTAAATATCCGTGGTAGCCTTTCCATTTATAAAATCGCATGATAAAAACAACTCCAATATAAGGTATTGCGCTTAGAAGAATGTACCCAACAGCTTTCTCTGGAAGAATCACAATGAAAAACAAAACACTATTGACCACATAATTTTGACAAATATATTATGTATAAAACCAAAACGAAAATTGTCTAAAACAAAACATTTAAAAGAAACGAAAACTTTTTACACTGGCAATAATCTGGACAATATCATATCTTACAAAATTCGACCGCAAATGTTATTTGCAAATGGGAGTTTTCTAAAACTGCGATTCCAGGCTGAAACCTTTTTATTAAATATTTGATGCTTTGCATCTGGTTTCAAATGCAGTTGTTGTTAAAACGATCGAAATATTTTTTTTTAATTCTAGATGCTGACATTCGAAGCCGTCACAACAACCTCAGTTATTTGTGATGGCATTAAATTATGTTCTTGTCGTTGTTGGTGTGGTTCCTTCTGCTTCTGCTGCTGCTTCTGCTCTTTTGGCAGCACTCGAGACGTCATCATTGATATAAAGTGACACATACTATTGTATTTCACGAAACATGAGGTACTTATGATTTATCTGTGACACGTAATATGTTTACGAAACGTGAGGTTCTTAATATGATATATTTTTATTAAACATAGGCGTGATTGCTTAATATATCGCACAATTCTTAAATGGGCGTGTGGAAATAGAAACCTAACCTGCACTTGAAGGGTAATGAGTATAGATCGTAATATGTAGAAAGGAAGCGACACTGAGTTGTATCAAGCACGGAACTCCAACGAACAACACGAGAAAAATTATGATTGCTGTGTGGTCTACGGTTGACGCCGAAACTAAAAACATATTAATTTACGTTTAAACAGAACAGTGTGTTTTATAGTTCTCTTTCTAACATATGTGAAATCAGAAAGAGGCTATAAGCAGCGTTATGTAATAGAAAATAAAAATTTCGGTTGAAACAAAATGATCATCTGTAATCTAACTGTTTTCTCTACAAATACTCGTACTTCTTTCTAATTTATAAAATATTAACAGGTAGTACAACACAATGTTTCGGTTGCGTTAGTTTTTCAAATACGTCTTAAGGAAAACATAGGGCATCATGACTGTTTGAATAATTATCTATATATTTAGTCTGAACAATGTATTCGGTATTTGTTGCTAGACTATTTGAATATAAAACATATTTTCAATGAGACTTAATAGGAAATGTAGTAAAATCTAATTGAATATTATCATAAGGTCATATCAAGAATGCATTGCTTTTTTAAGTGTGACAAAGCCAATTTAATGAGGCACCATCGCATCATTATAACAAGAAGTTTTCGCATGCGTTTTAATTCATGTTACAATATTGTTGTTGATGAGAACAACTAATTAATCTTGAATTTTTACTTAAATGATAATATATTTAGAAGTTCACAGATAGCATCATTTTATTTCCGAAGTATAGCAATTTATTTTTTTAAAGTTAAGTATAAAGAATATATACAATATGAAATCTCCTTAGCAATTTAGTTTAATTAAATTTTTGTAAAACAAGAAATTACCTATCACAATACAGCTAGTGTTTTCCCACATGCTTGATGCTAAACAATGGATCAACGACTTAGAAGCAGTATATTCTTTATCACACTCAACTACAGCTTCGGCTCCATATGACAAGTTGGCGCTATCAGCTGGACGAATAACTCCAAAAGAAATATCCGCCACAGATCCACATTCTTCATCAAAAACAATAAAGGCAGTTGATTTCCATGATTAATATCAAAGTACATATAACATGATGTTCTCTAACAACAACTTGAATAAAATTCTCTGTGTGTCCATGCACTCTCTACTTTAGTATTTTGTTAAATGAGATATGAAATCTAACGTTGACTATGAATAACAACAAATCTAAAACACTATCAGAAAGGTGGTATTTTTAGAAATTATCAGACTATATATTAACTCTATATACATTTATGAAAATGTCTGGACCAAATTATTTCATTCTACACAAAGATAAAAACAAAATACATGAATGAATTATTTAGTGACTTTAAACAAAGAAAACAATACGACTTAAGAAACCGTCACTGTACGCTAAAATATGATATAGAGCATACAAATCGAGTCCAAAAGTATACTCTTATAAATAAAAAAAGCAAGCGAAGAAAATATGAAAACAGACTCATCTATTTCATAAGATTCATGTAATAGAAAAATATTTGTTCTGCATCTTTTATTCGTCGTATTCATATATCGTCGAATTCACGCGGAACCAAATCACAGGCTAAGCTGTATGTACGTCATTTGTATTTATGATCTTTTTTGTCCGTTTAATTTCAAACGATTTCCCGATTGTAGAATTTTCAGCGGTTTATTCGTCGGAAATAACACGAACTTAAAACCATGTATTACTAAGCTGTACTATTGGCTCAATAATTGGTTCATGGTGCTAATAGATATGATCAATACTTGCAAAGCTAATACTTTCAAAATTCATTTAAAATCAGTTTTTTAAGCCTCAGTACGAATTAAAAGAGACTTCAAATAAATAATGAATATGCACTGGTCATACTCTAAGCTCACAACTAAAACATGTCCGCCGCAAGTTTTTAATAAGTAATCAATATTAATTTTGTTTTAAAATTTTTAGATCTAAGCAAAACTTGCCAAATTTTGTAATAATGAGCTAAATGTCGATTTTGTTTCAGAAAATTGTAATCGGAAATATACCTATAACAGTACAACTTGCACGTTCCCATGATGCCGTGTCCAAACATGAGATGGTGGTAATATCTGACTGAAACCCGGTATAGCATGTTACAGAGGCTCTAGATTCGAATGTTGTCGACGTAGGACCTAGCAATGTTAAGTATCCCCCAGGTATCTTTGGTAATGGTCCGCAATCTATCAAATCACCATTGAGTTTATTAAGAAAGTGCAAAAAATAACAAATTTATACGATTAATTCTTTGATATTTGTAGAGGTTAAATAGAAGATATTGCAGTTTATAATGCATACATATGCATTTTAACATCTAAGTGCACATCTTGATAACCTTAACACAAATATACGAGGAAGTTAAATAAAGTTATATCCGAAAAATATCTTATACATAGTAGTCTTTTGTGAATAATCATTTTGATGATTGATAAAAATCACAAAGCGAAACACTCATTACTAAACTGTTTTAAACGTATAAAAGCCATAACATCGAATATATTAAAAGAAAAAAGCTATTTTTTTTCGAAATGCATCGTTCAATTATATGTTCATGTTATATTGGCCTATGAAATCACTTTGCAATAACCATAACGCTTGCTCGTAACCACTATTCACATTTTCAGTTTACTTGTTTTAAGTCTGATGAAAAGTGTGAAATAAATATTTCACACATCCTATCCTTTCAGCACTCAGCTAAAGGGTAAAAAATAAACCAATTTAAATTATATACATATATACATTTTCCTATATACGAGGAACATCCTATCCTTTCAGCACTCAGCTCAAAGGTAAAAAATAAACCAATTTAAATTATATACATATATACATTTTCCACGCCTAGGCCAACGGTTTTCTTTTCTATAATAAACGAACCTTTATCGCAGTACTAAGCTTTGAATCTGACACATTTAGTTCATAAAAATTACCGATAATTGTACAAGTGACATCTTTCCAGGATCCTGTAGCCAAACAAGAGGTGGAGAAAACATCAGACGCATATCCATGGTCACATGTCACAGTAGCCTTAGCCCCGAATGTTGTATTGCTTGGATCAAGCAACGTTAAGCGCCCCCTGGATATTGTTGGTGGCTGTCCGCAATCTACCAAAAAACTTGTGATAATATAAGACTGTAAGGCAGTATGCAATAACACTGTCATTTAATGCCACTTGATTTACGGAAATGAAACTTATAACGACAGGAAAAAGCTTTGTATGAATTGCCTGCATATGAGCTTGACCACTGCGTTTTAACAAAGCTTTATGAACATTCTAGAGCATTCACTTGTTTAAATATTATTGAGCATTTAGCAATGCTTGAATTTATAGGTATCGAAGGGGCAATGACTGTGAAAGGAAAAACAACGATGGTGGTAAGGATGAAGAAATGCTGATGTAAAAAAGTAAAGACTTATTTTTGAAAGTGTATCTTAGGCATTCTTTAGACATAAACATGTTGTTACAAATTATAAGAAATGTTAAAATTGTACACAAGTAGTCGATTGTTATAATATTCGTTAATTCAAACATAATGATTGCTGAAGTTCGTCACAAGAGCTTTCATTTTCGTTTAAATTGTTGCAAGTTTGGTGAAAATTTGAATAATAATATACATAGCATCTTCCTAGCTCTTAGATTACAGCTCATCTTTGCTAGCTTTTATGTTTCTGCAATATTCAAGTATTTTATTTAAGTTATCTAGTTTTATCAGGAATATTTAATGACAACTGTACAGTTGACTGATTCCCAGGATCCATTAGCCAAACAGGAGATAAAAGAAACATCTGACTGATATCCAAAAGAACATGTCACAGATGCTCTAGCTCCGACAGTTGTATTGTTTGGATCAAGCAAAGTTAAGCTCCCCATGGATATCGTTGGTGGCTGTCCGCAATCGACCAAATCTAATATAATAATGCAGTATACAATAATCTTGTAATTAATCATTTGATTTACATATATGGACATTATAACGGAAAGAAATATGCATGCATATGGGTTTGAAGATTGTGTTCGAACAATTAATTTTTAAAACTCTAGTATGAAAGATGTAGGAGAAACAGATATTGATAAATGTGGGGCATTTGTCGAAAATTGTTAAGTAAGTCGCTCAGCAGACGGAGAGACTTTCTCAATAACTATTAAGCCTGATTTCGCAAATCCGGTTTAAAATTTTGGTGGGAAGTTACATGTATCCCTTACACCGCAGTTACCATCACCACTCCTCGAAGAACTTCGTTTTATTCCTTCTACTCTTCAAATAATAGATTTAAAGGTGACCTTCGTAAAAATAGTGACGATATATTTGTTGTTACTATTCTGCTTTAAATCAACTTGTTAAATAAAAACTTAAGCTGTAAATATCTTTATACATGTATGATATTAGTTAGTTTTATTTTATGTAGTATCAGACTATATATGACTCTGTTAACTAACCTCTGATTATACATGCCGAGCTGCTCCATATTCCCTGTTCTTGGCAAACGATAGTCTCATTAACAGCATGAAATCCAGGGCTGCAGGTAACAGAAGCTGTCGAGTTATACACAGACTGATTTCCTAGGATAATCATCCCATCGGTTATGTTGTTTGGTATACCACAATCTGAAATTATATTAAATTAGCAATTGGGATGCTTTTTGTCATCAGCATGTTCATATAGTTGGTACATGTAGACTAAAAACTTAAAGTACAATTTGAAGAAACTTGTTCATATCTAACGAGAAATATGTCATAATATTTAAATAGAAGGTGCGTTTGATTTAATCTAAAGGAATTAATTGTGTACTGTTGGGTTTGATGATGAATCTTTTGGCATCCCGTACCACAGACACATGTTTTAAGGTCCTTTTCTGGCCAGTATGTCAGTAGAGCTATATAGGATTAAAATAGAGCTCTAGTATCAAGTTTGGTCAAGATCAGCTGATAAATGAGCGATCTGTATCACGTATGAGAATCAACATTTGTTCGGTAAGTTACGATTTTGTATTCAAAATTAATGTGCAACAAGGATGGTGTATTTTTCCAAAATCTGTTTAGTTTGTTATCTTTAGTTATTTAGTATTACAAGAAATATGTTGTTTTTTGGAAAACGGAGATATTTTGTGTTCTGTGTGAATGAAGTTGCATCTCGTGATACAGATCGCTCATTTATCAGCTGATCTTGACCAAACTTGATACTAGAGCTCTGTTTTAGGCCTATATAGCTCTACTGACATACTGGCCAGCAAGGGACCTCTAAACATGTGTCTGTGACATCTTGAACTTAATTTTACTTGCTGTACCATTAAATTTAAATGTATATGTACATTATAGAGATGAAACGCACTCGGTTAATATGAAGTTTATTTACCTATGCACCATGATGCAGAATTGTTCGGGCAACTTAGACTAAACGGCACACCATGGTCGGATGCTGAAACAAATATTGAGAAAACAAGCTATTCAAGGTTTGTATTAACACGTTCATGTACCCTATAAACTAAATTACATGTATATGCTTATCAATTAGCGTTGGTACACATCATTTCTAAGTATACATAGTATTACAAGTCTTCTTGCTTCAGGATTTGTCACACAGGTTTGCAGGTGTAGCTTTCGATGTAACAACAAAATCATATTAACTTTAATAGTTTAGTAAATGCAGTTATTGTACTTCAATAATAAAATTACCACAGGAGTAAACAACCTATACTTTTTCATGACAACAACAATAATAACATAACCTTGCCAAACGACATAAACATTCACATACATCAAATGAACATCAAATGAATATTTAGTTGCTAATAGAAATACTAAGGAGAATATGTAATACCACAAACCTTGAAAACCAATGAAGAAATAGCCAGTACTGTTGTGTGTTGAGTTGTTTTCAAAGAACATCTGATAATAATTTGACGATAAATTTCGCTGTGTGACAAATGTGCTATTGTAGTTTTTACAGTTTACTGATTCTTGTAATTCACCACCTGCATCCGTTATTAGAAGACTTTGCAGACAGTTTGTAGGATCGTCATACATATCTGCGTCCATAATATAGCTTGTTACGCCAGAAGAACAGGACTTGGCTTCGAAGGAACAGGAACATGAGTTATTCCCGACGGTATCTCCTGGGTAACCTTCGTTGGTCAAATACAGGGGTAATCCTGTAGAATTTATTGTATTGTTGGAGCAGACGGAGACGATTCTTGATTCTAAAAATGAAGCTAAAGTTTATAGTGGTAAGTAAATAAATGCTATAAAATAGAGTAACTAGATAAGCATATGATTCCATGTTCTTTAAAACAAAATGGAACTTTGAATACCTAGCACGAGCTTGGCAAATATAATTCAATGCAGGCTTGATTTTGTCGAGATTGTTCATGGGCAGTTATGGAAATGCATATATTGTGTTTACGTAGCTTCAGTGGTTTAACATAATTTTTTGGAAATGTTTTATCATTTAAAATTGAAATTTTAACTAACCTCATAAACACAACTGAACAAACCTTAACAGGTTTGACCTATTGACCTATTTGGACATCTAAAGGTCATTCTTGAGACTTTCTGAAAAACCTTTTCCTTTTCTTATTTATATGATTCACTTAAAGTAACGGTATTGCCTACATAAAATCATGACCAGTCTCAGAGTTATACAAAATTTATACTTCTTAAAAATGCGTTTTATCTGGGTCCAGCATGTCCTGCTGTATGGGATGGGGGCTGCTATATTTCAAGTAAAAGCTATCTAGACTGTGCATAAAACAGCATACTCATGGCTTTAAATCTAGATTAGATGAGTGAATAAGTTACTTATTTGTCTCTCGCCTTTAAAGTAGCTTCTTCTGTTTAATGTGTTTGTTTGCTTTTGCATGTTCATGGGTGGGCTGGAGCTAGTTTACTAAGGCAACTTGTAATTGATTGTTTATATTAGAACCTGCTGGTGGCAAGTGTGAGGTTGGTGCAACCAAGAACCTGGGATAAACGCCAGTGGCAAACTGTTTTGCCATTGACCGTATTTCCCGATGTTGTCATTTCTCATTAGTTTATTTTCTGGTTTCATTTTGAAAGTTATCATTTCATAAACGCATGTTCTTTTCCGCTTTATGTTTTGGCTGTGTGAGGGGGCTGTGTTGTCCGAGTGCGGTCTTGCATATTGTACTTTCTACAACTTGCGGAATGAACAAACAAACAATGATGTAATTGATGTTCCGATTTCAACTAATTATATTAATCTGGTTTGACGGCATATTTTAAATCTTGTTTGGTTTCAGTATTAATTCAACTTCAACTTTTTTGTCAATTAAAGGTTGAAAATTTTAATCTTTTGCTGGCAAAACTTCCTGTTTATAGAAAAAAAAGCATAAATATTTGCACAAACAAATGTTATAGTATTTATACGGAAGTTTTAATCGTAAAGAAGGATGTGATGTTTCGTTAGATATGACGTTAGCTTTTGTTTGTTTTTGTTTTCCCCAACGAATGATTTATTAATGCATCTTTCTTGGAGCTTGTAAAATGTGCATAACATGTTATATTTTGATTAGAATATTTCAAATTGAATAATGATGTTACATCAGATTAAAAATGTTAACCGAATTCTATGACATCGACATACTCAGTATGCTTGTATCAACTCATCTGGCTTCTTCACAACCTCGTAATAGGAAGATTTTTTTTTCTTTAAAATACTACCTTTAAAGAGGGGAATAATTCAATGAATTTTTTTCAACAAAATGTGCAGATTCTGCACGTTTTATGAATTTCAAGCAGAAAGAAACAGGAACATAATGCTTGTATGCATTAGCAAAATATTATGAAATCCATTTAAAGCTATTACATCCAGACTAAATATTCGACCGATTATCCCGAGAATATAATTAATATCAGCCTCAAATCAAACATGGCAAAAGAGCGATATATAACACTCATACTGAAATTAATTCTTTACTAACTGTTAAACATATTTTTGGGGTAGTGAAAAATACATGTTATGCAAAGTATCCAATCATTGAAATTCTTAACATTGTTACAATAAGGAAAGGGAAACTTTGAAATCCACCGAACAAAATCATATAATGATGAAAACATTGCGGGCTCAGTTTGATTGACCCTATTCATCGGCGCAATTCACATAACTGCCCACGCTGCGTAGACTACTTTTGACAGTACAAATTGAACCCATCACAAACGATGGTTTGCCTATGGAGGTGAAGCTCTAGAAAAGCGATACAGCTTAAAATATACATTGAGGATTTTTTTTATTTCCAAGAAAATTTTTGCCCAGAAATCATTATCGATTGAAACTTTGAAACTTAAATGCTTGGACAGAATGCATATTTTCAAGCAGAGCAGAAAACAAATAAGAATTCATTTAAAAATTACTCGGATCGAACCCAGTGTCAGTTCAAAAGATGCCAGCACTTATTCCCTTGTATTCTAAAACTATAATTGCAACATTCGTAATTTAATTTGAGCTGGGTTTCAAATTTCATTTGGAAAATACATTAAGGGTTTAAAAAATCTTTTCAAAAAAATCTTCCATGAGGGTAGGGGGTATATGATTATCCGTTCCGCGCCCAACCCTGTTTTCGGACAGACGTGCATAACGTATGAGGACGTGCCGAAATTTCGAGCTCCCAAAACCCGACACTGATTTTCTGTCGTGGAAATGATATATAACTTCGATTAGTTCCCATAGACATATATATAAGCTCATTGTTATCGTACGATTGTTATGTCTATAATGTACTGCTAACTATGTAATTTTATGTTGGTTCCATAAACTATTTTTCACAGTCCCAGCATATTCTTGTAAAAATGTTTATTCTTTAAGAATTAAAGAAAATAAAGAGAAATCTTACTTTGTATGCAGACGTATTCCATGTAAATATAGGACGCCTCCTGTGCTCCGTAAGTACAGAACACTTGTGTAGAGTTGACCAGTGTCACATTACATGACGACCTTCAGGAACACTCGCGTTTAATACTGGACGAGTCTTGAACAGTTACTAAGCAATCGCTTGCATTGAACTGACAGCACGTGGTGTTACATTGAGGATTATATCCGTACTGAACTTGTTGTAATGCTATAACATTACTTGAGCCGCAGTCAATCTGAACACTGTTAAGATCGCATGAAGTGTTGCTAAACAATTTTTCTCTGATTGAAAATTGGGCTGAAATGGTATACAAGTGCATGCATAAAGTAAAGTACAGACATCTGGATGACTAAATAAATCTTAAAAAATCGTTCATATTCATATTCTGTGTCTAAGTATTAAGTATATTTATTTATTTTTGATGACTTAGTCTTGAAGAGAGGGGGACACGGCATTCAAATCCAAACGGCAATTGTACATTGAGGTTATCATACATATAGCAGCAAAGTATACTTTACTGTGACATGCATGAAGCTTAAGGATAAAATATGCAGATAAATATATGAGAACCAGGCCGGGTAGTTTGCTATAGTGTGTCCCTGCAAATAGATCTTTAACTGCATCGCTCCTCCCTACAGTCTATACAGATTGTTATTAATTACATGTAACTACATGCATCTCATATTGGCCCTGTAATTCTAAAAATGTAACAGTATAGTTGTTTTAGATTTTCTTGAAATGTCCGTACTTACTATTATTCGAATTTGAACATTTGCATGTAAGTGCAAACAATCGATGGATTATTTTTAAACGAAAACAAATATTATTATATTTTGATATGTGTCATTTTCAAATTTCTTCAGTTGAGATAAAATCACCTACCTGCCGTAGAATGTAAAAGCACAACAACAGACAAAGTTAAAATCATTAAATACGTTAAATACGCCATCGCTATAAATGGTATTCTTGTTGTGCGGAGTTTTGAAATGTCAGATCCTGATACTTATCAGGCTCTAAAACTAATATTCATCCAGGTACCGTAGCACTGATACAGCTTTAAACTCTAGCTTTCGAGATTTATTCCAAGAGAACATTTTTATTCATTTTATATGCCTCCCAAAAATGTTTTTCATTTGATACGGACGAATAATGTATTTTTCTCTTATGAGTACTTCGTTTTATCTCGAAAACACGGAAGTTTGCTAATTTCATTTAAAATTTGTAAACACATTTTATTGAGGAAGAGTTAAAGTTGTTTGTTTTTTATTCGTTGCATTTAGTATTTGTTATACTTTTAAATATCATTATATTTCGGGTGGTTAATTTTCGCTTTCCAGGCCTATATCGTACTTGGAAAAGTGCGCGTAATAAAACCCCTGCGAAATAAAAGCACTCATAATAAAAAAATTGAGAATAAAAAAACTCATGAATTAATGTTCTCTGCGCGAAATTCAAAAACCGAGAAATTTAATGATACGACAGTATTTATTTCTAAAACGTGTGGAAGATATATATTGAGAACGATAGGAGATAAGTTCAAAACGAATTTATTTTTTAAAAATAGTTTATCTAAATTATATTTTATGAAAGACCGCCAATATAATATTATGCAACTGAAGGTTTCGTTCTTGATAGACTTGTTCATGTTATAAATGTTAAACCCCTGTCACACCAGGGTCGCGTTCTCACGGCATTCTCACGGCGTTCAAGAACGCCGAGGTGCGCGCAGTACGATCGCAAGCATCGCCGCAGCAACGCGGTGGCATCGCCAGTAAACGCAGTGGGATCGCATAGAACACCTAGCCACGGCGCTAACTTTGAGAATGCACAAAACATCGGCGTTCTGATAAGAGCGCAGTGGGATCGCCGTATGGTCGCCGTAGCAGCGCAGTAAGGTCTCCTACAACGCCGCAGGAGCTCCGCGGGGGCGCACACAGGTCGCAGTGGGAACGCTGTGGTAATCGGTGGCGCTTGCACGGAGATCGCACGGCGTTGTCGGAGATGTCACTGCGTCTTTACAGCGCTTTATGGCGCGTCTACGGCGCTTATACGGATTGTTAATTGTTTCACTGCGCTCTTTTAACGACTGTACGGAGCTGTCACGGCGATCAGTGCGCTCCCAATGCGCTTCTACCGCGTTGTCACAGCGATCACTGCGCTCACAATGCGCTTCTACCGCGTTGTCACAGCGATCATTGCGCTCCTAAAGCGCTTCTACTACGTTCATTGACGTTTGTATGACAAACATTATGTTCAAGATTGGCAAATAAGCATACATATCACCATGACTGAAGTAAAGCAGCAAGTCGGGCTATTGCTGACCTAAATGCATGTCAAGCAAACATACCAAGATGATTGTGATTGTATATGCATATTATTGTAATACAACGAAAGAGGAGAGTCTTTTTGCAGGCATAGTCTAAACTGTTCAAGAACTAACAAGCAAATGATGAAGATTCGTGATACACTTCGTTTTATACGTTAGAACGTCATCAACACGCAGTCAGCGCAGCGTGAGCGAGGTGAAAGCGCAGTGCACGCAGTGGAAACGCCGTAAAAACGCCCTGAAAGCGCATTGCACGCACTGCAGGCGCCGTAAGAGCGCAGGCAATCGCCAAAAAGAACTCCGTAGGAACGCGATAGAACGCCATGTAAACTCCGAAGCAACGCCAAGGTCGCAGTGAGGACGCCGTGCAGTCTCCATCTTCACGATAAAAGTCAGATTTTTCTTGCGATCTCACGGCGTTCTGGAAAATTAAACAACGCCGGGGCAACGCAGTGGAAACGCGCTGTAGTGTGACAGGGCCTTTATGTAGAGAGTTAGTCGTCAATAAAGCTAACAGTTTTAGTTAATATGTTGCTTTCAAGTTTGGTAGCATTACAGGTAGTTGACTACCGGTACTGATAGTGAATCAGGCTGCAACTTCAACATACCCAAACGCTGCATGTAATGGTCCATGTTGATTTGCATTTAGTTCCGCATTATGTGTCCTTGCATAAACGTTGTTGCACGTCAGCCCTATAAAGGAATAGCACGTGACTTAATTTCACATCTTTTATCGTCATAGGCCTTTTGTTGTGAATTTCAGTACATAGTTATATTGTTAAGCCAATCTCATAAATCATTAAGCGAAATGCTTGAATGTAAAAAGGTGAAATATGCATATTAGGAATCGCCACATTCAGAAAAACAGCCTCCCCACACAGTCAAGAAAAAGAGAGGAAGAGAGCATGGTTAATAAAGTGATCAGTTTCAAAAGAGACACCACTAACAATTAAGAATAATGAGAACCCGAGGGGTTACCGCCTTGGAACGGTCAGCGGCAAATCAAATTGGCAATGGGGATTTAAACCAGGTTCTACGGTGCACCAACCTCACACTTGCCCCAACAGGTTCTCATATCTCAAAACAAATACAAGTTGTCTTGGTGAAACCACCCCAACCCACTTTTAGGCTCAACAATGTTGCATGCAAAAGCACACAAACATATAAAACATAAGAATCTAATAGCATTGCAAAGCCAAAGAGCGGATACTCAATGATCTTACCGAGACGACCAGAGCTCCTGGAGTAAAATCAGAAAGAACACGATGACAGGGATAAAAGAAACAAATCGAGCTTCTAGGTTCTTTTAAGAATAGATTTCCCCATAAAACTTCCTAAACTCTTAAACCCCTGCCACCGTCATGCCAACAAAGAGTTAAGCATAATAATCAACTGTAGAAGGGTTAATCACCAGGCATGCAGAGCGCTGTAAAATATCATGTTGGTAACATTTCTTTTTAAATTTACAGATGTTTTTTACGAATAACCGGGAGAAATTAACATTGTCCTTTATCTTCTTCAGTTTGTAAACTAAATCTCCACAAAAAACTTGCTGTGAAATACCTTGTTGCACTAGTGATTTTAAACTGCACCTGTATTTATGAATTAGATCTGGGTATCGACGATAAAACTTGCAAAATGTTTTCCTTAATGTGTGATACCATTAACCTTGTTTTAAAAGTTTTTCTGTAATGGAAAGATTACGTTCATTGAAATCATTAACATAATTGCAAGCTCTTGAAAAGCGAACAAGCTGTGAAATATAAACCCCGTAAGATGTTGCACGGGGAACATTGCCGTCTAAAAACGGAAAACTTACTATTATTTTATATTAAAATTAAAGATAAACTTTGCATTTGTATTAATATTTAAGTACATGTATTTTTCCTTTCCTTATATGTTAAAAACAAAAGCTGCTTTTGGTGAAGTCAAACTATTAGCAGCTCTATCGGATGTCTTTGTTTTCCACAGATTCTTAAAATTGATCAGCAAGAAATATACATAGTTTGTTTAAACTTTGTGACCTTCAAAAGGTTTGAAGCGGTCCTGGATCCCGGATAAGTACATTTTTAAATAATCTTAAAGAGTAAGCAAAAATATTTGAACAAAAGAATCATGTAAAATATAAACCATATCAGCATATCAATGTTTGTTAAAACAATACAGATTTACTTCCGTCATATGCCTTGCACGTTTGAAATGTAGATGTACAGCATGATTTCTCAGGTAAAATCTGTTTTCCTCAATAAAGCTTGCTTTGTTTCTATGCAAGAGGACATTTAATTTAATTATTGTTAGTATTAGAAATAAACACGCTCTGTTTTTACTTCAAAATGAACAAATAGTGCACGTGAACTTATGAAAAGTGAAAAAAACATGTGAGGATATCAGGGAATGCCACATGCAAAGATACATATCTCCCCACGCGCCAAACAGTAGAGAGGGGAAGAGAGCATGGGTAGATAAAATAATCAATAAGAGGGTTGATCCAGAAGTTCGTACAATTGGCCTATAACTTTTATAAAATTAGTCCGTTAATTGAATACTTCGCCAGAATTGAAGTTCAGAACAAAAGAAATGCATGGTAGTTATTAGTATTACCATAATATACCTATCAGCCGTAAATGACGTTACCATAGCAACACATAACCAACAAAGCGGGGGAGCATTTATTTATTGTAACTATCTTTTAAATAAATAAAAGTTTTCTACAATTTTTAATTAATATAATTTAGTACTTAGAAAGCATGGGTCTATAAAAAATCAATATTTATAAGACAAAGTAAATAACCATGAACACACTGTACTTACTATTAAAGTATGAGTAAGCGTCAGACACCGGAAACATTGTTTTAATACTACAGAGACAATGTGTTATTTTAGGGTTTTCAAGAACAATTTCCTGAGTAGAGTCGGATGAAAAGCAATGACGATGAACTAGACATTCATTTCAAAAAGGTTACTATAATGTCCAAAGCCTGTCTGGATGATTGCCCAGCGCACTTGCTGTTTAACATTATGTGATAGATATACGCAATACGTTGAGCTCATATTTAAATATAAAAGTAATTTCAAGAGATTCAGACTCGGATATAAGCCATTAAAACAAGCATCAATTGTGTATACAACAAGCTCCCGAAAGACAGTGGCACTGTTTTGATTTTTCACAAAACGTCAAACAATTAACATCATATGTTTGTCAAACAAAAAGAAAAAAATAAAGCTCAAAAGAAAACATAAATAGAAACCTAAGTATGTTCTCCAAGGATCGAATGCACTACGTCATTATTTTAAAGATTTTGAATTGAGAAGCATCTAATCCTGATAATTAAATTTCTCGTGGGCAGGCGTTTGGTAGAAGCAGCATGTATTATGCTTTGATGCTTTGCACTAAAATTGTTAATATTTTTGTCTAAAGACGGGGAATAAGGAAAAAAACACTTTCGACCCTAAGGCTGCTAGATATTAACATAGCTAGAGCTATTTCTGTTTTCTGTCTGCGGAATTGTATCAGTTTATTATTTTACTTTTATAATAATAATTGTGTTTCAACATTTGTAATGCCAGACTCTCCAAGCTTTATAGTAAACTATTTACTGACACTTTTAAACAATGTATTAAGCTCAGTTTAAATTATTTTAATAGAACTGATGTAAAGAGAAAAAAGTCATTTTTACTGGTAGGTAAGTAGAGATAGTATCTATAATTTTATGGGTATATTGACAGAGAAAAACAAGAGATGGAAGTTCCAATTTAAAAAAGTATTTAAGTTTATTGAAAAAATCAAATTCAACATATGGGTTGAAAGCAGTGCCGAGACAGCCATTGATAGTGGCAGGAGTAAAGAGGACTTTCCAATGCTTCTTACTTGTTGATGTTATGCAAACAAAGTAAGTGTTGTTTACCATGCAATATTATAGTATGTATCATTTATGGATTAAATCGCCACAAGGCATTTCAAATTACGTGATTACTAGATCGGAATTGTTATCACGTTTTCCAAATTGCTAATTTGTTTAGAAATAACTCCATCCCTTAGGAAGCCTTGACGTGCACAAATGCTTGAACTAATTCGATATCGAGTATTAAATGAGTTTACGTTTCTCGAACTATTGTCATGCAATTATATCTCAAGTTCATCAACTTAATTATTAATTTTCGAAAATTAATTGGTCATTAGCACGCGATAATTGCAGCAATAAAACCAACGGACAAGCGAAACGCGTGGTCAGCTTGCAGTCATTGTACATTTGCTTGTACAAAATAAGTTTAATTTATTAATTTCTTTTTTTTTTATTTAATAACTTAGCAGGTTTGGACGATACGCACTAATGGTATGTATATATCATTTCTACGGTATAAAACATGATTTCTTTAATGATAAAGTTTAATTTTTAATCCAGAATTTAACCCTGTTTAAGGTACCTTAAAGATGGCTTCCAATATTGATATCATTAAGTATATTTTAATGAATCTCTGAATAATAAAATATTTTGCAACGAATAAAGTTGGTGTTCCTAAACTAAAAACAAATAAGTTAAGATTTAGATAATCATTTTGTTATTAATTCACAGCTTAAATTAATAGAAACGGTAATTAAACTATGCACATTTAATGAAAAATTACTTCTTCTTCAGAATGTAACTCTTCTTTTTTTCATGGGCACCCTTAGTTAATTTAATGCTCCGATAACAGGCAGCTTGCTTGTCGGTTTACGTAGCAGCGGTAAAATTGTCGACTGTAAACTTCAATGTTTGTGTTGTATATCCGATAAAAAAACGAAACAAATGTTTAGTAAAGTATATTATAAATTGTACAAACGGATAACGTACGATGATACAGTTAAAAGTTATGAATGAATAGCTCTTTCCAAAACAATCTTTTCAGTCATAGAAATGCATGTTAAGGGTAACGTTGTTGTTGTTTTAGTTGCTAATTAACCTTAACAAAATAAATATATAATGATATTGCTAGAACACAAGAGCAATATATAATGGGAGAAAATAGCCACTTCTTTTAAAGCCACAATAAACTTGCCAAAACGTTTTTTCTTCATTGTGAAAATTAATTAACCACGTTGACCCTTTTCAAAAGAAAGTATAAATGACCAACTGTTTATGTCCTCAAATAATCCCCAATCATTGAGACCCGGTCCGAATAGTATTTGTGTAGCCCACAAAATTACTAACCGTAAGAACGAAGTGACGTCATTCTGTATAATTAGCGACCTTCGCCTGCCGAGAGTTGCCGAAAATCAGCTCGGAAAGATTCGCTGTTTGTTTTGTAAACAAAATAAACGATCCGAAAAACGCCCAAAACATGCTGTAAATCAATAAGATAATACCATTTTCTTATTGTAAGGTTTATTTTTTGTGTTATTATTCATACAGGTGAAATCTAAAATGTTTTGGTTAATAAAAATATGCTGTTTGGCAAGTTTATTGAGGCTTTAACCTCAAATTTCCGAAACCGGCATTTCAGATGTCAGATTAAATTGTTGGATTAGACATGTGCCTAAAAAGACAAATCTTTCATTCACTAATAATTCAGACTGTGTAAAAAATCTAAAACTTAAAATTCCACGCTGCCTTTATTTTCCATAATTTCATCAATTTCTGATAAGTATTGAACTTGGATTAAATTTCCTCGGAAATTTTGATTTCTTATTTTTATTCACTTCAGGTTGCATACATGTAAGTCGAATCAGATAAAGATGTTGAATTTAATCCCGCCATAAAGACTTCCCCCGTTCCTATGAAATATGTTATCCTGTCATTAAAAACACGTTTTACCTCTGTCCCCGTATTTCGTATTTTTCTGAATAATATCCTGTCTTGAGAACAAGGTTGGTGTCCGTTCCTTACTTTGCGAAATGGTATCCCGTCATAAAAACTGATTGACTTGGTCCTTATGTTTTTTTTATGATATGTAATGAATTAAGTCTGGTTCCAGTAACTATGCTTTGTAGGATTATTATGTTTTAAAATCAAGACCAGCCCCCGTTCTTATTTACAGTCGAATGTTATTGTGTCATTATAACAAGGCTGGTTCCCGTACCTATGTTTTGTTGGATATTAATATGTTTTAAAGAACAGTACTGGCTTCCGTTCCTATATTCTGTCAAATGTTATTATCTCATCAATACAAGATTGGCTCCTTTCCTATGCTCTCCCGTGTGGTTAACATCAAAACAAAAACATCCATTTCTATTATCGGCTGAATGTTACATGTCATTAAATCCGATTCGTAAATGTACACAATGTTAATTATTTTCTACTATATTTTATCTTGGCATAAAGACAAGCTGGTTTCCGCTCTTACGGTCTGTCTAATGATATCCGTCATTAAAACAATATCCACTCCCGTTCCTGTGTTTCTGTTGAATGTTTTACGTCATTAAAATGACAACAAGGAAAATAACTCTAACATACGATGGATTATCTTTGTTGCTGTTATAACTTCCCCTGAAACCGATAATTTAAACTACACCAATCATACAAGATTAATTTTAAACTTGAGATTATGAAATATATTCAACAATGTTAAGTTATTTTATGGAATTACCATTAAATACTTTCATTCGTTGGAAACCGTTTGCATTTATAATAATAAAAATGGTGTAAAACAAATGTCACAAAGTCGCTAGAAACGAATATATACCCTTTTGATGCGAATCGCTCTATTCATAATATGTTTACTAATTTTTGACAAGGTTTATTGTCTGAAGCTGAAATGATGGACTTGCAGTTACACAAAGGTTGTTGCAAAATTTCAAACAGGTTTCTGCGTATCTTTCTAATAAAAGCTACAGTAACTAAAGATTTTATGTCTTACAGTTTTACACATACTTTACATGATTAAATGTCATTGGTTTATGAATTTTTTTTATGTTAATGACATTTGCATAACAGGAGTGATGGTGTATGATTAATGATTTCATATTAAATTTTACATTTTGAAGTGTTTTCCATTTTCATTCAGAGAACATGTCTGCTCTGTTTTCAGGCAACCTGGACAATTGTAGTTGCTATTGTCCTTGTGGGAAAATCAACAGCGTATCCGCCTAAGCTCGTTTCAGACGAGTCAGATAAAGGTGGTCAATATCTAGCTACTTCTACCTTGAATGCGAAAATTCCTAACAGAATGGACCGAAGTATGTATCGTCCATTGAACGGAAACTTCTTGTACAGGGTTGGACGGGGTGAAGCATGTCCCTGGGGATGTAACGGAAGAATTGACAATAAGTTGGATAACTGCGAGACAAAGTGCAAGATCGATTTCGCCGTTGATAACTATCGTTTTCAAGTTTGCCTTGAAGAATGCGCGACAAGATACATCAGTTGCCTCACAGCATGTGCATAGAAACACATCAACGGCATATCGAGGAAATTCTTTGCGATTTTGATTAGGCATTCCATCAATTATGTATCCAGTTAACGAAAAATGTCATAGCGATTTGTTTACTGAGTTAAATACTGTATTTGAAAACAAAATAAATTTAAATCCTAAAGAAGATTTATAAATGTTAATTATAACTATAAAATTGAAAATAGGAAGTGTTTGTCCTGTAACAGGAGTATCTTAGCAAGCAGAATGCCTACTGCATGTTCCACTATTCCTTACGTATCTGACGTCTGTTTTACCAACTAGTCATGCTTTTGACTATGTGCTAAGACTTTTGGTGAATGTAACTCTTGAATTAAAACTAGAATTGCATTTAGCTGCAAAGAACCATTCCTTCACTTTTTAATAATATTGCTTCAAGCAATGCTTTATGAAGATTAGATTTATGATCTAATACATTGTTATATTTTTTCAAAGTTCAAGACAATAAAAGACAATATCAATATCTCTTCAATATTCCTCAAACTCATCTTCAAGTTCAAAATACACTTAACAACTTTTCTAAGTGTACACCTACATACTGGTGCATCACAGACTTGATGTTCGGGCTATTGTCCTAAAACTTTTAATAAACCATGCAATGAATACTAACTGATTTATTAGTTAAACTTAATTCAAAATAACAGACAACTGACTGCTCAAAATCATGACGAATACTGACACCCACAGAATACAAATTCGCAACATCAGTTAATAAAGTCTATGTTCAACTTAACAAACGAATTTCGCGTACATATAAATGAAAATTTGGAAGCTAGAAATATGCGATTCTTTCATTCTGATCTTAATCTTTTATAACTGTTGATACTTTTTTAGCAAATTAGTTTGAATGCATAAAATGTAGTCGCCTATCTTTAGTTTTCCGATATTCCTGTTCAATTCGACCATTTTTTCATTTTATTGAAAGTTTTAGAAGCAATAGCTCAATTATGCAGCCAGTAATGCCCCAGTACGAAGGTGTATACTCAGTAGAGTTAAACACATCTGGTCTCTATCTCATTGCCACACACCTAGTATACACCATACCCTTTTAATCTATTACATCATTGCCCATCTACAAATTAAAGCAAACAAGCTGTGGTTTGTACTGTAAGTCGTGCTTCGACAAAATAGAATATTTGTGTTATTATCAGAACATAAAATGTGCGTTAGTTTTTCACGCCGGGTTTTAAATAAACATACAATAAGCACATTGATCTGAATACATTTTAATTTATTAATTATGCACATAAAGACATATGTGTTATATATAATTATTTATACATTTTCAAATCAAACCATTGCACAAACCAATATTTAAAGTTATTTTAGTATTTATCCGTTTGACAATTATCTGGCGTAAACGACGGCATGAAATGGTATTGTACTGGTTGCGATCGATTAGACAAAGTGATGAATAAATAAAGAAAATAAATCTGATGTTAGAAAACTCTTATCACTTTAAATATTCGTTCTATGTTTAACTGATAACATGAAAGCATAATAAGTAAAAACCAAGTACAACATGTACACTGGTATAGATGTATGTTCCACGCTAATACATTTTAATTTCAAAATTAAAATTTGGTTAATTTAATTTTTTCTACAGATTTCTGTTGTTATAAAAATACAATATTTACACCTTTATTTCCACTGCTTCAATATCCTTTACGGGACGAGTGAACTTCAATCTTCAATGAACACCGTTAGCCTTATCACCGCGCAATGAGTACATTCAGGGTCGGATGTAAAGGAATACCCTGTTGACGTCATGAAATCCCCGCTATTTTTATAATTGTTGCTAATTTTAGATAGCTCTTCCTGGAATGTTGCTATTTTTAGATTACTTTTATTTTTAGTTGCTTTTATACCCCTCAAACCGGAAGTAAACAAGTTTACTTATATGACATCAAATCCAGTTGTTTCTTTCGTTTCGTGTTCCTGTCTTATGTTATATCTGGGGCTACCGCCCCCAACCCCCGTTTTTATGTTTTGAGCGAGAAAGAAAATGGCCGCCAAAAATCCGATTCAGTGAGGGTCGGATGTAAACTCGTACCGTTCCATTTTCTAGAATTATCATTGGTTGAAAATTTAACGCTTTAGTCTTTTCTAACATCCCGCCAAAATAACGGTTTTTACTTAGACTATCATTTACTCGCATAGATAGTACTTGCTGTGATACAAATTTGATGTTTTTGTGAAATATTAGTTTTTTTTTCTGTATAAAAATGTTTGAAACAACGGATGAATGTGTTCAATAAACATAAACATGGAACTATTTTTGGTCGTAGTATGATTTTTTTTATTTGAGTAAATAGGCGGACCAGTCCAAATGCCAAACCCGGGGTAAGAAATGTTTTAAACAACATTTCGAAATTAGTAAAAAGTATATATTTTATATTAAATTTAGAAACAAAATGATAAAATGAGGTGTAAATACAAGGAATAAATTTCGTGTTTGATAAGTTCATCGAGTCTTGAACGTCATTAGGGCTGGTTCGGACTCCACACACTTTAACCAGCCCTAATGACGTTCAAGACTCGATGAACTTATCAAACACGAAATTTATTCTTTAATTTAATTTTCCGACTACAAGTTTACAATCATTTTTGCAACAAAACTATAGTAACGATAAACAATTGTATACGCCGTAACTTTTAAGAATCTTTCATTTAGAACAAATCTAATTCACGATGAATCATAATTCAATCACAGCTCTACATAATACGTGTACGTCAGTGGTAAATTCAAATGAAATATGCTTACGATACAAAAGGGGCTGTTCATTTACGTGTTAAACGAAAAGTCTCAGAAACACTAACCTTTTGAACAAACCGCAATTACATTTGATAAAATACAATACATAATCATGATGCAATGCAGCAACACATCAGGTTCAACTTATATACAGTATGTTTTCCCTATAGAACATAAGCCGATGTACAATTTTTTGGCATAAGTAAATTCGAAATATCTTGATTTTTTCATAGTTTTGATTTTTGGAAACTGTTAAAATCATTTAAGGTGTTGATTACAGAGTCAGCAACAGGTTTCGCATGAGTTTCACGTGTTGCTATCCTCAAGCACCTGCTGCCTAACGGTTAGATACGCCACATTCCCATATATTTCTCGTATTAAAAATACCCGACGTACAGTATTATACATTGTGTATGTTAATAAATACGTCATTTGATATTGGCCCTGTTATTTGTCCGAGGGCAGTCGAAGGCCGAGGGCTAATACGACTAACCCAATAACAATTAACAGGGTCAATATCAAATCACTTATTTATTGACAATTTTATTAAATAACCACAAGTATTTGATCCAAGCCAGAAAATGCTTGACTGTGTATTTGTGAAATCTTCACGTTGTAAATTTATAACACTTTCGGTTTTAGACTCTTACTCAGTAGTTTTCAGTAAATAAACGTCAATCAATTAATGTTTTAAAACTGAGTTTATTTTATAACGCAAAATCTCTGCGCCGACAAATAGACCGAGTGAAAACAAAATGGCTGCCATTTCCTAGAGTTTCTTGCTGAAATCTATATCACTTTTTCGGCCCTACCTTATTAGCCAATCAAAATTGCTTCAAATGCGGGCTTTATATCATTAACACTTTCGGCCCGGGGCCGTCAAAGTGATAATGATAATGGCCCTGTTATAAAGCAGGCCGTCGTGTAATTGAACGTGCCAGATGCTTTTTTATAGGGCTAATAACGTATAATTATTTAATAATTCACATTTATAAATTCAAAACATCCTGATTGTTTTATCGTTTAGAGTTTGGCAAAATGGCATTATCAATTAACTTGTTGATTAAAAAATCTGCAACAAGAGTCAGATTACAGCAGTTTAACCTCGTACTCTCCTCCAGCTCCTGCTGCATGACAGTCTGATTCGTCCCAATCCCATTTCACGTCGACATAGCCTGACGGATCAACAGCAGTCACAGTGCCTTGAAATTCCTGAAAGATACAATAATGCCATGTCCTGGGTAAGATTTATGTTAAAGGTTTGTTTCATCTGCTCTTATGCAAATGTACCACAAATATAATTTTAGTTTAAATGTTTATTTATATAACAAGGATCTAAAATGCAAAAAAAAAAACGTGTGATTTTGCTGTCTTTTTCTGAATAAATGCATCGCGAAAATGCAAGTTCTGTAAACCGGATAAGTTTGCGGTTATATGTCAGAATTCTAAAGATACATAGCACAAAAATCACATACATATTATACACTTATACCGATTTTACCAAACCGGAAATAGTTTAAATGTTTATTTAGATGCTAAGGATCTGTAAGACAGTTGGCAGTAAAATAAAAACAACTCTTTACCTTAGCACTAGAACTGTTGGCAGTAACAGCAGTGTAATTGCTACTGACGCTATAAGTTTTGGCAATAACACCAACATTGCTGCTGGCATTAAAACTCTTCGTAAATAACAACTTTTTTTCTGCTGGAAAATAACGGCAGTATTGCTGGTGGCATTGTAATTGTAGCATTAACAGCACTATTTCTGCTGACAATAAAACTGGTGGTAACAACATCAGTATTGCTGCAGACAATATAATGGTTGGATATTACACAGTTTAATTAACAATAGCATAGCTGCTGACAATATAACTGTTGGTAAATAACAGCAGTATCGCCGGTGGCACTATTACTGTTGGTATAGCAGCAGTATTGCTGTTGGAACTCTAGCTGTTGGCTGTAATAACAGCTGGACTAACGGTGGCACTATAACTGTTGGCGATAATAGCTGTTTTGCTGATGGCAATACAGTATTGCTGATGTTACTTCAACTGTGGGCAATAACAGCTGAAATTCTGGTGGTACAATAACAGTTGGAAAACAGCTGGATTTCTGGTGGTATTACAACATAACTAATGGCACTACAACTATGTGCAATAATAGCTGTATTGCTAGTGACACCATAAGAGTTAGCAATTAAATCTGTATTGCTGGCGGCAAAACAGTATTGCTAGTGGCACTACAACTGTGGGCAATAACGGCAGTACTGCTGCTGATACTACAATTATTGCTGCAGGCAGTATAACTCTAGGCAATAAGAGCGTTATGGTACTATAAGTGTTGGCAACAACAGTGTTATGGCTGCTTGTAATATAACTTCTGGCACTAACATCAGTATTGCTGCTTGGCACTAACAGCAGTATTGCTGCTGGCTCTGCAACTGCTGGCAATAACAACAGTATTCAATTTGCTGCTGGCACTATATCTGTGCAATAATAGCGTTATCGCTTATCGCTGGTGGCACTATAAAGGTAGACAAAAACAGGGTTATTGCTGATAGTACTACAACTGCTGGCAATAACTGCAGTATTGCTGCTGGCTCTTCAACTGCTGGCAATAACTGCAGTATCGCAGCTGGCTCTACAAGTGCTGGAAATAACAGCAGTATTGCTGCTGTCTCTACAACTGCTGGCAATAACAGCAGTATTGCTGCTGGCTCTACAACAGCTGGCAATAACTGCAGTATTGCTGCTTGCTCTTCAACTGATGGCAATAACTGTAGTATTGCTGCTGGCTCTACAACTGCTTGCATTAACAGCAGTATTGCTGCTGTCTCTACAACTGCTGGCAATAACTGCAATATTGCTGCTTGCTCTTCAACTTCTGACTCTACAACTGCTGGCAAAAACTGCAGTATTGTTGCTGGCTCTTCAACTGCTGACTCTACAACTGCTGGCAATAACAGCAGTATTGCTGCTGGCTCTTCAACTGCTGGCAATAACAGCAGTATTGTTGCTTGCTCTTCAACTGCTGACTCTACAACTGCTGGCAATAACGTCAGTATTTCTGCTGGCTCTACAACAGCTGACAATAACTGGAGTATTGCTGCTTGCTCTTTCTGAATTTAATAAATAAATATGATATTTTGATTTTCACAGAAACATGGAACAGTAATATAACAAACATTGATATTAAAGATTATGATCATTTTAACTGCCCTTGACCAAAACAAATAAATCAGCCAGAAGGTATAGCGGGGGCATAGTGGTTTATTATCGAAAATCATTAAACTGTAAAATAAGTTTAGTTAAGATTAATCCTAACGGCATATTATGGTTTAAACTACAGAAATCCCATATTGAAAATAAGCGTGACATTTTCTTTTGTACCTGCTACATTCCGCCGGAAGATTCTACTGTATATAAATCTGTACAGTCTTGTTTGTTCGAGTTTGATTTTTTTGATTCATTGAGTGACGATTTATTGCACTTTAGCTCTTTAGGTGAAGTATATTTAAATGGAGATTTTAATTGTAGAACCGGAGATTTGATCGATTATGTAGAAAATATAAATTTAAATAGATTTGTTTTATTACCCGACGATGATGCAAATATTTATAGGGTATTACCCTGATCGTCTCAAGATAAAACAGTTAACGCTTTTGGTCGTAAATTAATTACACTATTAAAAATGCATGATTTGATTTTTGTAAATGGTCGCTTAGAACAGGGTAAATATACTTACTTTAGTACAAACAGGCAACGGCATGGTGCTAGCGTTGTAGATTATTTGATTACTAGTCGCAATAATTTTAACTGTATTTCAAATTTCGAAGTTCTCGACATGACGGAATTTTCCGATCATTGTCCACTTGTGTATGATATTAAATGCTTTCGAAATGAGAAACAACCAGAGGAAGAACCTACATTAGTTAAAAAATTATTTTGGAATTCGGAAAACAAGCAACATCTTTTAGATCTATTAGAAATCAACAGATATGATTTTGATAATTTAACGGAAAATATTCTACATGATGTCGGAAATTTGGACGAAAACATTAATAAATTTTCTGAATTAATTTTTGATTGCTCATTTAAAACTTTCGGTAAAGAGGTAAAAACTAATAATCACAGTAAGAGAAGAAAAAACATGTGGTTTAATGACGAATGTAAACAAGCAAAATCAAGATTTTTAAACGATAAAAGAAAGTTAAAAAAATTACAAAATGAGGAAAATAGACTTGCATTTTTAGAAAGTCGCAAACACTTTTGTAACGTAAAACGAAAAGCAAAAAATATTTTCAATACTAAAGAAAAGAGAAATATCTGAAATGAGTAAAAAAGCACCCAACAAATTTTGGAATAAAGTAAATCAATATAGACGTTCTAAACGTTCAAACTCTGTTTGTGTTGATGCAAATCAGTTTGGTACTTATTTTTCTGATCTTTTAAATACACCTCTGGGAGATAATAGTATACGATTAGAGCAAACTCCAAATATAGAAATTAATATAGAAAATAATAACTACATACATGTTTTGGATAAACCGTTTGATGTAGATGAAATAACTAAGACTATTTCATCATTAGTTAGAAATAAAGCCCCAGGCTGCGATAGTGTAGTATCTGACTTTTTCATTGATGCTAAAGATTTCATTTCACCATATCTAGTTAAAATATATAACAAAATATTTAATGAAGGTAGATACCCTCATTGTTGGACGCAGGGGATTATTGTACCAATACATAAAAAGGGGGACAAAAATGACCCTTCGAACTATAGAGGAATAACTCTGATCAACACTATTGCAAAAATATTCTCGCTTGCACTTAGAAATAGATTAAACACTTGGTATGAAAATAGTGATGTTTTCAGTGATACTCAATTCGGTTTTCGTTGTAACAAAAGCACTGTGGATTGTGTTTTATCCTACATAGTATTATTAATAGGGTGATTGAAAATAATAACTCACTTTTTTGTGCATTCATTGATTATGAAAAGGCTTTTGACACGATTTTAAAAGATGCTTTATGGTCTAAACTGTTTGAAATTGGAATTAGTAGTAAAATGCTTAAAATCCTACAGGCTATATACGAACATGTCTCAGCAAGTGTTAGGGTAAATGCAAATATATCCGATATTTTCGAAATCTCACTCGGCTTGAAACAAGGGGAGCCACTCTCGCCTCTACTCTTTATCCTGTTCGTAAATGACGTATCTATTAATATAAACTTTAACGCTTTAACAGACAGAGATTTATTTCAACTTAATATTTTTATGCTCTTATTTGCTGATGACATGGTTTTGTTTACAACAGATCAAATGAGCCTTCAAGCTCAACTTGATAGTTTATATGCTTACTCTATAAAGTGGGGATTAAAAATCAATATAAACAAAACTAAAATCTGTATTTTTAGAAAGCGTAGAAAAAATGAGACATTTCACTGGAGTATTAATAATGAAAATCTAGAAATTGTCGATTCTTTTTGCTATCTTGGAGTCAATTTTTCAAGTAATGGTTCTCTAAAAGAGGCTATGAAAACGCTTACTGAGCAAGCGCTCAAAGCGGTAAATGGTTTATACACTGTTTTTTCTAGAATTAAATTTGATGTTAAAACCAAACTTTTGCTTTTTGACCGCATGGTTTCTCTAATATTGTTGTATTGCTCTGAAGTATTTGGTGTATATGATACAAGCATAATTGATCAAGTGCATATGAAATTTTGCAAAAAGATACTTGGTGTTAAAACGCAAACTCCTAATATGGCAGTTCTTGGTGAAATTGGACGGTATCCGTTAACTCTCATATGTAAAGAACGAGTAATCAAATATTGGCTTAAAATCTTAGCCAATCCAAATTCAATTATGTACAGTATTTTTCAATCTCAATGTAACGGTATAGATGACCCACGGTATAATTTCTGGGCAAAGAAAGTTAAAACTATTATAGATGAATTAGGCTACAGTTATTTATGGGGTAATATCACCCCTTTGACGTTCAATTACTTTCCTCAACTTAAAACTCGTTTGAGAGAACAATTTCACCAACACTGGAATGCTTCTATAAACGAATCGCCAAAATTACAATATTATGCGAAGTTCAAAAAAGTCTTTGAATTTGAACGGTATTTTGACCTCATTGAAAATGACTATTTAAGAAAATTATTCACATGTTTTAGACTATCCTCTCACAAATTAGCAATTGAAACTGGTCGGTTTACTGGTATACAAAGAGAAAATCGCTTGTGTCAAAATTGTAACATGCATGTTGTAGAATCAGAATACCATATTTTACTGATTTGTACTAAATATACAACTTTAAGAAATGTATTTTTGCCAAAGATATCTTGGCCAGACTTGCGGAAATTCGAAAATTTGATGTCGTCAAAAAATAGAAAAACTTTAATTGGTATAAGTAAATATTTAAAGAAAGCATATGAAACACGAGATGGGTAATATATTTTACATCGTAATTATCCCTATATTGTCTATCTTTTTCCCAATTCTTGTATGGTGTTATGTATAAATTGAGTTAGTGATTATAACTTCAATCTGTTTTGTGTATAGTTATTTCTAGTCACTTTGATATTGTACCTCATTTGTATTTGCATTTGTATTTGATTGTATTTTCTTGTCACTCTGAATGCGTAAAATATGTTTTAAAAATTGCTGTTCATTGTTAGCCAAAGGCATTTGGTTGCCGATTTTGCTAATAAAAGTTTGTTGTTGTTGTTGTTGTTGCTCTTCAACTGCTGACTCTACAACTGCTGGCAATAACAGCAGTATTGCTGCTGGCTCTTCAATTGCTGGCAATAACAGCAGTATTGTTGCTTGCTCTTCAACTGCTGACTCTACAACTGCTGGCAATAACAGCAGTATTTCTGCTGGCTCTACAACAGCTGACAATAACTGCAGTATTGCTGCTTGCTCTTCAACTGCTGGCTCTACAACAGCTGGCAATAACTGCAGTATTGCTGCTAACTCTTCAACTGCTGGCTCTACAACAGCTGGCAATAACTGCAGTATTTCTGCTTTCTCTTCAACTGCTGGCTCTACAACTGCTGGCAATAACAGCAGTATTGCTGCTTGCTCTTCAACTGCTGACTCTACAACTGCTGGCAATAACAGCAGTATTGCTGCTGGCTCTTCAACTGCTGGCAATAACAGCAGTATTGTTGCTGGCTCTACAACTGCTGGCAATAACAGCAGTATTGCTGCTGGCTCTACAATTGCTGGCAATAACAGCAGTATTGCTGCTGGCTCTACAACTGCTGGCAATAACAGCAGTATTGTTGCTTGCTCTTCAACTGCTGGCTATAACAGCAGTGTTGCTGCTGGCTCTACAACTGCTGGCAATAACAGCAGTGTTGCTGGTTGCTCTTCAACTGCTGGCAATAACTGCAGTATTGGCTCTACAACAGCTGGCAATAACTGCAGAATTGCTGCTTGCTCTTCAACTGCTGGCTATACAACTGCTGGCAATAACAGCAGTATTGCTGCTTGCTCTTCAACTGCTGGCTCTACAACTGCTGGCAATAACAGCAGTATTGCTGCTTGCTCTTTAACTGCTGACTCTACAACTGCTGGCAATAATAGCAGTATTCCTGCTGGCTCTTCAACTGCTGGCAATAACAGCAGTATTGTTGCTTGCTCTTCAACTGCTGACTCTACAACTGCTGGCAATAACAGCAGTATTTCTGCTGGCTCTGCAACAGCTGACAAAAACTGCAGTATTGCTGCTTGCTCTTCAACTGCTGGCTCTACAACAGCTGGCAATAACTGCAGTATTTCTGCTTGCTCTTCAACTGCTGGCTCTACAACTGCTGGCAATAACAGCAGTATTGCTGCTGGCTCTTCAACTGCTGGCAATAACAGCAGTATTGTTGCTTGCTCTTCAACTGCTGGCAAAAACAGCAGTATTGCTGCTGGCTCTACAACTGCTGGCAATAACAGCAGTGTTGCTGCTAGCTCTACAACTGCTGGCAATAACAGCAGTGTTGCTTGTTGCTCTTCAACTGCTAGCAATAACTGCAGTATTGGCTCTACAACAGCTGGCAATAACTGCAGAATTGCTGCTTGCTCTTCAACTGCTGGCTATACAACTGCTGGCAATAACAGCAGTATTGCTGCTTGCTCTTCAACTGCTGGCTCTACAACTGCTGATAATAACAGCAGTATTTCTGCTGGCTCTACAACTGCTGGCAATAACAGCAGTGTTGCTGGTTGCTCTTCAACTGCTGGCAATAACTGCTGAATTGCTGCTTGCTCTTCAACTGCTGGCTATACAACTGCTGGCAATAACAGCAGTATTGCTGCTTGCTCTTCAACTGCTGGCGCTACAACTGTTGATAATAACAGCAGTATTGCTGCTCGCTCTTCAACTTCTAGCAATTACAGCAGTATTGCTGCTAGCTCTCCACTGCTGACAATTACTGCAGTAATGCTGCAGGCACTTTATCTGTTGGCAATAATAGCGTGTTTTTGCTGGTGGCATTACAACTGTAGGCAATATCAGCAGTAATGATGCTGGCATTACAACTATTGGCCATAACAGCACAACTGCTGACAAATACCTGCCATATTAGTTGCCGTTCTCACGCTGATAGGATGTACGAGTATTTAAACGTAATACGATTGAAGTTAGACAACGCCGACCATTTGCTTGAAGATGCATGCCGTTATAACACTTACCTTATCAAATGCATCATAAACTCGTTTTCCGACGTCATAGCCCGCAGCTCGAGGATCTACAATGAAAAAAATATATTATTGTAATCCTTTACATGCAGTCATACTCTCTTAATGATAAAACTTACGAACAGTTATGTATCGACATTAGAGCCCTAAAAGGAACAGAATAGGGTTTACGTAGATCAGCACTATTATAGTTTAAACTGTTTTAAACTACGTACTGGTCACAAAGAGGGGTTTAGTAAACGGGTAAACGTTTTCGATTTCCGTTGTTGGTCGTTTAGTAAAATCATTTTGTACTGACTTAGTGAGATTGATATAATAGTACTTAGACATAATAAACATATATAATCGTAAGAAATACATCAACAATCGGCACGTTAATAATTATGAAACAATCAAGCTTCGAAAATAAAATCGTCAATGTATAGACTGATCGAAGTTTTTAAACACTTTAGTTATATTTAGGGAAAAAAACTAATTTATATGAAGAATGAAGATAAATTGGTTTATATTTCCGTTGCTACCTCTTACTTGGCTCGAGTGTTCATGAGAGTGACCAGTCTATAATCTTGTATGCTGTACCACCTAGAAATAACTTAAAAACCTCAGCACAAGCTTTTTAAGCTGCCTTACGGCAAAGCAAATGCATATGTTACATGAATTTTTCACGTCATGCGCAGCATGCCACCAGTGGGCAATTCAACGTTGATACAACGTTGAAATTTGGTCATTTTTCAACGTTGAAATGTGGTTGAAAAATGTTCGTTTTTGAAAGTTGAAATGACGTTGAAATTTCAACGTTGTATCAACGTTGCAATCAACGTTGAATCAACAGTTAAATCAACAGCAAACAAGGTTGATATTAGGTTGAATTATGGTTGTTATGTGGTTGCAGTTTGGTTTACCCATGGTTGAAATAAGGTAGTACAAAACAAATTTGAACAGAATAAATATTTATTTACATTTAAAGCAGTATACATGAGGGAATGCACATTTTTATCATATAAACAAGAAATGTAAATCAAAGAAAAAGACATAAAGAAATTCGAACTTATGACAGGTTAAGTAATAACAACAACAGTGATTATTAGAAATGTGTCCATAGGGCATAGATGACCTGCCTCTCGGTTGTCATTGTCAAAAAGCAAATCTATATATGTCCCACATCCTAATGCAAGGACACCGCACATAGACACATCAAGGTTAACCACCCATGTAAGTTTAACTCGATAAGTTAAACACCTTGAAGGGAGTTAATCATGGCAGTTATCCGATAGCGTTGTTGAGCTAAACATCAAGGTTTATCATCCTTTCCAGTTATAATATCTTCTGTCTAAGGAAAAATATCAATTCGAATTATACACTCAAAATTTCCATAGGAAATTAACAGTTAATTTAGTCAAAGAGATAGTCCAATCAGAGTTACCTCACATTTACTACTACTTCTGGTACACATAAAGGTCAACAACCGTATAAAGTTCCATTACTTTGGCTTATATAGTTTAGGAGTTATGTGCAACACAATATTAAATGGTGATTGTATTGTAGTGAAATACATAAGGGACCATATCTATATTCTTAACAGGTGTGGCCCAAAGCAAAAACCCAAGGTGCATAACTATACATGATAGTCAACATACCTGTAAAGTTTCATGTTTGTGGTTCTCATACTTTTTCAGTAACGTGTGACACAAGATTACATGGTAAATGTATGATACCGAAATACACAAGGGGCCATAACTCTGGTTTAAATGGGCAAGGCCAGAAACAAAACCCCAGATGCACAACTATAGAAGATGGTCAACATACCTGTAAAGTTTCATGATTGTTGCTCTCATACTTTTTGAGTTACATGCAACACCGGATCACATGTTAAATGTATTATACTGAAATATATAAGGGGCCATAACTCTGGTTTCAATGGGTGTGGCCAGAAACAAAACCCCAGGTGCACAACTATACATGATGGCCAACATAGTTGTAAAGTTTTATGACTATGGCTGTTATACTTTTGGACTTCCTCACAGCACAAGTTTAGGATGGACAGAAGGATGGACGGACAATGGCAAACCTATATGCCCCCTCCCTTTTCAGAGTGGGGGCATAAAAATATTAACAATAAACTTGTTTATAAAAAAAAATGACAATAATAACAACCGTAACGATAGTGATTATGAATAACAATAATTACAACTAGAATTTGGCAATCCACAGAATATAAAAATATTAACAACAAACTTGGTTATAAAAATGACAATAATAACAACAGTAACGATAGTGATAATAAATATCAATAATTACAACTAGAATTTGGTGTTCCAGGGAAAACATGTGTTGTCTAAAGTTGCATTTGGAAGGGGCAAATCTAATAAAAATAGTGAAACAGTATTAACTAAATAGGACAAGTACTTTCTGGGTTATAGGCAACATTAAGTTTCATGTAAAAGTTGCATTTGGGAGAGGCATAACTAAAAAAAAATAGTGAAACAGGAGTTATCATTCTAATCACTGATAGCTTTGTTTTTGCAGATGATATATTTGAACAATGATAACACTAAAAATAATATTGATAATTAATCGCATAATTCAGTAACAAACAACAACAATAATAATCAGGTTGAAATTCAATTTTGTAGATTAACTTTATATAACTCTTTTTATTACAACAACAACAACAACCTTTATTAGCACCTCAGCCTTATACCCTTTGGCTAATTAAAAGAACAGCTGTAGTCTAACTATGTGGCATGCAACTTTAAACATTTTACAAAACATAAAGACAATGTGACATGAAACACAAAACAAAAAAAAGTAATTTTTCTAAATTGATAATTGTCATCAAAAATTTACATATATTCATTAAAGACATAATCATAACTAGTTTGGTATCTGGGCCATGATATTTGAGGAAAAAAACTAGCTAGCTCGTAATTCAGCATATTTGATATATGTCATAAGAATCATAACCGGAGTAAATCAAATGGTAGAGACAATTTTAGCCAATTCTGTGTTCTTTAAAATCTGTTCCAATGTATCTTCCAGTTATTATACCTAAGCTGTGTGAAGAGAGACAAAAAAGCAAATATTCTCATAAAATAATCATTGCTTAGAAACTGCATGGAGGTAGTTTTCAACTTTAAAGGAATTTATACTGTCAGTCTTTTTTCAACATCTGAAAGTAACTCCCCTTAACATCAAATTGTCCCATATATATATATCCATATCCAAGATTAACCTTTTATTCCATATATATTACCCTTTATTGCGCAGCACTTTTGTGCCATCTGATCAGGATCTACACTGGTCGCACATACGATAAAATGTGTATATATGTAGTAAAGGGTTATTAATTTAATATTTGTTTCACATGCTTAGCCTAACCTAGTATTTCACTAAATATACCACTGAAAATTTTCTTCTGGAATTCTTTCATTAATAATGCAAATTTTGGTTTTATTTATATTTTTTTCAAGCCCCATTTATATGGAATCCAATCCAATACTTTTATTGCATAAAACTAGTACATAGTTAATATGCAAAATACAAAATTAATTAAAGTGAGAGCATGAACAAATCATCCAGCTCAAAAAAGAATTTCTAAAATTCAAATTACAATATTTCCAACAGCGGCAGTAGCACATGGTAAAAAACACACCCACAGGGATGGTTTACATGATGTAATTGTTTCAAACTTAGTGATAGTTGACCGTCTACAGAATATATATTACAATGTTATTAATCAAGTGAATTCATATTTGCCTTGTTATTGGGCCAAGGGTAGTCATACCTGAAGCCGAAGGCCGAAAGCTAATATGACTGCCCAAGGCCCAATTACATGGCTAACGTGAAATCACTTGATTAAAGACAATTTTATTAATTAATAGAAATTAGAATAAAAACATCAAATTCATTTGAAGACTAAACTGGGCCAAAAACGAGAACTGCTGGGCCAATATGAGATCGACTTCATTATTCCTGGATGATTTTGCGTCCGCCTCCTCCCCTTATCCCTTGGGCATATTTTAGATATTTGGACATTACATCTCTGACTTCATTTTCCGTAGCTGTTGAGTGGCTTTCAACGACTGAAGCTGAAACACAGTCATTTATGTTTATACATGTCAAGTAAACTAAACACTCTATAGGTCCTTGCACATTTCTTATATATTCTTACATTTCTTCACACCAAGTATGGACTTTAAGGCTTATTCCTGTAATTAATGCTGCAAGAAGTATTAAGATTTACTTTTTATGTATTTCTTTTCTAAAATAAATTACCTGAACTTTACATGTTAGAAATACTAGATAAAATACTGTTTTAATAAATCCTGCACTTTTTTTATATCATTTAATAACAATGTTCAATATGTTTTTTCTTTAATCTTGATATATACAAGTGTATCATAAAAATTTTACCTAATATAATACGGTACAGTTTAGTGTTTTCAAATGGAAATTTCTCCTTTTTGCCACTCAGGTTCATCCATGACTCGGATTTTGTAGTGTTCTAGAAAATAACAAACAAAAGAATAAAGACTGCTGGAGCATATATCTTTAATTTTAGTGATTTATTCTTTTTTTGCATTTTTTTCAATAAACAACACAAACTGGAATACTGAAGACACCATGTTTGGTCATGATTTGGATATTTGTAACTATGGGTAAGTCTGATCAGTAGATAAACAGCTCAGAAGCCATCTAGAAATGGAGTGAAAATATAAAACAGATTATTTATTTAACAATAAACAGTGGATTGAATTTAAGACTCTCGGTGAACCTCAAGCTGCTTTCCACTTCGATATTGATATGGGCATATTCAGAAAATAATTATCATACAATCTAAAATAAAACACATTTTACACATGCAATGTTGAGCAATTTTCACATCACAAACATTTAACTTTGAAAACATATACAAATTTATTGATTTGGTTTTTACTAGTTTAAGGGGGAAATGTTTTCATTTATGACCTAAAGGACCATGTGCTTTGATGACTTGTTAAAATTTGTAGTTCAGATTGTAGAGTAGAAAAATCAGCATATCATTAAATTTTAATGTGAATACTCATTTCATTGCAGAGACTTACAAATTTCTTCTGATTAAATATATATTCCTGTAACTTGCCTTTCCATGGCCTTTTTTGTATGGTCACCAGCATTAGCACCACCAATTTTCATGACGTAGTTCTTCTATAAGAAAATATAAAACAAGATTGATTTATGATGTCAATATCTATTATGTTTAATTCAGGTCATGACTGAACCGACTAGTAAATAAAACTACTTGCTACAGCCTTAGCTAAAACCAGGTTAACATGTAATTTTTCTCCCCCAAAATCCATCAGCTTCCTGTTCAAGCATTTGCCGTTATGGTAATGTGTGAAATGAACTTGATAGTAAATTGTCTTTAATCCTATATAAATGAAAAGTTGTTCTTTTCAGAAATTTTCTTTGCACATCAATACTTTTCCAAACTCCATGTCTTGCCACATTGCATTGTAACCCTTTAATATGTACACTTTTCTTGCACTTCGCTATGACAAAATGAAGTCTTTCTCGAGACAGTTTCCATTTTGAATTGGAAAACATTATGTCTGTTGCGGGGCTGCAACTAAAGCTGTGCTCAAAATATTACACTGTGCACAATGTTTTGTTAAGTGATGTTGACAAGCATGCACCTTGTACCACGAGTTGCTGTGAAAAAGTGTGCCATCATTTGCTTTGTCGTCAGTGACTGTTCCAACAGCCATTCAAAATGCAGTGTTATCAAAATTTCGCAATGTTTTAGTAAGAATTGAGAAAATATAATAACATTCCTCCAAATATGAAAAACATTTAGGGTGTTTATAATATGATTTAAACTAAACAAGCCAATGTTTTCCAAACTCTAATGAATGTGATAAACTATCAATTGAATCCTTGCCAATTTTTGATAATTATCATCTTACCACTTGCAAATTGTATTCAGCATCTTTCAGCCTCTCATCAACAGGTCTAGGAAACGGCTGTTTTTACGGACTGTCTGTAAATTTACAGACTGTCAGTTTATTTATAGATAAAAGTGTCCGTAAATTTATGGACAAGGGTTGATACAAAAGTTAACACATTTTAGAAATTCACAAACCTAAAGCATTTTTATTAATTCTGATAAAGAGCATGACATAGGGCATAAACAAAAAGAACAGAAATTTGTTTACACTGCAATTTCTTCTCCAACATGGTCATCAATGATCTAACAACATTTCACACAATCATCTGAACATAATGATGATCTTTTAAAAACATTTATGTTGATTTACAATATTTAATACTAATTTATTTGTAGATTTTCATTCATTTTTATCCCAATGTGGTGTAGAACCAAGATTTAAACTTTTGACAACTTTTGTAACCTCCCTTGTCAATAAATTTACAGACACATTTATCTATAAACAGACAGTCTATAAATTTACAGACAGTCCGTAAAAACAGCTGTTTCCTAGACCTGATCAAGGTCTAAGAGGTCTTGTATACTCTCACATTTGTTCAATTCAACTGCCATACTGATGTTTTGTAAATTTGGTCTTTTTGTAAGGGAATCTCGTATTTATGTTAGAAGATCCAACACACTCCTCTGAAATCCTAGAATAACATAAGCTCATTTCAGACAGGAAAAACAATTTATAAAAAAAACTGTAACATTCAAAATTTTAGTTCCGAGTATTTTCGAGTACGAATCTGATAAACTAATTTACTGAATAATGTATAGATCTAGATACAAGATAAAATCATCTATATTTTATAAAAGTCAATGCCATTTAAGTTCTAACACAAGAAAGAACATGCTACATACGTTGCAATCGTGCATAATCAAAGTCTAAAATTACCAAATTGCAGGGCGAAATATTTCCGCCAAAATGTGTTGACTTCCAAATATCGAAATCACTACAAATTTAATGGTTTATTGATATTGTTAGCTCAACACAGATGCTATAACATAGATACATTTATATGTTATTTCTTACCAAGTTAAATTACCTCATATATTCACTAGATATTGGGAAAATAAATCTTCATTAATCCTAGATCCAGTTTAAAATGTTCGATTGTCGGTACGTGTTGCGTGCGCATCGTTTCCGGTCAGCGGGAAATTACAAATATTTAAACATAGTGTTTTCTGTTTTTGTCAGAAGCATTTTTTCTTCATAACCAGGCGCGTAGCTGCCTATACGCGTGTACGCGACTGAATCCACATGATTCACCTCTGAACGCCCAAAATGCACCAGATTGCAACATTGATATAAAAAAATAGGGGTGTGGGGCGTGTCCCCCCCCCCCCCCCTCCGGGCAGCCCAATTATGAATCCACATGAAAAGAGGGCTAGCTACGCCCCTGATAACTATACGAAAATAATGAAACCTATTTTTAATGACATAATTAAAGTCGACCGTATTTAAACGTTTATGCAACGTTAACATATAGTTGCAACTGTAAATATGACAATTTTCAGCGTTGATACAACGTCAGACTTCAACCACATTTCAACGTTGAAAAATAACCGTTGAAACAACGTTACATTATAGCTGTTCGACGTTGCAACCAAAATTCAACCTCTTTTCAACGTTTAATAAATGTTGAGTGCCCACTGGGCCAGGATGCCTTATTTTTTTCTGGTGAAAGCAATGTTGTAATATTTATATTTAATGAAGTAGATGGTTAAGTGGCAAATTGTTACATGAATTATTTTCTGTGTTAAAAGCTTAGCTATTTTACAGCTTTGTAACGAGATGCATTATACAAAAGTAAAATGTTTTAGAATTAAAATATATAATACTGTACCAGGTAATTGGTAAACGTTCTTAACAGTGGATGCAGCTTCAGTTGTTGGTTTGTTCTCCGTTTTTATCGCACTGGTGACTTTAACGATACCCAGCTTCACAGATGACGACAGCAATTCTTTTAACTTTATTTCCGGTTCGAAAGAATATCTTTGAATACCATAATCGGCTTTAATTTCAGACAAGGATTTTTCGACGACTCGTATTTTAGGCTTGCTTTCTACAGTGCGAACAAATAATTTGCCAGCCTGGTAAGCATGTGTGTCCAGTTCTCTTTCAATGTTAACAATCTCATCGCTTACTTGGTTAATTTTCTTTTCCATATCCGTCAAGCGCATTTCATTTCCATCAGATATTTCCTTGACCTCTGCTTCGATACGATTTTCCAGTTTGTGAAGCCACAGGTTGATCTCTCTACGAAATTTAGCGTTGTCAAAATTAGTTTTATTTTCTTTCCTTTCACTTTCAATGCGTGATTCGCTTTCTGCTTTATCAGCTTCCCATTTCTGTATCTGTCTGAGCAAAGCCTTGAACTCAGAACTTTCTTCAAACGTCTTTGCTAAATCTCTGATGAATTCGGGTTTACAAGTCCTGTGATCCAATACAATACAGTCCCCGCAACCAACAGAATCATGATTACGACAGTAATACTTGATTGCTTCCCTTGGATGTTTCTTACATTTTTCTTCCTGGTTCTGTTTACTGCGTCCCTTGTCCCCGGTTATAGCTCCCAAAACATGATTCTTACCCATTTTCATCTTCACGTGGTGACTGAAACATGTCTGACACATATATTCCTCACAGTCAATACAATATCCATTAGCATGTGTTGACACGTTTCCTTCCTGACATGGCTCACAGAGTTCTGACAAGGTATCTTCATCTAGGCGTTTACCTGATACTTCCATTGTAGTTTCAGTACTGTTTATTTATTCCGTTTGTCACCATAGATACTTGATTTTAGTTCTTTATATGATTTATATATGAATAAGACTTTAAAAAACAGCTAATGACCTCGTCGGTACTGTTATGTAACAAACCAATGGTTGATAATGTAACTACAATATTTCTTGAAGCAAGGGAAAAATATTAATTTAAAAATGGTAATTTTATACTAATATCTGTTTTGAAATTAAAGACCAAGTAATTGGTTATGGTTAGTGTTATTTTTACTCTTTTACTACAGCTCTGCATTATCTTATTCGTCAGCAGTCTGTCTATAAGCAATACATTTGTACTTTGAAATTAATTATTATAGTATACATGTAGCACTTATTGTTAGTTACGTTTGTAAATGTACACAATTCACACACAGGCAGATTTCAGCTTTCTGAAAAGTTTGTCTCAAACAGATGATTATTACACTGTTCTTTGAAAGTCTGGTGATTGCAGCAAATATATTGTATTGCAAAACGGATAATATTCAATAATTGATACAGATTTATAAACAAAACTAATATATATATATATATATATATATATATATATATAAACTGAAAGTAGCTCCACACGACCTTAAGCAATAATAATTAATTGTATGAAATCTACTCTTTACTTCAACTTTTGTATCTTTCTACAATAATAAAAGTATTCTCACACGGTAGATTTCTGATGATACTGTAAATAATTGAAAACTATAATGACTTAGCAATAATAGAAATATTAATATAAATATGAATGTGCTGGTTTTTTACCAGACTCGTGTAAAGTAGTTTGATTTAATTCGTTATTTTTTATTTAATCTAAACAAAAGATCAAGAAAAAATGTCAAAACTCTAGCATTTAACCTGTAACTATATAGATATCAGTCTGATATGGCCGTTGCTTGGAGAAAATATCAACATTTTACACATAGAACTTGAAGAAGTGTTATCAATTACCATCTTTGAAGACCGAATACGGTACATATACATATATTTCTGCAAATATTGTGGAGCGCTCCAAACTCTGGGATATGCGGGGTGGGCAGTAATATGCATTTCCAATACTGCACGTGAACTGGCTCAATCAAACCGAGCCTGCAATATTTTGGTTTCTGTCATGGTCAATGACTTTCAATTATTTCTTTTCCATCTATTGAAGTATTTTAAACTATTTAATTTTTAACGAAGCATTCTATTTATTTATGTGACTGCAATGTGTAGACATTTCATTTGGAATATGTCAATGATGACAGCATGTAAACCGATAATGATTTCTGATGACAAATGTTTATTTTTCGCATTCAAGCAAAAAAGTAAATGCATTAATAATGTATACAACATTTTGCATGAAATTTGTGATACCTGGAGCATGGGATTCCCAGCAAACAACATGTCAACTGCATGATAACGTTACTTTTCAGTCCGACATATGGTTTTCATAACTAATTAATACTTCTTATGGTCTAGAAACTGACTTTTTTTCTTTTATCAGGTACAAAAAAGCTGTTAATTGAACATTTGAAAAAATGTCCGTTTAGGGGAAGGACTGCTCATACTTTGAAAAAATTAGAATCAGTGATAAGTCGAATCATGACAGAGTTAAACAGAGTTAAACAGAGTTATAAGTAACAACATTAAGGAATGCTTGGCAAAGTTTATGTCAGAGAGCCATATTTTAATATGAATACATTTGCAGATGAAAAACACAATTTAATCAACAAGGTATTTCTCAGCGAGTTTTATGAAGATTTGATTTATAAGCTGAAGGCAATAAAAGCATCATAAATACTAGACTCTACTCCAATATTTGTTTTATTTTGATACTAACTTGACACATAGCGAATTTAAAATATGAATACTTCTCTATTCAAATATTTTTTATACTAAATTCACCCAAAGCGAATTTAAAATTTATACAACAAACTTATATTTAATTATCCGTTTTGGGGGATACGAGATGGTATGTACTGTGTCTGTCTGTTGCCTGGTTGCTAGGCCCTGCCGCCGTGTGTTTGTGGGGCTTCGGGGTTATCTAATACATTTCCAAAACAATTTAAGACGGGTTTTCAAATAAACATAAATTAAGCATACACATTGAATAGGCTTCAATATATTATCTATACATAATTATACATATGTAAAATGCACTTATATTATTTCAAATCAATTCAAACCAATGTATATTAAAACTATTTCGGTATTAATCAGTGTAATAACAGAAACTTGTACATAAGTCAGAGAATAATGCGCCTACCATATATAAAGTTATTTTGGTGTTAATCCGTGTGAATGTAAACAGAGGCTTGTAACAGCCAGAGCAAGAAATTAGAAAGAAGTAAATTTCCTGGTCAAACACGGAGCTTAAATAAAGAAATTACAATAGCGCGCGCAATAGCGTTTTAAAGTAGAACTTAAACTGGTTTGTGCTCAATTAGTGATGAACAGAAAGTAGATGCTACTTCATAGTAATTTTTTATTTCTTAAGATATTCGACTTCTTAACACTAATCTTTATTAATGTAATCATAAAATTTAAATTCTGGATACTTTTCTTGACAAAGTGCATTAATTAATTATGTTATTATAAAATAGTTAATTGCTAATTTCAAATAAGTTTATACAAAACGCTACGGTCTTTTCACTCTTAGCGATCCAAACGCTCATAGTGATTCTTTCAATTCCATTCCCGTTTCCAATTTGATTGTGCTTCCGTTGCGCTCCTAACGGGATCGATTTGCGGTCCGCTTCCGATACGCTTCCGATCTGATTGTCGATTTCAAGATTTTCATCAATATACAATATGTCTACAATTCAATTCAAAATATCATGATTATATTGTATATTTTTAATTTTTGCAAATTGTTATTATCATCATTTAAATTGAGATTATAAAGTTTGCAGCAAGTGACTATTTACAGCAGTTTCGCCATCCTCTAGCTCCTACTGAATAACAGAAAAATCCACGAACTCGCATAATATAATCTTTCATTTTTACATGAAGTACATCATTTGGCGTGCAATTTAAATCATTTAAATAAATTCAAAAGTCCTGATTTGTTTCATCTTTTAATTTAACACATTTGCACAACGTTACATGTAACATCAAACTACAAGTTGATTACGGTTTTTAACAATGTCTATTTACAGTGTACTGTCCTCCAGCTTCTGTTGTCTAATGAAACATATGCCGAACTTCGATATCTTTCTTTAATAGAATATCATACGACGTACAGTTTTTCCCATTAATAAATTCAAAATGTCATGATTTTATATTTTCTTACTTTTGTTGACTGTTATCAGTGTTTATCTTGTTTTCAACAAGATTCTGTCTACAGCAGTTTCACCTCGTAATGTCCTCCAGCTCCTGCTCTACGACGGTCAGATCCGCCAAAATCCCATTTCACGTCGACATAACCTGACGGGTCAACAGCAGTGACAGTGCCCGTATCTCTCTGAAAGATACAGTAATGGTATGTTCTAGATTGGATTTAAGTAAAATTTTGTTTCATCTGTTCTTATTTGAATATAACACATATAACGCATACTAGAAAAATGATAAAGTTTATTAAGATGGATGAAATCCAAAATAAAATAAAATGTGTTCTTTAGCTTTCTGTTAGCAAACTAATGCATAGTGAAGTTGCATTTTCTGTATTACGGATAGGTTTACGGTTACGATTCTTATTAAGAGACATCCCCCTATTCTAAACATCGTTTCGGTACGCTTACATTCCCGGGGAAGAAGACTGCCGTACAGGTCTTACTAATGAATAAGTTGTAAGACTGCTGGCAGTAAAAACAAGGTTTGAAGTATCACTGCCGGCAGTTTAACTGTTAGCAATAACAGCAGTATTGCTACATGCAGTATAACTATTGGAAAAAAAGCTGTAAAGCTACGTGCACTATAACTGTTGGCAACAACATCATTTATTAATGCTGAAAATATATCTGTCGGTTATAACAGCAGTATTACTGCTGACAAATACACATTAACAAATGAGGCATCAATTTGGAGCAGTACAGAATACACCGATGAATCAGCACTGTCACATATGTCTGAAAGTCAAAGCCCTAACAACAGAATTACTGTTGCAAATAACAGGCAGTAACAATAATTAGTTAAAAAACTGTATAATGTATGAGAAAATAAATTCTGCAAGTACGATCACCCCAGGTCAAAAATCTGACAACTTAATCAAGTTTATTGTTGTTGTTTGTTGTTGTTGTTTTTAGATAAACTATAATTATTTCGCCTGGGACTATTTGAAAGAAGTAAAATGTATTAACTTCAAAAATTGTATTGACTATTTAAAAAAAACAACTTTGTTCAATGTTTTATTCTTTGTGCTTTTTCTTTAAACAGAAAATTCAATGTCCATGATATTAGAATCTCTTTATTGTGATATAACTTCTTCATTAATATTCAAATGAATTGGTTTAAATGTGTTTCCTATTTCGAAATATATGCTATATTGAAAATATATGGAAATCATGTAATATTTATTTTTCCGAATACACCTTTAGAAAGCTATGAACAAAATGCTACTAGTAGGCAGAGACTCAGTTTCCAGCCCCAGATGAGAAACATACCGTTTTTTACGGCATTATCGTTATAAGTCGCCAGGAGTCCGGGTTCCGATTCAAGTTGTATACAAGCGTGAGTATTTGGAAATTGAGTGTTACGCCACGAATTTTCGTTCAGATGATTCTTAAAATAAGCTATTTTACTTTCAAAGTTATAATATTCATTATGCGGTAGGCACTTTGAAAATACTGTGCATAAGAGCTTCGATTCCATGAAAAGACTAATTATAACCTAATTTAATAAAATTTTGAATGGGAGTTTTGTGTAGCTCTACTTTAATCATATAGTTTAAAACAGTTTATAATTTATTATTATTAACACTATCGACAGTTGCAGTTACAATTAAAGAAGTATTGGACGTAAATCAAACTGCTTCCCATGACGAGGATCTAACATAAGACATCTGATTTAAGAGTAACATATTCCCGCTGAGCTTGACGGCAGGAATGTACCACGAAAATTAAATGTAACTTAGGTCTCACTAACAATAATAATTTATTTTTTTATCAAAATATAACTAATAGTATAAACTTTGATATTAATATGTATTTATTTATTTTTAAACTTTATTTTTACTCTTATTTTGTTCCTTTAATACTTTATTCATATTCACATTTATATCAGTTTAATAAGAATTTCAAATGCCACTAGGAAAGATTATTTACGTATACACATTTATGACTGAAACATACTATTTATGCAACAAGGGCAATTTGCTGAAACGTTAATGTATTTACAAAATATAGCCTACCTTATTAAAGTGATAATGAACCCTTTTACCGACGTCGAAACCAGCTGCACGGGGATCTGCAATGAGAAATACTTTAATGTAATCTTTCACATCCTATAATTATCAATTTAATTCGCCAATGTATTCGAGAGTTTAAGTATTTACTCTCAACAATTTATAATTGTCTTAAAGTTAATGAATGACAACACTGATTACATGTTTTAAAGCGGCCACCAGGCACAAGCAAAGCATATCAATTGTTTTTAATAAATTTAGTACCTGATTTAGTGACTGTCTATTGTAAGAGAATATTTTTGTGCTAAAAATGCAAAGTTTTCATAAAATTTGCCAGAAGATTTGTTTTATAAGATTCATCATATAGAAGTAAAACTGCTATAAAAGTAAGTTTCAACATTTAAAATGTAGAATACAATACCGTACCGGGTAACTGGTAAGCGTTCTTCACAGAAGACACAGTTGTTGGTTTATTCTCCGCCATTTTCACACTTGTGAATTTTATGATACCAAGTTTCACAGAGGAAGTCAGCATATCTTTTACCTTTGTTTCCGTTTCGAAAGAATATCTTTTAATAGCATCATCGGATTTTATTTCAGACACAGATTTTTCGACGACTCGTATTTTAGGCTTGCATTCTACAGTGCGAATAAACAATTTGTCAGCCTGGTAAACATGTGTATCCAGTTCTCTTTTTATGTTATCAATCTCATCGCTTACTTTGTTGATTTTCTTTTCCAAATCCGACAAGAGCATTTCATTTCCATCAGAAATTGTTTTGACCTCTGCTTCAATACTCTTTTCCATTTTATCGAGCCAAATGTTGATTTCTATACGAAACTTCTTGATTTCTCTGATAGCGTTTTCAAAATTAGTTTTATTTTCTTTCCTATTACTTTCAATGCGTGTTTCGCTTTCTGCTTTATCAGCTTCCCATTTCTGTATCTGTCTGAGCAAGGCCTTGAACTCGGAACTTTCTTCAAACCTCTTTGCTAAATCTTTGATGAATTCGGGTTTACAAGTCCTGTGATCCAATACAATACAGTCCCCGCAACCAACAGAATCGTGATTACTACAGTAATACTTGATTGTTTCCCTTGAATGTTTCTTACATTTGTCTTCCTGGTTTGGATTCTCTCCTCTTTTTTCTCCAGTCATTTCTCCTAAAACATGATTCCTTCCCAACTTCATCTTCAGGTGACTGCGAAAACAGGTCTGACACATATATTCCTCACAGTCATTACAATATCCGTCCGCCTGAGTTGACACGTTTTCTTCCTGACATGGTTCGCAAAGTTTTGATGCGGTATCTTCATCCAAGCGTTTACCAGAAACTTCCATTTTAGAAGAATTATTCTGCTTATTTCTTGTCACAATTGTTTAGTTTTTACCAGTCAATATATTTTATGGAATGACTGAGTTTTATCTGTCCCAACTGAATGCAGGACACTAGTTTCGTTTTCAATTGCTATTTATAGCATAAACTAGAACAGGTTAAATTAAAAAACATTTAACATTATTGTTGTCATCTACGTAAAATATTGTAGACTTTTTTATTTTACTTTTTGGTGAATTGATGCTGTGAGTATTGACATTGTCGTTAGCTTTATATATTAATACTTGTACTAGTCTAGTTCATTTTAACCGATTTTACGTGTTCGAATACGACATCTTCGTAGCATATAGAGATGACATTTAATTTATATAATCATTGAATTATTACTATGAATAATATATGAAACAGTAAATAAAACTAGAATTTCACAAGAAGAGTCACAGAAAGTGACCAATATTGAGACTCTAAGTGTAAAACGTGACACAGTATTCAGTAAAAAAAACTTAGGTTCAGATATGTCTTAAGTTCAAGTAAATAACCATTGTCACCCTCGTGTGATTTTAAAACATTTTCTAGTGGTATTTTTCACCATAAAATGGAAATATTACCAAATGCCACAAACTGATGAAAACAGATAAATGCTTTAAGCTTTTTGCACACAAGCTCAGTAACAGATGGGGGGAAATGAAATAAAATTGTGTAAATCAATGCTTTCTACGGATGGTTACACTGTACACGTAAGTATAAAGAAAACAGGACGGTAACATGTAAAAATAAAAGGGCAGGGTAAAGTTATCGTTGTTGGGGATTGTTCATCACCACATTTCCTTTTACCATTATTTGTGGTTCTTATATTTAATTCTTTAAGGCTGGTTCCTATTCACTCTCTGCAGGTCGAAATGTCTTTCATTATTATTTAAAGTTTCAATTCATACTTCATACTGTATCAGCGGTTTAAGGGAATATGACCATGACATTTTTACTATAATACATGTACACTTAACCAAACTTCTATCTACACCGATAATATTATTTTAATTTCTCATCGTGGTATCGGAATATACTTTGCTAACTTAAAACCGGATAAGAAACTCCATTTGCACTTTTTTTTTAAATAAAATTCAAATAAATTTTGTAATCCCTAAATTCCTTTGGAAACCACTGATATTTAATATACTTTAGGGTAAAAACAAAATCACAAAATGGTCGACAATAGTTATATTCTACTTTAATGAAGAATAACGTTCTACGTTCACTTAACGAAACATATCTTCCTATTGAAATTTGATATTTTGAACAGTTCTATGCAATTTTGCAATAATGCAATTGATTAGCTGTTTGATAAAATATATTTCCCATATTTATCCCATTTCGGGTTTCCTCTATACAAAAGCTACTGTAAATTGTGTGACTGTTGGTTTTACCCCCACCTCAATTGAATCTCCTTGGTTTAGGAAGGCACGTGGGGATTTTAATAGAAATTTAAACAATCATAATATTATATTATTATTTAAATTAATAGCTATTTATTTCAATAAAGTATTAAGTTAAACATTATCGTAATGTTATCCTGTCATTACAACAAGATTGGTTTCCATTCCTATGTTATGTGGAATGTTTTACGTCATCAAAATGACAAACAAGTAAACTAACTCTGCAATCTCACTAAAGTCAGATCAAACAGCGGTTTTCAGGAGATGATTTTAATCAGATTGACTAACTCTGACACTGTGCATTTCCTTGTTTTGTCCTTGTCTATAACTTCCCTTAACTCTCATAATACTTGATGGTATGACATCTATCAGGAAACCGATGTTCTAACTAGACCTATCATTCAAGTTTTAGTTTCTCAGCATTGAATCTGAGTATTATCTTCAATTTTGAAACATATAGATACACCATGCTCACTTCTTTTTTTATGAAATTATCATTAAAATCCCTATATTCGCGACTCGATTTATTCTGTAATGTTATTTTATTAAAAATAAATTAATAATAAAATTTTGACATTTTTTTTCGGCAATGATAAAATTGCTTAGCAGTTACATAAAGATGTTGCGAGATTTAGGACAGGTATACCTTTATTTAAAAAACGACTTCATAAGAATGTGTGACTTTTAGTTCTACCCATACCTTGATTTAATATCATAGGTTTATGAACGCACGAGACGAAGGATATGGCAATTGCATAAAAGAAGTAAAAATGGTGCATTCTGTTACATAAAATTTTAAGTTTTAAGAGTAGATTCCAATTTCATGCGGAGAAATTTTCTTATCTGATTTTCAGGCAACCTGGATAATATTGCAGATTGTACTCGCTATCGTTCTGATGGGAAATACAACAGCGTACATTTGTATTCTCCTAAACCATGATAGCGATTTCATTAAAGATAACTCACATCTAGATACTTATACAGGAGCCAGAAATGCCGCCTTGAATGCTGAAATTCCAAACTGAATGGACCGAAGCATGTATCATCCGTTGAACGGAAACTATCTGAACAGGGTCCAGCGGGGTGTCCCTGGGGATGTACCGGAAGTATTGACAATAAGTTGGATAACTGCAAGACAAAGTGCAAGATTGACTCCGGCGTTGATAACTACCGTTTTCAAGTTTGCTTGGAAGAATACGCGACAAGATACATAAGTTGCCTAACAACATGTGCGTTGAAACAAACACATAAAATAACATGAAAATGCTTTGTGATTTTGATGAAGCATCCCATCAACGTTGTTTCAAGTTAACGGCGCATGTCTTAGCGAGTGTTGTCTGTGTAGATTATGTATATGACAAACGAATAAATTTAAATCGTGAGGTAGATTTATTAATCTCACTGAAATCTATAAAAATGAAAACAGCGTTGTGGATCCTGTAACAGGGGTATCTTAGCACGCAGAATATCAAATGCGTGACTACGCTATTTTTTCCGTATCTGACGTATGACTGTAACAACTAAATATGTGTAAGATGTTTTTATTTATTTTCAAATTTAATCATTGTGCAAACCAATATTTTAATTTATTTTGGTATTTATCCGTAGGAATATAATAGCAAGTAAAACTACAGATACATGTACACGACGTCAATATGGCGTAAAGGACGGCATAAAATGATATTGAAATGAATGAAGTTGTGATCCGTTAGTGATAAATAAATATTTTAGAAAATCTATCGTATGTAAGAAAACTCTTATCACTTTAAATATTAGCAAGTAAACTAATGTCATTAAAGCATAGGAAGTAATACCAAGTACAACTCGTACACTGATATATTCTATGCCAATACATTTTAAATTTGGCTAGTTTTAAATTTTCAACTGATTTCTGTTGTTACAAAATTATACTCATATTTTTGCTTAGAATTTACATATATTCTTTCAACAAAACTATAATAAGAATGAAAAACTTTATGCACAAGTACATTTAAGTGTCTTCTAATTATAACAAATAAAATCCACAATAAATTTCATCACAATTGAATAACAACACTACAGAATTCGTTAGTGGTAAATTTCAAATGAAATTTGCTTACGATACAAAAAGGCTGTTCATTTACATGTAAAACGAACATTCAACCAATTACATGTATTAAAATATAATATATAATATATTGTTATGATGCAATGAAGCAACACAATAGGTTCAGCTATGCAGTATGTTTCACTTACAGAATATCAGTTAGTTGACATTAATAAAATCAAAATTATCCTTTTTGCATAGTTTTTTTATTTTTAAAAACTGTTATCATCCTGTATCTTGTTAATTACAATCTTTGCATCAAGTGTGTGTTTACAGCAGGTTCACCCGGTGCACTCCTTCAGCTCCTACTGTATGACGGCTAGGTCCGCCGTAATCCCATTTCACGTCGACATATCCTGATGGGTCAACAGCAGTAACAGTGCCCTTATCATGCTGAAAGATACAATGATGGTATGCCATAAGATGAATTAAAAAAACGTTTTGTTTCATCTTCTCTCATGCATATGTACTATATATACGTGTAAGACATTTGTATCAAACCGGAAATGGTTTAAATGTTTATTTAGATACCAAGAATCTAAAATGCAATGGAAAATGAATAATTTTGATGTCTTTTTCCTAATTGATACAAGGTGAAAATGCATTTTCTCATTTTCTGTATGATAGATAAGATTACGGTAATATGTACGAATTCTGAAGAGACATTGCACAATTATACCGCATATATAACACTTCTACCAAACCAGAAATAGTTTAAATGTTTATGTAGATGCTACGGATCTGTAAGGCAGCTGGCAGTAAAATTAGAACAGATATATTGCGGGTATCACTTTACTTGCTACTGACGCTATAAGTTTTGCCAATAACACCATAATTGCTGCTGCCAATGTAACTGTTGGCACTAACAGCACTATTTCTGCTGACAAAATAACTAGTGGTAACAACATTAGTATTGCTGGAGACAATATAACTGTTGGCAATAACACTATCATAGCTGCTGACATTATAACTGTTGGTAAATAACAGCAGTATCGCTGGTAGCATAATAACTGTTGGCAATAGAAGCAGTATTGCTGGTGGCATTGTTACTGTTGCTGGTGGAAAAATATATGTTGGCTATAACATCATTATGGCCACTTGTATTTCAACTGTTGGCAAAAACAGCTGTTCTGATGGTGGCACTTTAACAGTTGCCAATATTATCTGTTTGCTGGTGGCGATACCGTATTTCTGGTGGCACTGCCATTGTGGGCAATAATAGCTGTAATCATGTCGGTAATATAACAGTAAACAGTTATTTCGTATGTGATTTGGGAACAGTTAATCAATTGGCCCGAGGTGGGGGGATAGCGTTTTGGACTGTTGCCCGAGGCCGTAGGGCGAGGGCAACTGTTCAAAACGCTATCCCCGACACCGAGGGACAACTGTTTTACTGTTCCCAGATCACATATAAAATAATTGTTTTATTACCTGATCAATGACTTTAGAGCACGCGAGGGAAACATTCAAAACTATTGACCGCTCAACAGTTCGCTCAACAATGCGCTCGCACAAAGGGGGAACCCTATATGACGTCACAGCATGCGAGGGAAACAGTCGAAACTATTGACCGGTCAACAGTTCGCGAATGTTAAATTAAAAATTTTAGAAAACAGTAAGAAATACCAAATTTCATTTATATAAGGTATCAGGTAATAATTCGAAATAACAGTTATATTTCTGTTTGTATTACAACGTTGCTGGTGACACAACATCTATTTGCAATTACAGCTGTATTAGTTGCAGTTCACACGCTGAAGATCTAACCAAAGATCTCTGGTTGTCAGGATAAACTATTACCTCTGAGCGTGATGGCCAGAATGTAGCACACATTTATATAATTCACCTTAGTTGCACTCACAGTTATATATATAACGGCTTCATCAAAATATTATTATGTAAGTGAAAATTTTAAGTTTTTTTACAGACGTGCATTTTAATGACACTGCAAATTATAGTTTAGCTTAGTGTAGCTAATGAAGTTTATTAAAGAAATAAACTTAACACTATGGGCTTATCACGTGTTTGACATTTCATTTTAGAATCGTGATGAAATATTTGAAATTACTGTAATACTAATTGAATTAATACATTTTAAAGTTTATGTAGGTTTATATACAACGCTGATCAATAGCTTGAAGGTGCATGCCGATATACAAATGTAACACTCACCTCTTTCCATGACTTACAAACTCTTTTACCAACATCAAATCCAGCAGCTCGAGGATCTAAAATGAGAAATACATTAATGTAATCCTTGCATTCTTTTTGTCGAATTTCATTACAGATAAAACTTACAAATATTTATTAACCGGCATCAGCATGATCAGGTCAATATCAAAAATGAAAAAAAATGGGGCATATGTATATCTGCTCCATAATTGTATTAAAATTGTCAAGTTTGATTATTTCGGGTAAAATTATAACGACATATTAACCTTGAAAACACTTGAAATTTTATATCTTCTTTCTTAAGAGCAATCAGCAAATGACTTCTTTATATCAATCCCATTCAAATCCTTTAAAATATTATATAACAGTTAATATTAATTGTAGATTAATTGATGTTTGATTCATCCCCAGCGGTACAATGGTAGATCCACCGAACGCATATGACGATCGTTGAATCTCTAACGCGGTATAAATTATCTTATTGTACGATTCCAGGACCAGTGACATAAGGTCCTTAAGAAACTGTATGATAAACGAATATAATCACGATCATTAGCTCACAGCTCCATGCAGAATTGATTTTTAAACAGGATTAATAAATATTCCAATTAAGATTTGACAATAGAATCGCCGAAGTGTATAGACGGTCGAAGTATTTAAGCATTTCATTTATATTATGAAAAATGAATTGTGCTCCACAACCTAGGATTGACTTAATGAATACCAGCACAGCCTTTTATCAGCTGCACAAACGGCACAAGCAACACATTTCTGATATTGATATTAATGATGTAGCTGCTTTAGATCCATTTGTTATATAAATTATTTTCTGCGCTAAAAGATAGTCTATAAGTATTTTATAATGAATTTTAATATCAAAAAATGGCTAATCTGTTATAATACGTTTTAGAAATGAAAATTTTATGTAAAATACTGTACCAGGTGGGTGGTAAACGTTCTTCACAGAAATCACATGGTCATTTGTTTGTTTGTTCTCCGCCTTTTTCACACTGGTGATTTTAATGATACCCAGCTTCACTGATGATGTCAGCATTTCTTTCACCTTTGTCTCCGGTTCGAAAGAATATGTTTTAATACCATCATCGGATTTTATTTCAGACATAGCTTTAGAGACGATGTCTACTTTAGGCTTGCATTCTACTCTGCGAATAAACAAGCTATCAGCCTGGTAAACATTCTTGTCAAGATCTTCTTTTATCTTTACAATCTCATCGCTTACATATCTAATTTTCTTCTCCAGTTCTGACAAGTGCATTTCATTATCATCACAAATTTTCCTGACTTCCGCTTCGATATTCTTTTCCATTGTATCAAGCCAAATGTTAATATCTTTGCGAAATTTCTTGATTTCTCTAATAGCAGTGTCCAAAAGTGCGTGATTTTCCTTTCTGTAGCTCTCAATTCGTGGTTCGCTTTCTGCAATATCAACCTCCCATTGTTCAATCTGTCCCAGTAAGTTCTTAAACTCAGAACTTTCTTCAAACTTTTTCCCTAAATCTGATATGAATTCGGGTTTACAAGCCATGTGATCCAATACAATGCAGTCTCCACAGACAACTCTGTCATGGTTACGACAGTAATACTTGATTGCTTCCCTTGTATGTTTCTTACATTTTTCTTCCTGTTTCTGTTTACCGCGTCTACTGTCCTTGGTTAAGGCTCCTAACACATGATTTCTTCCCAACTTCATCGTCAAGTGACTTCGGAAACATGTCTGGCACATATACTCCTCACAGTCATTACAATATCCGTCAGCTGGTGTTGACAAGTGTTTTTCCTGACATGGTTCGCAAAGTTTTGATACGATCTCTTCATCCAGCCGTTTACCAGAAACTTCCATTTTAGTAGCCTAAGTCCGTTTTTTTTTTCTTGACACAATTAATTGCCCCGTCAATATATTTAACGAAAAACTTTGAGTTTTATCTTTCCCCAAATGTATCCAGGACACTAGTTTCGCTTTCGATTTCTATTTATAGTTTAAACTAGAACATATAACATTTAAAAACATTTACATATTGTTGTCATCTTCGTTTATAAAGATATGTTTGATATTGCTTTGTAAACTGTTTTGTTAGTTTTAAATAATTCTGTTGTTTGTTTTCAAGTTTTAAATACTTCAGTTTAAATTACTTGCATCTTTAAACGAATTTAACGTGTTCGAATCATGACGATCTCGACATAGAAAATACAGATGACATTAATTGAATCTTTGCTGTAACACTATAAATAATATTTGAAACGGTAAATAAATTATTATTTAACAAGAAGAGTCACAAAATGTGACAAATTCCCCCAAAGGTACATATTTCGTTGAAACAATGTTGAATTAAAAACATTCATTTTCCTATGCGAGGTGCGAAATGACATAACATTATGTTATGTAATGCGTTCGTCAGATAGCTGTATGTAAATATTAAAAACTAAGAGAAAATAAATGTAAAAAGAAAAGGATCGGGTTAAATTATCCTCCTTGTACATCACCACATCGCACTTTCCCATTATTTGTGATTTTTTCATCCTTTAAGGCTGGTTTCTGTTCACTCAATGGAGGTCGAAGTGTCTTTAATCATTATTGCAAGTTCCCGTAACCTCTGTTTCAGCGGTTTAAGAAAAATGCTCCAGAAACTATCGAGAAACATTACGAGACATTATTTACACCAGATAACGTTCTTACGACACCGATCATATTATAATTTTAACTTCTAAGAGTGAAATTGAATTACAATGTAACCCTTTTAACTCAAAAAAGGGATAAAATACAGTCATCATTTTCACATCATTTTATCAATTTGAAATCACTTCTGAAATACCTACAAGCCTTTAGAAACTTCCGAATTTTATTCAAGTTTGAGGTTAAATCAAAAGTCACAAAATCTTTGGTACAGTAGCGGGTATATTCTCCGTTAACGAAGAATCATATCTTCCTATCTAAATATAGATTCTAAGGAGATTTTGAACAATTCTTCGGAATTCTGCTACAATGCAACTACTTATTGTTGACGTATCAGCAGTTTTATCCCATTTCGATTTTTCGCTTTACAAACATGACTAAAGCTACGGCAAATTTGGTGGCCTTAAGTTTAACCCAAACCTCAGTTTAATACCCTTCATATAAGAATGCACGAGAAGATTTCAATAGCGTTTTAAACAATATAATTATTATAAAACTATTTTTAATTATTTTTTTAATTATAAACATTATTTTATGTTATCTTGTTATTAAAGCAAGACTGGTTTCTGTTCCTATATTCTGTCGGAAACTAATTATCACATTTGCATTTCCTCCATTTGGGTGTCTATCACGTCCCTTTACTTAAAAAATATTTGAAGTTTTAACATAAACGATCATACAAGTTTATCAATTTCAATTTCTCATCATTTAATCGGAGTTTCATTTTCAAAACAAGACACATAAAAATACATCATTTTACTTCTTTTTTATGAAATAATTATTAAACTTCCTATATTCTTTTCGAAACTAATTGCATTTTTTAAAGGTACATGTATGGGTAAAAACCCAAGTCACAATAAAAAAAATTGGAGGCGGTTATGTACTCCTTTCATAGGACTCGATGTGTTTTCATTTAAATAAAAATTCTTGAACAACTTTTTTGTGACAATTTTGTTTGATTCGACAATTATGCAATGACCTTTAGGTCATGTGTACATAAAACCTCGATTTCTTTCAGACTGGTTTCATTATAATTATCGTTTTTCAAGTTTGCCTGGAAGAACGGGCAACAAGATACATCAGTTGCATCACAGCATGTGCGTAGTAATTTCGTCAACGTCAAATCCTGAAAATGCCCTGGGATTTTGAAAAAAAAAACATCCCATGAATTTTGTATTCAGTTTATGGTCTATGACTTAGAGATTATTAACTGTGATGTATATTTCTGTGAAAAACTAGCATTTAAATCCTAAGGCAGATTTATTAATGTCTCTTATTAAACTGAAAATAGTAGAACTTGTTGGTTCAGTAACAGGGCTACATGTATCTAAGCAGGCAAAATGACAACAGTATGAACACGTTATTTCTTCCAAATCTGACATATTTTTTTCAATAATTGAATATGCTTTGTATGTGATAGGTCTTTTGATGAATTAAACTCTCGCATGGTAAAAAAAATTAGTTGTAATAACTCATCTTGCAGTTTTCCAAAAATTGGCCTCAGGTCGTGTTTTATGAAGATTTAATGTGTAATATTAAAAGTTAAAGAAAATGAAAGGCAATATATATTTCTCTAGTTTGTTTGAAAACAAATTTCTATTAATGTGCTACAACCCCGCTCTGAATTTCTAAAACTCCAACGATTTGGTTTACATCACTTTATAAAAACAGTGTTGGCCAGTGGTCATTGTGTTAAGTAACTTTAAAGAAGGAAATCAATTCGTTGTCAAGACCTAAGCAGAGGTGTCTATCTCATTGCAACTAACCTAGTTTATAACATACCCTTTTTAGTCTATTTACAAATCGCACACATTTAAAAAACAAAGTACCGGTTTTGCGTATTTCGGCGAAATCAAATACGTGTGTTATTATCGGAACATTAAACTGTGCATTTGGATTTTACGGTTTTAAATAAACATAAAATAAGCACATTGATCTATTAAGGTTTTAATTTATTAATTCTGAATATATCTATGTGCAATAAATACATATTTTATATGTTTTCACGTCAAACCATTGCGCAAACCAATATTAAAAGTTGTTTTGGTATATTTAATTCGTGTTACATGTAATATAAAAAGCTTGTATAATTCAACGCAGATAAATGACGTCAATGTAGCGGAAACGACGTCATTAAATGGTATTGAAATGGTTTTGATACGTTGGTGATGAATAAATAATTTAGAAAATAACTCGTGTGTTAGAAAACTCTTATCACTTTAAATATCTGTTCTATGTTCAACTGATCTCATAAAATTATATTAAGAAGTAAATACCAGGTACAACTTGAACACTGATATATTCCATGCCAATAGTTCAAAATTAAATTTGGTTGGCTAATTTTCGATTTTCAACTGATTTCTGTCGTTACAAAAATATTTATTCATTTTCCTGCTTACAAATATACAGTTATTTTTTCAACAAAACTATAGTAAAGATAAAAAGCTTTGAGCACCAGTACATTTTAGAATCTTTCAACTACAATTAATAGTCTCACAATAAAATGCATCATAATTCATTTAAAATTGTACATAAAACGTCACATTTCAAATGAAATGTGCTTATGATACACAAAAAGGCTGTTTGTTAACATGTAAAACGAATGGTTACAAAAACACTTCACCCTTTGAACTAACTAACAGCAGTCACAGTGCCCTTCCAGCTCTGAAAGATACATTGATGGTATGCCATAAGTTGAAGTTCAGAAAACGTTTTGTTTCATCTGCTCTCATGCATATGTACTATATTTACATGTAAATGATAGTGCCTCTGGCTGGGAGCGAACCCGCACCCTCACGGCGACAGCGCCTAGCCCTGCAATTCCTGCGACGCAACCAATTGAGCTAACCGAGACGACCCCTCCCCCCAGAAAAAACAAAAACAAACAAAAACAAAACAGGTTGATCGGATAGCCCTGATATACGTAACAATCACTGCATGACATCGGTAACGGGTTATTTTACGGTTGACAGTTCTGACAATATATACGGGGAGACTTTTTACAGCCGCCACACTGCACAATTAGCGCTACTGTGAATGATAGTGCCTCTGTAAGACATTTGTATCAAACCGGGAATAGTTTATGTTAATGTTTATTTAAATACCAAGGATCTAAAATGCAAAAAAAAATGTGTGATTTTGCTCTCCTTTGCCGAATCGATACATGGTGAAAATGCATATTCTCATTTTCTGTACAAAATAATTGTAAATTATTGGTAAATAACAACAGTTTCGCTGGTGGCACTATTACTATTAGCAATAGCAGCAGTATTGCTGTTGAAAGTATTACTATTGGCTAGAACAGCAATACTGCATGTTCCACTTCAACTGTTGGCAATAACAGCTGTACTGATGGTGGCACTATAACAGCTGGTGGCAATACAGTATTGCTAATGTCACTGCAACTGTGGGCAATAACAGCTGAAATCATGGTGGTACTATAACAGTTGAAAAAAGCTGTATTTCTGGTGGAATACCAACCTTGCTGGTGGCACTACTACTATGGGCAATAATTGATCTGTATTGCTAGTGACACTAATTTAGAAATAGCAATAAATTTTACACTGCTGGTGGCAAAACTGTATTGCTGCTGACACTACAACTGATAGCATTAACAGCAGTTTTGATGAAGGCACTATAACTCTCGATAATAAGAGCGTTATCTCTGGTGGAACTATAAGTGTTGGCAACAACAGCTTTATTGCAACTTGTACTACAACTGCTGGCACTAACATAAGAATGCTGCTGGCGCTATCCGTTCGCAATAACAGCCCAATTGCTGACAAATATTTGTCTGAATAAATGACAGTAATCAAGATTTTTTACGACGTGTATTAATGTCTCAAACATACGATTAAGGATGTTTAATTACATCATTGATAGGATGTATTTAAACGCCATACATGTACGATTTACGTTAGGCAACGCCGACCATTTGCTTGAAGGTATATGCCGTTATAACACTTGCCTCATTCCATGCACCATAAACTCTTTCACCGACGTCAAAGCCCGCAGCTCGAGGATCTAAAATGAGAAATATATTATTGTAATCTTTTACATGTAGCCATACTCTCTTAATGATAAAGTATGATTATTTCGTGTGTATACAATGTAGTGATAACATTAAGTCAACTATTGATATTTATAATATTTAATGTACACTTGTACTTCTTAGCAACAATGAAAGTCTAATTAATTTTAACGAACCTAAATATTTATGTAATAATAAAAATTTGTATTCATCCCTAAAAGTACTTAGTTTGATACATTACAAATGCATACGACGATCTTTGAATCTCTAATGCGTTATTATCTTGTAATATTCCTCGACCCGTGTCGAAGGTTTCCAAATTCATATAACACATTTACTCTAAGACTAAACGATTACTTTAGTGGATTTAGATAGAATAGCACTGATTAAAATAATCTCCTGAAAACCGCTACGCTATCAGGATCTGACGACGAGTCACTAAAATATGAATTTATTAACAATCGTTTGAACCAATAGAGTGTCGCCTACGAAATCTCAAAAGTACATGACTGTGTGCTGATTGCCGTAAATGTATACATAGTATTTTACACCATGGAGAGTGTTGACACTTCGCATAAGACGTGTTTTAATAAGATGTGTGTAATATTATTTGCATTGTGTTGGCAGTCTCTAAAAATAGTTATGGGGAAAACCCACTATAACTATTATAAGGTATTTTCGGGCCACTGTCAGATCTTACTTTTTGTTCTGACTTCATTGAGATTGAAATATAGGACTTTAATATAATAAACATACATCTTAGATGTATTTCTTATGATTATAAGAAATACATCTAAGATCGGCACGTAAATGATTACTAAACAATCAAGCTTCGAAAATAAAATCGCCAGTGTATATACTGAACAAAATTGAAAACTTACCACTTTTCTAAATTTTAAACTTTTGCCCAGTAATGATTTATTTTATCTTTCGTTAAATATGTGATATTTGCACATATCTGGACATTTAATAACGCGGGAAGATTTTGTTATGTTTTCACAATGATCGAGGTTATCTCCTCTTTTCTTAATATTCGTGAGATCGATTATTTTCAACAAAAATGTCTCAAACAGATTATTTGACTGTCAAAAAAAGACCTTCATGGCATGTACAGAAAGCAAAACATGATATTTTAAGCCCACTGACGCAAAGAATTAAGATGCAGTAACTCAAATATCCATTTCTTGAAAATTACCTCCCTTTTAATAAAAAAGGAGAACAAAATTCAACTCTTAATTTTCCAAAACCACTTTTTCTTTTTTTCCTGTTTCTTTTTTTAATCGACAGATACTGAACCGCCAACTACAAAAGTCAACATTTTGGTGATCAAATTCCTCCAGATATTTGCATTCACTGGCACCATTAATGTGATATGAGTTTTCCATGTAATCTTGGTCAAGTTTTCATTTTGGCTCAGTATAGCTTGATCGAAGTTTTCAAACACCACTTCTATTATGAAAAATATCTATTATACTTGACAACCTAGACATAACTTTAAAATCCCAGTACAGCCTTCTTAAGCTGCCTAACGGCAAAACAAACGCATATGTCACGCGAATTTGCACGTCACTCGTTGGATGCCAGGAAGATTAATATTATTCTGATGAAGGCAATGTTGTAATATTTATATTTAATTTAATGAAGTGGATAGTTAAGTGGCAAATTGTTAGATGAATTATTTTGTGTGTTAAAAGCTTAACTTTTTGACAGCTTTGTAACGAGATGCATTATACAAAGGTAAAATGTTTTATAATCAAACTGTATAAAACTGTACCAGGTAATTGGTAAACGTTCTTTACAGTGGGCTCAGCCTCAGTTGTTGGTTTGTTTTCCATCTTTATCGAACTGGTAGTTTTAATGGTACCCAGCTTCACAGATGATGTAAGCATTTCTTTCACCTTTGTTTGCTGTTCGAAAGAATATCTTTTTATACCATGATCGGATTTTATTTCAGACAAGGACTTTTCGACGACTCGTATATTAGGCTTGCATTCTACAGTTCGAATAAACAATTTGTCAGCCTGGTAAACATGTGTATTCAGTTCTCCTTTTATGTGAACAATCTCATCGCTTACTTTGTTAATTTTCTTTTCGTTGTCTGACATGCGCATTTCATTTCCATCAGAAATTGCCTTGACTTCTGCTTCAATACACTTTTTCCATTTTGTCCAGCCAAATATTGATCTCTCTACGAAACTTCTTGATTTCTTTGATAGCGGTGTCAAAATTAGTTTTATTTTCTTTCCTATCACTTTCAATGCGTGATTCACTTTCTGCTTTGTCAGATTCCCATTTCTCTATCTGCTTGAGCAAAGCCTTGAACTCGGAACTTTCTTCAAATTTCTTTGCTAAATCTCTAATGAATTCAGGTTTACAAGCCCCGTGATCAGACACTATACAGTCACCACAACCAACAGTGTCATGGTTACGACAGTAATACTTGATTGCTTCCCTTGTATGTTTCTTACATTTTTCTTCCTGGTCCTGTTTACCGCGTCTCTTGTTCCCGGTTTTTGCTCCAAAAACATGATTCTTTCCCAATTTTAACTTCAGGTGATTACTGAAACATGTCTGACACATGTATTCCTCACAGTCAATACAGTATCCATTAGCTTGTGTCAACACGTTTCCTTCAAAACATGGATGGCAGAATTCTGGCAAGGTATCTTCATTTAGGCGTTTACCTGAAACTTCCATTTTAGTTTTTTTGTGGGTTTTCTTGTATTCCGTTGTTTTGTCACTGTTGTCTATTTACAATTGTCCTAAGATATTAGAATAAAAACAAGTTTCCGCTTTTGAACTTTAATCTTTTTATCAGTTTATACTTTATTTTGGACACAACTTTCCTTTTCGATTTCGTGAAAGTTACATTTGTAACAGCTATAATTTTTACAACATGTACACTAATGTTGTCGAGTCCTTAATTCAAAGTGATTCTTCGGTAATTATGTATTTTCCAATTACCATTTATTGTGTTAATATTATATTAAATTCGGTAAATTCTTAAGGTCAGGTGATTAAGGTTTAAACTACCTTGCATTTATTCTCACTTACCAGTGTATTAATATGACCTCGTCGATACGCTTAGTGTAAGATACTGATAAATGTATTTGATCATGTACCGTATAGTAGGTAAACTTTCAGTATAAGGCAAAAAAAGTTATAATTTCTCATTTATCCCTTTAAATAAGAAAACTTACTAATATAGTTATTGTTTAATGTTAATCGATATTTTTTAAGTTTCTTCTATACACGTCATCGGAGGGATCGGCACTGTCCTCTATTAACAAGACAATTATCAAAATCTTTCTAACGGAAACATGCAGTTAAATAAAGCATTCTACAAATAACGTTCATTTATGTATCCATGTTTTAAGTAAAAAAGCAATATATGCATATCAGGAATCGCCACACTAAAAAAACACAGCCTCCCCACGCAGCGAAAGAGAAAAGAGAAAGAGAGGGAGCATGTTTATATAAGTAAGTTAAGAAAAGCTATTATAATAACAAAAAGATTGGTCTAAAACTTCCATAAAACAGGTTTCTGCATAACGTTCTCATAAAAGCTACAGTAACTAAAGAGTTTATGTCTTACAGTTTTACACATACTTTACAAGATTAAATGTCATAGGTTTATGAAAAACTTTGATTTTAATGACATTTGCATAACAAAAGTGATGGTGTATGATGTATGATTTCATATTATATTAACATTTTCATTCAGAGAACTTATCTGCTCTGTTTTTAGGCAACCTGGACAACCTTTCAAATTGTAGTTGCTATTGTCCTGGCGGGAAGATCAACAGCGTATCCGCCTAAACTCGTATCAGACGAATCTGTTAAAAGTGATCAGCATCTAGCTACTTCTACCTTGAATGCGGAGATTCCTAACAGAATGGACCGAAGCATGTATCGTCCGTTGAACAGAAACTTCCTGTACAAGGTTGGACAGGGTGAAGCATGTCCCTGGGGATGTACCGGAAGTATTGACAATAAGTTGGATAACTGCGAGACAAAGTGCAAGATCGAATTCGTCATTGATAACTACCGGTTTCAAGTTTGCCTGATGTATCGTGAAGAATGCGCGACAAGATACATCAGTTGCCTCACAGCATGTGCGTAGTAATACATCAACGGCATATCCTGAAAATGACTTGTGATTTCGACAAAACATCTTATTAATTTTATATCAAGTTTACGGCATGTGTCATAGCGATTTGTTGCATGAGTTGATCAAGATCTGAATTAGAGTAAAAAAGAACTTATTATTTAAGGCCCTTATGCATATTTGTAAATGTCACTAATATCTTTAAAAAAACTGAAAATAGAAGTTGTGTGTCCTGTAACAGGGCTATCTAAGCAAGCAGAATTCCGACAGCATGACCACTCTATTTCTTTCGTATCTGACGCATGATTTAAACAAAGTTTCGTGGTTTATGTGCTATAACTTTGTGAATAAAACCCTTGCAAAGTAACAAATATTAGCTGTACAAATCTTTGGCACTTACTTATCGTGTACTTTTCCAAAAATGACTTCAATCCGTGTTTTACTAAGATAAGATTTATAAGATAAATAAAATAAAACTATTACAGTTTCTAAAATGTCTTCGTAAAATTAATCTTCACATTCAAATAAAAAGGCTACCAACAAAATACCCCACAGCCCCGCTGTGCATGCTTGGTGACTGACACATCTATAGCTGAACTCTTTGCTTAAATGAACCTCGTTGTTTACACGACGGGGTATAAGCATTTATAAAGGTATCTTGTGAAATCTTTAACAAAAATATTGAAGTTCGATATGTTGTTTTTTATTCATGTCCGATCTGGTCTCTGAAGTTGCCTACCTATCAAACTTTGCTTAAGACTGTCATTTATAATCGTTTTATGTTATTTGTTTCTGTCTGCATTTGCACAACACATTCTAAAGAAGGAGGATCATTGGAGTTAATTTACCAAGTCAAATTTTGATTGTTTGTTTAATACCCATTGACTATTCAATGATCATTAACATTATAATGAAAATATGGTTTAATTTCTGCTATAAATTTGGGCTGTTTTGGACGGTTTTGCTTTCTGCAGTTTTTATTTCTAATATGGTTATTTCACTTTTCAAGATCTTCTGAGAAAGGTATTTGTATTGATTTTGTAATAAGACAAGAAAAATGTGAGGTTATTGTGCTATATAATCTGGTTTGATCCCCAATCCAAAATATTTAGCCACTTAGCCATTTAGCGGTAATCCAACGAGTTCACATTTGTGTTAATTGTTTGTGTTCTGTTCATTTTTATCAATCATATTATATGAGCATGCTCTCTTTTCCTCCCTTCTGGGGGCATAATTCTATCAAATGTGAATTGACCTAAAAAATTTAGCGTCAAAATGACCGTGTTTGATGAAGAAATATTAAGAAATGGCAAGGTTATAGCCAACGTTGTTTTCGAGACAGGCCGATGGAAGGACGGACAAAGCGATCCCTATGACATTGTATCACCGTTTCTTCGAAGGGCGACACGAAAATGAAGGAATGATGGACATTACTCCCAGGATGGTAAAAAATACAGCCAAGCTATAAGAGAATACGACCCATATTAAAAATAGTTTCTCATCCGTTTTACAAAATGAACACCATGAAATGTTGTGTTATATAAGCTAGTCTGTATATATGTGCGCAATATGATCCACTGTTTACATTTAAACATAATGAACTAAATTTGTACATTATATAATATAACATTAGCACAGTTAACATTTTATTTTTCGATTTACTTGGAAATACATGATTGTATGTAAAATAGCTGGTTGTTTTAATAAACTCTTTTTTGTTTTAAATAAATACTAGTGTCTTTTTCATCAAATACATTTAGCATGCATGCCAATCACTATTCTTTGTTCATATTGCTCATAAAAAAGGTGTGACAGTCAAGTCAGAATTGGTTAATTATCCTGTATCTTTTATAATGGTATTTGTTGGTATTGAATAGATGTTTTACCTGTTATAGGTTGCACATATTGTTATATTACTCATTTCACTTTTTTAAAGGTTCGACTTTTTCATTAAAATTATACACATAAAAATCATTTACCAACAACACTCAGTCTGGAATTTTAATGCCGATACATTTACGCATGGAATTAAAATTATTTTCTTTACAAAAAAATCACTGATTTATTCGACAGCAGCTTTTTATGTTCAGTTTCGGAATATGTTTCAGTTATTGAACATCAGCCAAAGAAAAAAATAGTGTTACATTTATTCAATATATTCCAAATATTAACATGATCTTAAAAGTTTTTATTTTTTTAAATGTTATCATCATTAAACTTGATGATTACAAAGTTTTGAACGAATGTCAGTTTACAGCAGTTTCAACTGGTAATATCCTCCAGCACCTGCTTGACAACGGTTAGATGTGCCGTTATCCCATTTCACGCGGACAAAGCCTGAAGGGTCAACAGATGTTACTGTACCCTTGAAAGTCTGAAAAATACAATGATAATATGACAGATTTGATTTTAGTAAAAGGTTTGTTTCATCTGTACTCTTGCAAATGAACTACAAAAAACACATTGGTATCAAACCGGAAATAGCTTAAATATTTATTTACCCGAAACGTACAATAAGTATAAAGTGTGTTATTTTTCTCTATTTTCGAATTAATTAATCGTGAAAACTCTTTTTTTTTTCTTTATAATTTAAAAAGATTGAAAAGGCACTTTGAAAGCCACCGAACACGACATGCATAAAATACAATAGCTTATTGCAAGTTGGCAATATCAGAAGTATAGCGTATTGCTCTATAGCTGTTGGCAATAACAACAGTATCGCTGCTGGCACTAAAACTGTTGGCTATAGCAGCAGTATTGCTCGTGGCACTGGCACTATAACTGTTGGCAATTAAAGCTGTATCTTTGTTGGCAATATAGCTTTTGGTTTAAACATCGGCATTGCTCCTGGCACTAATGCTCTTGTCAACAGCGGCGCATCACTGCTGGCAATAACAGCATTACTTCTGATGGCAGAATTACTGCTTGATATAAAAACATCGCTATATGTTGCAGCTGGCAGCTGCAGGCAATAAATATGCTGGCATTAGTAGCAAATATAAGTGACATTTTTAAGGTCCCCCGCGATATTTTTGCTCCGTGTGATATTTTTTGCTTCAAGGGAGACTTATGTATAAAGACGCGTAGTATAGTTATTATTCGTTAAAATAGCTCGTAGAAAAGGTTTTGGTGAACTGTCCAGTTCTTTGCAAACCCACAGACAATGAGATGCTAGACTGACTTTATAGAAACAGTTTAACCTAAACTTTGTTATTCTATGCGAATGATTATGAGTATAACATTGCTATGGATAACAAGGAAAAGATTTCGGAGCAATCTCATTTTGATGTGAAAAATCCTGCTGCGGATGCATTGTCCGGTATACAATTAATTCCAAATCTTTTGTCTTAGGCAATAAGAAAATGTGAATTTTTACATCCATTCAAAATACATCGTATTATTAAATATTAAAAACAATCTATTAACACAAAAAAGCTTAAATTTGTTTCCAGCTCATTGTTATAAGAGTCTTGAAGAAGACATTTTAAATTTCTTTCTTTCTGTCTTGCGATACAATATCTTCCTTTCAATCGAAATGAATTTGATTTGAATTTGTTTGCTATCATGAAATATGTTGTCAATGAAAATAATGTAATATATACTTAAGGACTTTAATTACGCAACTTTTTGAAATATTTATATCTCAAAAAAATCCAAATATTTTTTTATTAAATTGGCATGTATGAATTGGCCTGTAGATAAACCGGCAATTGCCTATACAGTTTCAACTTTGTAGTCAATACAAAAGCTTTAAAATTAATTTATCGAAATGCACGTGCATCTCGTGTATCCCAACTAAGGGTGAGTATAAATGTAAGTTTTGACACTTTCTACTGAGTTCTTTATGTCAATAGTTAAAATACGGAACAAAAATTAAATTTTCCAAATGAAAATGCGACTTTCGAGAGCTGAACGTTTGCGCGCAATCGGATATATTGAGGCTGGTCGTCGCTACCAAGATGTAGCAGTTCAATTTGGGGTGCATAAGTCGACGATTTTACGTCTACATAGACGGTACACGGGAACAGGATCAGTGGACGACCGTCCACGACCAGGGCAACCACGGGTGACCACCGAACGTCAGGACCGTGCGATACGTCTATCACATTTACGGAACCGGTTTTTGAACGCCACCGTTACTGCCAGAAACATGCCAGGACGGAACAGACCCAGAATAAGTGCAAGAACTGTAAGACGACGTCTACTTGACGCAGGATTACGTTGTCGACGTCCTTATTATGGTGCTAGACTGACCGCTGTTCACAGGCGTAACCGTATGACTTGGGCTGCTGCGCATGCTCGATGGAGACACTGCCAATGGGACAATGTGCTATTTTCTGACGAGACAAAGGTAATGGTGGATTCAAGTGACAAACGCTAACACATTTATCGTCGAACTGGTGAACGCTTCCACGATGCGTGTATTAGAGAAGTTGACAGGTGGGGAAGAGCATCTGTTATGATCTGGGCTGGAATTTCCTACCATGGAAAAACGGAGTTAGTTTTTGTTAACCATGGGGTTGAAAGAGGAGGTCGTAGAGGTCGTGGCCGTGGGTTAACAGCCCAGCGTTATGTTGACGAGGTCTTGCATCCAGTGGCTGTTCCTTATTTACGTCGGTTCCCAGGCATGGTCTTGCAACATGATAACGCAAGGCCACATGTCGCACGAGTTACTACCCAGTACTTACGCAACAGCAACATTGATGTTCTTCAAAACTGGCCAGCACAATCTGCCGACCTTAATCCTATTGAACACTGCTGGGATTATCTTAAAACGCGTATAAGGAAACTTCAGTTAGACAATGTTCAAGACCTCCAGGCAGCATTACGTCGAGAATGGGATCGAGTGCCGTTACATTACGTTCGACGGTTAGTGCGATCAATGAGAAAACGCTGTGTTGCGATTGTGAACTCCAATGGCGGTCATACCCATTATTAATCTTTAAAGTGGAAATAACGTTCTAACCGACAATGAAATAAACCGTAAATGGTAATTGAATTTTTGAACATTCTCGAAGTGGTGTGTTACCATTTTCCTTTGTTTTAAAAATGTTAATAAAAATTAATATCGCAATAATCTATGCGTTTATTGTCTTGGTCTATCATTAAAAGGTAAGCTGAATTTGTTCATTTACTTATTCTTGTCAATCTGGATGAATATTATCCAAAGAAATGCAAAGTTGCGTTTTTACTGCCGTTAAGTATATATTTTATCCGTTGGCAAATACGTCGTTATGAAAGCTATGAACAGTTGCATTTTGAACATAACAAATACTCAGTTTCGCGAACCAGATAGGCAATATGTTCAACGGTATGATCTATATGATCTTATATTTATTTACGTTATGTTTTTGTTTTCTGAATAATATTACACGTTTTCAGGAAGCTTCGGCGGTATATGCAGGGCGTGAACATTCGGAGTTTGTATGTAGGCCATAATCATTCGTTCAGAGAGTTTTTGAAATAAACTGTTTTTTTCTTTAAAATTATAAAATTTTTGTGGTAGGAACTTAAAATACTGTGAAAACGAACTTCGATTCTATTGAAAACACTTATTGTAAGCATACACATAAAGAAAAAATGAGTGGGCGTTTGGGGTAGCTTTATTACACAAACTTAGAAGTTTAAAAAAATGTTTGAAACCATAACAATGCACTGTAATGCGTCAGGTTATATACGCACACAGATTAATATCTGAAACAAACTATATATGCAACGACGGTAGTTTGCTAAAATGAACATGTATGTATAAAAATACCTTATTCTCGAACCAATAAACCCTTTTGCCTACGTCAAAGCCAGCAACACGAGGATCTGCAAAAAGAAATATATTCAATTTGTTATCCTTTACAATCTATAATTATAGCCAAATGATCCTATATATGGCCTAATGAATCACACCACTGATTTTATGTATTACAGCTGTCTCAAAGAACAAAACACGAATATCAGATATTAATATTAATTAAGCATATTATATAGGAAAGTAACTTCTTAGCAAAAAATTATCAAGCACTTTTCCAGACGAAATGTTTAATGAGATTCATCATTAATTCATAAATAGTAATTTTTTATAATAAATCTTAATACTAAATATTGAGTTTGAACATTTGAAATATATGATACTGAACCAAAGTTCTTCACAGCTTCAATTGTTGGTTTACTCTCCGTCTTTATCGCAGCAGATGACTTAGCCTCGGTTGGTGGTTTATTCTCCGTCATTATCATTCTGCTGACTTTAATGATACCAAGTTTCACAGATGACATCAGCATTTCTTTCACTTTTGTTTCCGGTTCGAAAGAATATGTTTTAATACCTTTATCTGATGTGATTTCAGAAACGGCCATTTCGACGACTCGTATTTTAGGCTTGCATTCTACAGTGCGAATGAACAATTTGTCAGCCTTGTAAACATGCGTGTTCAGTTCTCTGTTTATGTTAGCAATTTCGTCGCTTACTTTGTTAATTTTCTTTTCCAAATCCATCAAGCTCATTTCATTTCCATCAGAAATTGCCTTAAGCTCTGCTTCAATACTCGTTTCCATTTTGTCCAGCCAAATGTTGATCTCTCTTCGAAACTTCTTGATTTCTCTGATAGTGTTGTCATAATTTGTTTTATTTTCGTTCCTATTACTTTCAATCCGTTTTTCGCTTTCTGTTTTGTCAGCTTCCCATTTCTGTATTTGACTGACCAATAACTTGAACTGGGTACTTTCTTCATACTCCCTTGCTAAGTCTTTGATGAATTCGGGTTTACAAGTCCCGTGGTCAGACACTATACAGTCCCCACAACCAACAGAATCATGGTTACGACAGTAATACTTGATAGCTTCTTTGGAATGCTTCTTACATTTGTCTTCCTGTTTTTTTGTTCCTCGCCTTTGTCCACCAACTAATGGTCCTAAAACGTGATTCTTTCCCAACTTCATCTTCCGGTGACTCTGGTAACAGGTCTGACACATATACTCCTCACAATCGTTGCAATATCCATCAGCCTTTGTTGATATGTTTTCTTCCTGGCACGGTTCGCACAGTTCTAACAGGATATCCTCATCTAGGCGTTTACCAGAAACTTCCATTTTAGTTTCTTTATGTTTTTTTTTTAATTCCGTTTGTTCTCACTAGTTTTACTTCTCCTTTTGAATTTTACGCAGACGATATATTGCAAAAGCATGTATCGAGTTTGAACTTGTATCTGTTTTGTTGATTTACTTTTTTAATACTCCTTTCGTTTTCGACTTGGAAAAAGTACTCATTACATTCAACATCTATAATGTTTACGACAAGTAAAGGAACGTTTTCAAATAACCGTTATTCAATGTATTTCTTTTAACTAACATTTATTCAATCTAAGTATTTCTATTATCCATTTTTGTTTCATTATATTTACGTTTTCTATATAATTTAAAAACATTCAGCATATTTAACATGCGTATCCCGGTTTTTGGACCTTAAAATGTCCTGACTATAAATCCAGAACACAAGTTTCGTTTTCATTTTCGAAAAAAAACACAATCATGAAATTTAAAGTCGTTTTGCCTATTATTTATGTTATCTGATATATTAGGTATAACATTTGATTATATCTTTCTGTTTTAAGTTTTTGAAAGGGTTAAAGATTATTTTTTAAATATTGTAAATATAGTACTTTACATATTAAATCGATACATGCGCGCTAGGGGGCCACTATTTACCTCTGTTAATAGACTAAGAGATTATGAAATTAGGAAAATATTAATTTATCATATCAAATCTCTTAAATGTATTCACAAGTCAGTTCAGTTCAGTCAAACAACGAATAATTAAAAACAATGTTGTGAGCATTTACAAGCACATCCAGAAATGATAAGTGCGTTTTAACACCGATCATCGCGATATTTTTAGGATGCGAGTATCAAACGAAAGACCTATATTTACACTTCAACTTTGTCCTCTACGATCAAGTTTGACGTATGAATTCAAAAGGCGTTACTACAGTAGAGCCGTTCATATTTTTTTATTTAGGGAATGATTCTTAAGTTGGTGCGGTTCATGCAGATTGGACGTGCACGCGAGAGCTGGCTAGTGCGCTTTATGGTAAATTTGAAGGCTCTCGCATTTTAATATTATTTAATAAAATGAATACGACGTATATATTACTTTGTGATCGGCCAATTCACTGCTACAAAATGTAGTAGTAGAAATATTCCACTGAACTTATTACAATGTTTAGGTCTTCAGAAAGTTAAGACTTGAAGTGACAATAATAGTTACGCTCAAATTGATGATATGAGTACATTTACAGTTAAAATTAAAATAGAATAAGTCATGTCTGCTCAAATGTCAGATGCCAGTCAAGTTTCGCACCTCAACATGTCGGAAATACTGAAGTATTTAATGTCTATGTAACGTAGTATTCTATAGAATTGCATTTTGAATGGTACGTGTTTGTTTGCTGATGTAGTGTAGTATTTTACGAGAAGTCTTGAATTCCTTTTATCCACTAACACATACAGAAACACAAATGTTCATGTATTTTATATAAAGTTATAATATTTGACATTGACAGAATATTTACCAATGATCTCTAAGTAGATCAAGAGGAGGTTAATAAAATAATGGTTCGAGATATTTTTTCACGATAACGCAGTGTTTTAGTATGAATGCTTTATTTGTTCAAACATAACAAATCATAAGTGTAATGTAAAATGTAAGCGGCATTTGCCAAATATTTAATGCTGATAGAAATGCACCATTTACTCTAAGAGTAACGATTAAAATAGAAAAGATATAGAGCTTTTGTATTAGATAGGCCAGTTAATTAAATAAGTTATTAATCAGTCTATAAAAAAGAGCATTGTTATCATTAAATAAATACCGGTTTCAAATACAATTCATTGTAGCATTTCAATTTACGGTATCGGACTTCACACAATCAATAACTTTATCAGATAAAATAAATAAATGAACAGGCAAAACAACTTAATAGTGCAAGCTCTAAAATTACAACCGTTTACTCATGATTGTTACGCGAATTACTGTTTTTTTTTCGAAAATGAAAACGAAACTAGTGTTCTAGATTTATAGTCTAGACATGTTCATGTCCGAAACAACCGGGATATGTATGTTAAATATGCTGAATGTTTTAAATTATATAGGGAAATTAATATAGTGAAACAAAAATGGATAACAGAAATACACAGATTGAATAAGTGTTAGTTGAACGAAATACATTGAATAACGGTTTTGTCGTAAACATTATAGCTGATGAATGTTATAAGTACTTTTCCGAAGTCGAAAACGAAAGGAGTATCAACAAAGTAAACAAAACCGATACAAGTTCAAACGCGATACTTTTTTGTAATATCATTAGCGTAAAAATAAAAAAAAAAGTTGAACTAGTGAGAACACACGGAATTAAAAAACACACACATAAAAGTTAAATTTAAAAATGGAAGTTTCTGGTAAACGCCTAGATGAGGATATCCTGTTAGAACTGTGCGAACCGTGCCAGGAAGAAAACATATCAACAAAGGCTGATGGATATTGCAACGATTGTGAGGAGTATATGTGTCAGACCTGTTACCAGAGTCACCGGAAGATGAAGTTGGGAAAGAATCACGTTTTAGGACCATTAGTTGGTGGGCAAAGACGAGGAACAAAAAAACAGGAAGACAAATGTAAGAAGCATTCCAAAGAAGCTATCAAGTATTACTGTCGTAATCATGATTCTGTTGGTTGTGGGGACTGTATAGTGTCTGATCACGGGACTTGTAAACCCGGATTCATCCGAGATTTAGCAAGGAAGTTTGAAGAAAGCTCCGAGTTCAAGGTGATGGTCAGTCAGATACAGAAATGGGAATCTGATAAAGCAGAAAGCGAAAAACGTATTGAAAGTAATAGGAACGAAAATAAAACAAATTTTGACAACGCTATCAGAGAAATCAAGAAATTTCGTAGAGAAATCAACATATGGCTGGACAAAATGGAAACGAGTATTGAAGCAGAGGTCAAGAAAATTTCTGATGAAAATGAAATGCTCTTGTCGGATTTGGAAAAGAAAATTAACAAAGTAAGCGATGAGATTGTTATCATAAAAGGAGAACTAGACGCACATGTTTACAAAGCTGACAAATTGTTCATTCGCACAGTAGAATGCAAGCCTAAATTACGAGCCGTCGCAAAGAGTTTCTGAAATCAAATCAGATAAAGGTATTAAAACATATTCTTTCGAACCGGAAACAAATGTGAAAAAAATGCTGACATCATCAGTGAAGATGGGCATCATTAAAGTCACCAGTATGATAACGATGGAGAACAAACCACCAACCGAGGCTAAGTCATCTGCTGTGAAGAACTTTCAACTTGGTACAGTATTTTATTATATTTCCACGAATGACTTTAGTATAGTACAGCGTGTATCCGCGAGATTGATAAAACAATTCAGATCAGTAAAATACGAATTATGTATTTCGACAGTTGTCCGTGTTGTATGCGACGTTTTAACTACATCACACTTCATTGTGTGTATTCTGATCGTAATTTTCCGGTACTCTTCGGCACATACCGAAAACAAAACAATATAATTTCCAAATCTGTACAAAAACAATTAAATAGTTTACGCCATTTACATGTTTAAATTTTCTATGACCTTCATTAATTTACTTTTACATGCACTGAACATTACTTTTCTCGGCATAAGCTGTCTAAGCTCACTTTTGATAGTTTTTCGGCCAATTAAATGTTTTAAAAAAACTTATTATGTAGCGGGAAAATCAAATACATTATTTCGATTGGTTGTTAGTGGGTGTAGTTTACGAATACCGTATCGATTTTTATATTGTTCTTAATACCAATTCTCTGTAAGCACTTTAATGTCTCTATAAGGGGCTGGAAACACACCCCTTCAGAAATCTTTTATTTTTTGTCGAATAACCTGCCTTAACATGCATACAAGTTTCAAACATCAGTATAGTGAAAATTCTAAATGGTTGTCATGGTAACGGTAACCCCTCAAAATAAGCCTCGAAAACTGACATTTTTTGTGAAAACATGCATGTTTAACATTCAATAAAAACCAAAATCAATCAATTAATGTACATAATTTATTAATTATGACAATTAGATAATACCATAAGGTATTTGTTTACAATAGTAAATATAATAAAAAATTACATCTAATGCAGGCTTATGTAATCTCAAAATCGCAAATTTTTGAAAATTTCAATTTTCGATATTTCATCATTTTTGACCCTTTTTGTGCATCAATTTCGAAAATGTTCCCCTAATTTAATTTTTAATGTCTTTTGTAATTTATTCCCTTTAATAACATTTAAATACATGAAAATAAAAATTTGGCTGGGACCTTTATCCCTTAAACCCAAAAATTAAGGTTAAAAAGAGCTCTTGTCAACGATTGGCTGATTTTTCAAATATTGGGCATTCTTTGAATATAACCCCAAAAATCAACAAAATTGCTTTTACCAGCCTTATTTTTAATATTTATAAGGTAATTTATATATTTATAAGGTTTAAGAGTTAAAAAAGTGAAAATATTACTTAAATATAGCAACTATTTGGCAAATTATAAAAAATAAGCATGTTTCTAAAAATAACTCGATGCAGTAAAAGCTCATTACGGTAGTTAGCAAATAATAGTTTTGCGTGTAAGTACAACTTTTGAAAACTAAATATTGACTCCATCTGTTGTAAAACTGATAAAATTTGTTGGAATAGTTATTTTTGCTGCAATGTATTGTAAATGTTATGATGAAAAAGTGAACAAAATTCTTTGAAAATCCTACACATTGTTTTCAAAATCAGCAAAGGTAACCTGAGCTGTAATGGATAGAAAAACTATCATATCCCACAAAAATTTGTGGAACATGAAAAATATTGCTGTTTTGGGGTTATTTTCATCATTTCATCATTTTGATGGTACAAAATTTTCATCAATAAGACTGTTTATGATTAAACAGTTAATGCAGACTGCATAAATTAATGGGATTTTATAAACCAAGAACTTTACCAAAGTCATTCAAGTGGTTAGTTGATGTCATGATGACCAAATTCATAACTATTCTGTCATACCAAATATTATTTGGCTAGCACATGTATGAGATATATAACATATTAAAAAATATTAACCTATGTCAAGTGTGATAAATGTACAGACTTATAAACAAATGGACAACTTGTAAACAGACCAAAAAAAACCACAAGTTTGTTAACAAGTCAAAACTTTGCATTATGACAGATTACATGTAAAAGCATGAATTACTACTACATTGTACACTGAGCAATGAAATTCAGGATCATGCATACAAAAACATGGACAAATCTGCTTAAGTATAAAAATAACAATTTGCAGACAGTTTTTATCCACATATGCATAGATTTTCAAAAAAGATGTTTTCAAGTTCATCAAAATCACATTTTTGTTTCACAGATTTCTACCTTTCCAACAGTTATTTGCCTATACATGAATAAATTTTCTTAAAGAGATGGTTGTTTGCTGTCAGCATCTTCATTTCATTCATTAGCACCCAGTATTTTTACAGCAAAATTGTCCAACATTTTTTTAACCATTTTTTTAATCTGATAGCGATGTTTAAAATTTTGTCTTCTCCTGAAGACTCTTTCATTAAGTTGATTCCATACCGACTGACAAGTTCCTAAGAATTGTCAGGTAAAGTAGTTAAAATAATAAATATTTCAATTGTTTCAAATTATTGCTTTTAAGTTCTTCTTTACATCTCTCTTCTTCAGCTGGCTTAAAATCTTATTTTTCACGGTTTCTAATTTTCAAAGCAAGTCTTGAGAAATAGGAAGATATCTGCTGGGGTGTCAAATAATCATCCTTGGTGAAAGCAAAAACTTCATTAACTTTAAGCTTTCTCATTTCCTGGGTTGCTCTGTAAGGATCTATTTTGCTGCCAGTTCTTTTTCCAGCATAAAATCTGTCTTTCATATAGTTCTTCTGGCTTTCACTAAAAATAACTATTTTCTTTTAGATTTCAGTGCCCAACCTTGAATTAAATTTGTATGGCCTTCTTTTATGTATGATGGTAATGTAATCACATCTTTATTCAAAAATAAGTTAATGACTTTACTACTGTACAAAGTCTTAGTTTTATCATCCGAGGTGTATGCTTCCTGGTCATAAGAAATATCACCCAGATGAAGATGCTTCTCTAAAGCATGACCGCTTTTGAAGCTCTTGGTACAACCCTCTTTGGTACAGTCAAAAACATCAGACTTTCTTTTCTTGGGAGCTGAACAGCTGGCCTCTTCTGTAAATTAGATAGTCAATTGATAAAAAACACATGATATAGTCAATTGATAAAAACACTACCAGATGGCTTCTTTTTTTGAAGATGTATGTATTCCAGCTCTCAAACTACAATGTATTCAGCAAACATGAACACTATGTGTATTGCCTAAAATCAGTATATATGATAGAGCAGTTAGCAATGTTCTATTGATCAAAAGTCACTAGGTGTCTTTCTTTTTTCATAAGCATTAATATATGCAGGCTTAATGAATTTCTATTAAGTTTTTCACTAGAAACCAATTCTGGAAAGACAGAAAATTATATTCTACCTTTATTTCAAAAGGTGGGGGAAAGCAGAATGTTGGTAGGCCTGATAAATATAATAGTCAAAATGCGATGAGAACAGCTATACTGCAACTTACATTTTTTGAAAAATAAAAACAGGTTTTAAGAAGAGTTGCATCTTCAAGAAATGGTCACTGACACATACATTTTCCATTAACATATTGTAAAACCAAAACTGCAATCAAGCTACATGTATCAAGCTCACTGAGAATAACCCACTTCATAATTTGGATTCTTTAATGGAAAAAAAACGAAAGTCCAATTATTTCCCCTGAATGACATTTGAGAGCAATTAAATTTCTTTAAGCACATCTCCACATGATGTATCTCCCTCATGTTAAGTTTCAATAGCCGGTTTAAGAAGAGTTGCGCTTATTACATTTGTGGGCAGACAGACAGACAGGTGATTTCTATGTTAACAAAATAATACCTTCTCCTATCTTATATGCTTTATATACACGAAGTCCATCTTTCTCAAAGACAAAGTTGTAGAGCTGGGAAATGTTTGGAATGGCTTTCGTTAGTTTTCCAATAGGGTCCACATTGGTTATATGTGTCCACGACTTTAACCCTTAACTGACCGGTCTGTCTAGAATATGTTGCCTAAAATAAAAAAAATCATTAAAGAATATCTATAAAATGCTTTTATTCTTAAATTAACCACAACTGAACTACTTTCACTATTGTACAACATTTGTGTTGCTTTTTCTCAAATGAATAAACATCAAATTAGTAAAACACCTTTGAAAATAATTGATAATGAATTGTGATGACATGAGATTGAAAAAATAACAATGATGCTTTAAAGCTAATTTTATCATTTTATCTAGAGATATCATTGTTATTTCATTGACTTGTTGAAAAAAGCTGGAAAAAAATAGAGAAACATGTATATATTAGTGATGATAAAACCATGAAACTTAACCAAAACAAGAAGGCCAAAAGGCCCTATCACTAACCTGACAGTGTAGATCCAGATCAGCCGGCACATCTGTACCATCTAACCAGGATATACACTGTTTGCTTTTTGTTAGGTTATATTTGACCAAAATGCAACCAGTGAAAATCCTGATCAGATGGCACAAATGTGCAGGCTGATCTGGATCTACACTGTTCCCATTGCGTAAAAATGGAGGAAAGAGTTAAAGACTGATTTAGTCAAGATCTGAATCAAAGACAATAAAACTGAGACTAGAGACCATACTCAAATCTCAAGTCTTTCACTGCCTAAATCTGAGACTAGTCTAAAAATGAACATTTGAGTTCTGAGACCTCCAGTTAATTTGCCTGTTTATGTACATACACTGTATACAGCTGAGTCTTTTCTGTAATATAGTCTGAACATGTTGAGAATCTGCTACAAATGTGTTGAGTTTTTTTTAAAACAGTGAATAAAATATTCTGAAAAGCCTTATTCAAAATGGCATAAACTAAGAATGTATATTTGATCAGTATTTGTAGAAAATGACATAAAATATACCCTATAAAAATCTCCATTGCTCTGTTTTAATATCACATAACACAGACCTAAAGCAGTAAAGTTCAAAAGGGCACTGCCAAGCAACAACAAGAATGACCTGTGATAATGCATCCTAATATATCTTAAGTCTCACTCTGAGCATTTAGGAAGGGTGAGCTAAAAGTTATTATAAATCTATGAAAAATGTTAAATGGGTTCAAGCTACTTCATTTTATAATGCCAACAATTTCAAATATAGTTTATAGCTTGTCTATAATTCAGAAAGGTCATTTACAGAAGAAACATTATTTACCTTTTTCATTTCTTCTGCTGTTGTTAATCATGACCTTTGTTGATGTACCTTTTGATAGCACCTTTTACATGTGAGGCTCTCCTGTCACATGGTCCTGCAAAAAATATCAAGAATGAAATCACAAACTTGGAAATTCTACAAAAATTATTTTTTGAATTTATTAATTAAAAGCCTTATTTCAGATGAATATTGCTCTCCTTAAAAGTTAAATCAGACATTGTTCTTATATTAAAACAATTTGTTTATTGTTTGGTTAATTTGACTTTGCCAATTATCCAAGTCATTTAAGCATAAAAATGGGATTTAAACTTTAAATTTTAAAGTGCATACATTTCTAATGCTAAACATCATGGACTACTCAATCAGAAACTCTGATGCAAGACCATCTGCTGTCCTGCTTCATACAACTACATGTAAATAAAAATTCAAAATATCTTTCTTTCCAAGTTCTGGACATTAGTTTTTATTCTTCATGCAAATATTCATGAAATGATTTTCCTTTGTTTAAAGTTTCATCAAAATATATATGGTTAAAAAGAGAATATGCTTACTATGTTGTTTTTGCTTAATAATTCTTCAAAAATTCAAAGTCAGTTATCTCTGATTATCTCCCCTTCTTGAGGTTTAATGGAGGTGTGGCACTTATAAATGTTACAAGGAATATTGTCATTTCCTCACCCTTTCCATCTTGTGATTCAGAAAAGTTGTAAGTCTTACAAACATAATAGTACATTAAAAGTAAAAAAAAGATTCTTTGTACTCTGATATTTGTGTTATTTGTGTTATGATGTTGCAATATTTGTTAATTCAACTAATTGTGTTATATATTGTGACATAATACATGATGATGTCTTTGTTATTTATACTTTGATAGGATATTTGACCCATACTTAAGCATCAGACTGTTACCATGGTGGAACAAATTATTTTATATTTCATTTACAGAAAGGCATTTAAGAACAAAGATTTTTTTTATATGTTTGAGTTAAACAAATTTTTTAGTTTTAAAAGTTGTTTTATTTTTATGTTTTTACATGTATCATCACAATTTCAGATGTGAGGTGGAGGGTTAGTAGGGTAATTTTTGGTCTGAAAGAAACAAAAATGTCTTACTTTTAAGTAAAAAGGCTCAAAATAAATGTACATTGTATTAGACTAGTTCTTATTTCAATAGAAACTAGTTTGTATTCAATGAGTCACATGTTTGAAATGTTAAACAGAAATCCCTCATTTAAAGTTAGACATATATCTATATTAAAAATAGTCTTATACATGCATCAGTTGTGCTTACTGTCACAGATTAAAGTTCTTGTTTTGTGTGATCTGTGCAACGATTCCCACTGACAATTCCTGGGTCTTCATGTACATGTACCTCCTCTACCAATGCCAGAGCTCTGCTATCATCTTCTTTACATTCAAAGGTATCAGCTGTTGCCAAAGTTTTTCTACATAACATGCATATAGCTAAAATAGATAAAGAAATTTAAAATGTACATGTAGTTTTATTATCAGGTTTACCATTATATGAAAACAGAGTGATGATTAGTGTACTTTTGTCAAACTTCTGATGGTATTTACAATATTTTTTTTGGTCTATGGATAAAAAATAAAATAAAATATTGCCAGTCACCATTAATTTTGAACAAAGTTTGATGAGAGTCTAGGATTTCTTTATTATATATCATACTAGAATAAGGGCAGAAGACGTGGCTTAGGAAATGGATGGACAGGAATAAAATTACAAATAACGAAGAACCCAAATTGAAATTTGCTAAAAAGAATTTACAGTTCAAGTTGATAGAATTTTGGGTAGATCTACATGCATGATACGGATGCTTTTCACAATGAACAGGAGATAATTTTTGCTAATATAGCAAATATAAATCACAGCTGAATGAAACAAAATAACCATGATGAAAGATAGTTAAAAAAGGAGATAGTTTTAACATGTTACAAAAAACCTTCAGAGCTGTACCATTCTCTTACACTAGATCTACAAGAACATCTCTAAGTGTGTTATGTCCCTTACATGGTTACTAGTACTTTGGCTTGAATCCATTTTTGTAACTATAAAGTAATAAAACATTGGAATCTTTTTTTTTAAACAAAAACTACATGTAAAGACTTACATGCGCTTGAACAAGTTTGAAGATGAACAACTATGCAAGTGTAGTGGATGTCCGGATCCTCTTCAAAATTTCACGTGTTACTCTCCTATTGCTGCTGAATTTGTTTTCTAAACTAGTATTGTGGGCAGCAATAGATGGAGGGATGCAGGATTATTGGTGTTATGTGCTCATTTCTTCTGTTTTCTTGCTTTGTTTATACAAGATGGCCATAACCAAATTCAAAGGCTAATGTGACAACACTTTGATAAAAAACATGTTCATACAGCACAATTTCAGCATCTTTAGTTGGCAAATACAACAATTTTACTTAATTTCCTGTAAAAATGGTGCCTTGTGAAAATTTAAATGGCATTATTCTCAAAAATGTATGTCAAATGCTATTTGTATTTGGAGCCAAGAATTCATTTCCTGTTTTTGCTTCCACCTTCTTTGCAGAGAGTTTAGGAAGGGGAGATAATTTGTGTGTTGCTAATAGGAGTTGCATGGGAGTTATAATTAGCTGTACAGACGAAGTCATGCCAGATCCCAAAGTTTTCTTTATTGTAAAAACATTCTATATGTTGGAACTATTTAATATTTATTTTTCATAAGAAAAAAAATAGGGCATCAATTTTTTTTCACTATCTCAAAATTCACAATTTTGGCACATCTTTTTACATAATGTTAGGTTTCGACTGCAATTATCTTAGCAGTGCTTATAGTTATGCCCATGCAATCTTATACAATTTTTCATAGGCATCTTTAGGAAAATAATTTATATAAACATAACAAAAAAAACACAGAAAAAGCCTCCTATAACATAATTATTTCCACAGTATGCACTTTTTTCACTAAGTTCTAAATTTTCGAAATTGTAAAGCTGTTGCCATGGTAACCGTTTCCCGACTTTCATAACTTGCGACAGTTTTTGTTATCTCTAAGTATGTTTAAAGTAAACATACAAGAGAAATTAAATTTTGAGTCTGGTCATTTCCAGCCGATTGAAGTGCTTATGGAGAATAGGTGTTAAGTATTTACCTGGCACTTACATGTTCGTGCATGTTCGTTTTTAAAAGCGATAACTCTATTGGAGAAAACATATTTACGGTATAAATAACCAGTTAAGTCAAGTATTAGCTTAAATGCGATTTTATTTGGGATATTCATGTGTGTCAGGTAAACACTTGCGAACAATACACAGTGCAGAACGGCAGGGAAGAGCAGATATTTCTAGTTCTTACTGGTTACTTTCTAGTTCCTTTGATACTAATTGTTAATTTCAAGTCCAGAAAGACACACTACTGGTAATTACACTCGCCTCACAAGTGCAGATCCCGGTTTCAATACTAGGAGGGGCACTGTTTTTAACGTTAATTTACGTAAGAGTTGGTATATTTCGCCCTTTAGACAAGTTGTTGTTATTTATTTTCATTATATTTCAAGGACATTTATTTATCTCGCGTTCTAACTATACAAGAGGTATTTTATTGAGAAGAATAAATGTACATCAAGACTTAATATAAGACATTACTTCTTTGATCGACGTATTATCACCAGATGAAATTGTTGTAACAGCTTCAATATATTTTGTACAAACACTTTCAATGATATGGGGTTTCCATGACTTGGTCGCTTAAACCCTAGGCCATACTAAGAAGGCAGGGATGGTTCGTCAACAGCTATAACAAGTTAAATAAAATTACTAAAACTGTGTATGCTATTACTTTCTTTTTTATATCCAAAAATCTTTTCTATCAACATCGTTTATCTTTAAAAAAGAAGATATTTCTTGTTATTTCTACGGTTATGCTAATCACGTTGTTTACTAATTAATGTATTTAAATTTGTTTGAGTGAAAATGGTATATAATTAAAGAACATTGTGACGTATTACGGAATCGACCCTACGATTACGGTATTGCGCATGAGCAAAAAGAGGTACCATGCCAATTTGAAACCGTGTCGCAAAATAAGGCTTCTGATTGGACCATGTGACATTCATAGTCTTTTGTGCTGACTTCCGGAATTAAAAACTGAAAAGCCGCCATTTTGTTTCTCGATTAACATTTTCAGAAGTTCTTTTTCTATATGTTAGATAACAATTAAGATTAAACTCGCCCAAAAAATTAAGGTAAATAAGTTTCTACATTGAGTAAAACCTAATATTGTCACAGAGTTAGAGATTAACAGTAGACTTTACCGTAGCTATGCGCATTACGGTAGTTGTTCGACTGTTTGGTAATTAATTAAAACACTGAGTGGCAAAGTGACAATTACACCGGTTTCCCTAACAATCTAAACAATGGAAATTTACGACGTTTTTATTTTTTTTTCTACGATCATTCACACGAACAGTAAGTTTAACATTGCAGATTAGACAGTAATATCGATAGCTTTCGTTTTAATTTGGTGTGGGAAAGCGATTAGGTATTGCGTTGAATTAACTCTGGATATTGTAGACTAGACAGAACTGATCAAATGAAATCTGAAAAGCTTGAAGATGTGTAGACTATTCATGACCTGGGCCCAAGATCATAAAACTAAATCTGGAGATCAGTCTCAAATCTGACCAGTCGCCATTTCAGCCAATCATATGCTTGAGATTTGAGACTGATCTCAAAACTTAGTTTTATGATCTTGGGCCCAGGACTCGAACCCATTTGCAGTTATAGCATAAAGCTACTCTGCTAATATAAGTTGTTTGAGGCATGGTAAAGCTTTGTTTACCAAATGCTATCTGAATAACGCTTCATTTACAACAAATACAAATTTTTAGAGCTACATTTCATAAAAAAAATGAGGCATAGTGTAGAATGATTTTAATAGGAAGCACGGCGAACCTGTGTTTACCACTTATTATTTATTTCAGATTTAAGGAAATAATTGCTCTGCAGAGGTCTAGAAATTTTCTTTTAACCACTCGCCCTACAGGTCGAGTGAATGAGTAAGTGCACTTTCCCTTACAGAAAGTACACTCGCCCTTACATTTCAAATAAAATACTCCTTCTGTAAAGCTTTGTTTACCAAATGCTATCTAAATAATTCTTCATTTAGTGATTTACAACAAATAAAAATTATTAGAGCTACATTTCATAAAAAATGAGGCATAGTGTAGAATGATTGAAATAGGAAGCACGGCGAAGCCGTGTTTACCACTAATTATGTATTTCAGATTTTAGGAATAAATGCTCTGACAGAGGTGTAGAAACTTTCTTTGACCCAATCTTTGAAATTCCAGAAATCGAATTGTATTTTGTAAACAAAGTAAAAATATTTCATTTTTCGAAGAAAACACTTGTGCTTTGCTGAAAAATTTACTCGCCCTGCCGGTCTAGTGTTTCGGCTGCTTCCATGACCCAACAGATCATTTACTCGCCATGGCGAGTGGTAGAGTGGAATTCTATACCTCTGCTCTGTCAAACAAGTAACTGTTACAAGTTCAAATGTGTTGCATGGTGAAGCCGTGTTGACCGTTAATTAATTGGTATTAACTTGAACATTCATTTATTTTTTTTAGTTTTCACAGTCCAATAGTTTGTGTCGAGCTTTTGTATACATGCCTTGATCTAGATGTTTGAGTGTAATTGTCGCAACAGACTTCTCGAACGTTGTAAAAAAGTGTCAGACATGTGGTCAGACAAGATGTGAAAATCTGTCTGACCGAAACAATTTCTGTCTGACTGAAACATTTAACACATTAAATTACGGTATATATAAAATAAGCAAAACACAGTATTAAAGGTGTTGTTGTTGTGTTTTTTTCAGTGGTACAAATTGTCATTATAACGAATACGTAAAATATTTCATTCAGATATCCACACTCATTTCCCTCGGAACAGTCGGGAATCAAAACAGCGAGTAAAATTGTAATTTAGCGAGTAAAATTGGAATATGCAGATCAAATTTTTGCAGGAAATTCGGTCCTACAACATTGGAAATCACATCAGACCTGTCTAAATTTTACCGGACAGGTCCGTCTGTTCGGTGACTTTAAGAAAGTCTGTCACTAAGAAAATAAATTAAGTCATCGGAAGGTATATGCATGCATTGGGCAAATAATATCGTTTATAAAATGTGTGTTTTGTAATTTGTATTTCAGTTTGAAGTATACATATGAAAGATGCGTGACAACTCTGGTTCATGAAACTGGAATACGAGAAAAATTAGACTACTTGAGAGGTAATGTTTTTTAATTTACCCTTAATAAACTGTACAAACACTCAAACAGCACAGAATTTGCCCTTCCTTTACATGACTATGCATGGCTGGACAAACCTACTAGCCCGACGCCTTGGACAAGCTGAAAATTGTACCAGACAATCTCAAAATATCTGATTGCTTGTCCGTGGGCTAGCTCAATTTTTTAGTGTAGACTAGTTTGAACGTTAATTTGATATGCGCCATTCTCTTTTAGCACCATATGCATATCATATTACAACAGCAATAAGTTTACTACAAAATAACATGTTTTGAGATCCATTTTAACATTATCAAGCCCCCATGTAATGCTTCCTCTTGAATTTCCTGTTTCTTTCTTTACTGTTAATACGGACTCATCAGAATTTGCTTATTTGCGCAACGGTGGGACTAGCTGAAATGTTTACCCAGCTAGTTCTGGACTAGTTACTAAAAATCTAAATTTGTCCAGCCCTGCTATGGTGTACCATAATCTCTGGCATGTTCACACAACATCACCTGAACATGCCAAATTTTCGGAAGACACAGAATCAAATGCCACAAAGTTTCTCTGCGGACCATGTTGTACATACATGATGGGTCCCTGTGGTCACTTATAATTATTTAATCCTTTATTTAGAGGATTAATCTTATAATCTTGTTCACTTTTTTAGAAAGGAAACAATGCTGTTTCAGTTTTCAAAGTTAATAACTTAACCTACTTCATGGACACACCTTTTTACCACAAATGGTCAGCCCAAGTAAATCCAGATCAGATGGCATAGATGTAGATTCAGATCAGCTGGCACATCTCTTTGTGGTATTTCATATGTGATAGCACTCTGGTTTTATGCTAATCTTGTGTAGGAATTAAAGATGGCATGAAATTTTTCATCATAAAAAGACCCTACATGTAATAAATAAATTATGGCAACAGTATGAATTGTTCACTGTTAACTGCAACAGCAATTTATGTACATCTTCATAAGCCACAAAAGGTACTGCATAGCTGACTTACTAGTTATCAGAGAAGATTTAAAATAAAACATTTATTTTCAGAAATGTGTATCACCAACCGTATGAAGCCTATAGATACTTATGCAGAATTGGTAGACAGCTATGGCACAGAATATGAACATTACCATAGTAAACAGATACAAGGTTTGCATAAATTTTCTTTATTTTCATTTATTAAAGCTGCATGAATGTTTAATAGACATCACACTGAATCTACTGGTGCATGAATATAAGTTACTATGTTAGTTTTTTTTTTACATTTTTCTTCATGAATACACCCTTTATCACATAAGTGACCAATTTATATCCAGTTCAGCAGGCTCATCTGTGCAGTCTGATCAGGATCTAGACTGTTTAAGTTTAGATTCATTAGGTTATTTCTGACCAAGAAGCAACCAGTTTAGATCCAGATAAAAAAATGTTCGGCTGACATGGAACTATACTGTTGTCCATGTGATTTAAAGAGTCTCCATAGAGTAAGTCAGGAGTCAGGATACCTGAAGTAATTATCAGAGCATACAAAATCAAT
>JAZAYU010000194.1:934406-982420 GCA_038501625.1 Corbicula japonica
TATATATATTTATATATTTTCACGTCAAACCATAGCGCAAACCAATATTTAAAGTTATTTTAGTATAAAAAATCCGTGTCAATGTAATAACGCAGATCTACACGACGTCAATGTGGCGGAAACAACCGCATGAAATGGTATTGAACTGGTTTTGATACGATAGTGATGAATTGATAATTTATAAAATAAATCGTGTGTTAGAAAACTCTTATCACTTTAAATACCCGTTCTATGTTCAACTGATCTCATTAAATCATAAGAAGTAAATACCAAGTACAACTTGTACACTGATATATTCCATGCCAATACATTTAAAGTTCAAAATTAAATTTGGCTTATTTTCGATTTTCAACTGATTTCTGTTGTTACAAAAATAATATTCATGTTCCTGCTTACTAATATACAGCTATTTTCTCAACAAAACTAAAGTAAGGATGAAAAGTTTTGAGCACCGGTACATTTTAGAATCTTTCCATTACAATAAATCATTTTCACAATAATAGCATCAAAATTCAATTACAACTCTACATAATACGTCTACATAATACGTCAGTGGTAAAGTTCAAATGAAAGATGCTTATGGTACACAAAGGGCTGTTCTTTTACATGTAAAAAGGATGATTACAAAAACACTACACCATTGAACTTACTACAAATGCAAGTATTAAAATAATTATATATAAGAGTCCAATAATGATGCAATGCAGCAACACATTAGGGTCTGTTATACAGTATGTTTCACTTATAGAACATCAGCCGATGGACAGTTTGTTGACATATAAAAATCAAAATATCCAGATTTTTTTTCATATTTCATTTATTTTTAAAAACTGTTTTCGTCGTTTAACTTGTTGATTATTTGCAATCTTTGCAACAGTTGTCTGTTTACAGCAGTTTCATATCATCATGTTCTCCAGCTCCTGCTGTACAAGAGAAAGAAAATCTGCCGTTATCCCATTTCACGTTGACATAGCCTGATGGGTCAACAGCAAAAACTTTTCCCTTCAAATTCTGAAAGAAACAATGACGGTAGCTCATTAGTTGGATTTAAAAAAAAGTTTTGTTTCGTCAGCTCTCATGCATATGTACCACATACATGTATACATGTGAGATATTTGTATCAAACCGGAAAAAGAAAGTGTGTGATATTGCTCTCTTTTCCCGTGTTGATTCATCGTGAAAATGCATTTTCTGTATAACCTATAAGATTACGGTTATATGTAAGAATTCTAAAGTGTCACTGCACAATTATACCGCATATATAACAATTGTACCGAACCGGAAATAGTTTAAAATTATTATTAAGATACAACAGATCTTTAAGACAGCTGGTAGTAAAAATTGAACAGCGTGTAACACTATAACTGCTTCTGACGCTATAAGTTTTGCCAATAACACCATAATTGCTGCTGGCAACGTAACTGTTGGCAATAACAACACTATTTCGGCTGACAAAATAATTGTTGGTAACAACATTAGTATTGCTGTAGACAATATAACTGTTTGCACTAACACTAGCATGGTTAATAACAGCTGGTGGCATAGTGACTGTTGGCTATAGAAGCAGTATTGCTGGTGGCACTGTTACTGGTGCTGGTGGAACTATATCTGTTGGCTATAACATCATCATTGCAGCTTGCACTTCAACTGTTGGCAATAACAGCTGTACTGATGGTGGCACTATTACAGTTGGCAATGCTAGCTGTTTTGCTGATGGCAATACCTTATTTCTAGTGGCACTGCAATTGTGGGCAAAAACAGCTGTAATCATGTCGGTAATATAACAGTTCAAAATAACAGTTATATTTTTGTTGGTATTACAACATTGCTGGTGGCATAACAACTATGGGCAATTACAGCTGTATTAGTTGCATTTCCCACGCTGAAGATCTAACCTAGGACCTCTGGTTGTCAGGATGAATATTACCTCTGAGCCTGATGTTCGGAATGATACAAATTTATATAATGTACGTTTGTTGCACCCATGGTAGAAATAAACTTAAAACAATTTAGATACACAATGGGGCCTATCACTTAAAGTTGCATGCCGTTATAACACTCACCTTGTTCCATGAAATACAAACTATTTTACCAACATCAAATCCAGCAGCTCGAGGATCTAAAATGAAAAATACAATATAGTATTCCTTACATTCAATTTGTCGAACTTTATTACAGATAAAACCTACAAATATTTATTAACCGGGAACAGCATGATCAGATCAATATGAAAAAAATGGGGTAAATGTATATTTGCTCCATAATAGTATTAAAATGGTCAAGTTTGATTATTTCGTGTAAAATGATAACGACATAAAAACCTTGAAAACACTTGCAATTTGATATCTTCTTTCTTAAGAGCAATGAGCCAATGACTTCTTTATATTAGTCCCATTTCAATCCTTTAAAATATTATATAACAGTTAATATTAATTGTAGATTAATTGATGTTTGATTCATCCCCAGCAGTCCAATAGTAGATCAAGTCCGAATGCATAGAATCTCTAACGCTGTAATAATTATCTTATTGTACTATTCCAGGACCAGTGTCGTAAGGTACCTAAAAAACTGTATGATAAACGAATATAATCACGATCATTAGCTTACAGCTTCATACGGCATTGATGATTAAACAGGAATTAATAAATATTCCAATTAAAATTCGACAATAAAATCGCCGAATTGTATAGACGGTCGAGGTATTCAAGCAGTTCAGTTATATTATGAAAAAAAATGAATTGTGCTCCACAACCTAGGATTGACTTATACCAGCACAGCCTTTTATCAGCTGCCAAACGGCACAAGCAACACATATCTGATATTAATATTAATGAAGTAGCTGGTTTAGGGCCATTTTTTACATAAATTATTTTCTGCGCTAAAATATAAATGTTTCAAACGATTTTATCGAAGAACTGTTTAATTTATAATATAAATTAGATTTAATTACATCTAAACTTGCTAAACTGTTATAGTACGTTTTAGAAATGAAATGTAAAATACTGTACCAGGTGGGTGATAAACGTTCTTCACAGAAGATACAGGATAATTTGTTTGTTTGTTCTCCGCCTTCTTCACACAGGTTATTTTAATGATACCCAGCTTCACTGAGGTTGTCAGCATTTTTTTCATCTTTGTTTCCGGTTCGAAAGAATATGTTTTAATACCATCATCGGATTTTATTTCAGACATCGCTTTAGCAACGATGTCTACTTTAGGCTTGCATTCCACTCTGCGAATAAACAAGCTATCAGCTTGATAAACATTCGTGTCAAGATCTTCCTTGATCTTTACAATCTCATCACTTACATTTCTAATTTTCTTTTCCAGTTCTGACAAGTGCATTTTATTTTCATCAGAAATTTTCCTAACCTCTGCTTCGATGTTCTTTTCCATTGTATCAAGCCAAGTGTTGATATCTTTGCGAAACATCTTGATTTCTCTAATAGCATTGTCCAAAAGTGCGCGATTTTCCTTCCTGAAACTTTCAATGCGTGGTTTGCTTTCTGCTATGTCAGCCTCCCACTTCTTAAACTCTCCAAGTAAGTTTTTAAACTCAGAACTTTCTTCAAACTTTTTTCCTAAATCTGTGATGAATTCGGGTTTACATGTCATGTGATCTGATACAATGCAGTCTCCACAGACAACTCTGTCATGGTTACGACAGTAATATTTGATAGCTTCCCTTGTATGTTTCTTACATCTGTCTTCCTGTTTATGTTTATCACGTCCCTTGTCCCCGTTTATAGCTCCAAATACATGATTCCTTCCCAATTTCAGTTTCAGGTGATTACTGAAACATGTCTGACACATGTATTCCTCACAGTCGTTACAATATCCATTAGCCTGTGTTGACACGTTTCCTTCCAAACATGGCTCACAGAGTTTTGACAATGTATCTTCATCTAGGCGTTTACCTGAAACTTCCATTTTAGTTGTTTTGTATGTATGTTTGTATAACGTTATTTTTGTCACTAATTTATTAGTTTTACCGGTAGTTGTTTTTTACAAATACGATATTGCAAAATCAGGTATCCACTTTTAAACTGTTATCTGTTTATACTTATTATTGGACACCACTTTTGTTTTCGATTTCGGAAAACTTACACAGAACATTTAACAGCCGTAATTTTAGGGCTCGTTAATTTTGTGTTGTCATGTCCACTATTAAATGTGATTTCAGTAATTAACAATTATTCAACATGTGTATTCCAATTAACATTAATTTGTTATATGTTTGTATATTTTTTAAGTCTAATGATTAAGGTTTAAACTACGGCTACGGTACATTTTAAAGTACTTTAACGTGTTTGAATATGACCTCGTCGATGCGTTTAGTGCAATAAACTGATACATGTATATGTAATTGATAACGGATTGTAAATTATACTTTCAACAAGGGAAAATGTATTTAATGACAATTAGAATTTCTCATTTATCTCTTTTGAAAGCAAATACCCAATAATTGTTAAATAATAATGTAACAGTTATAGTTTAGTGCTACTTAAGTTAATTTAGAAGGTTATTCTATACTTGTTATGGGTGATAATGGCAATGTCATTGATAAATAAGAAAATAATCACATTTTTTCTAACAGCAAAATGCTGTTCAATACACCTTTGTAAAAATTTATTTTATTAACGTATTTTTATTTTACATATGTTAAGCAAAGTAAAAAAAAGTTTTAAAAAATACATAAAATTATATTTACACCTAACACAAAAGCTCCAGAAGACAAAACATTTAATTAAAAGCTCAAATGGGTAACATGATACTAGAAACAATATGTGAGGCCTTTTTGTCTACGAATATGAGATAAACACGTAAACTATACTTATATTGCGCGAGTACCATAAATTCGAATCTACTTCATGTGAACTATACTTCTATTGCACGACTACAATATATTCGAATCTACTTCACGTGAACTATACTTCTATTGCAAGACTACAATATATTCGAATCTACTTCACGTGAGCTATACTTCTATTGCACGACTACAATATATTCGAATCTACTTCACGTCAACTATACTTCAATTGCACGACTACAATATATTCGAATCTACTTCACGTGAACTATACTTCTACTTCACGACTACAATATATTCGAATCTGCTTCACGTGAACTTTAATTACATTGCGCGAGTACAATATATTCGAACTTACTTTACATGAACTATACTTATATTGCGCGAGAACAATATGAGAGGAGATTAGTTTTTGGGTCAAAAATATTAACATACTTTTTCATGAAAGAAGATTCCTTCTCAGAGAAACAGAGATTTTAAGAGTGATTCTACATGTATTATTATTTGGGGCAAGAAATCCATGAGAAAAATGATAGCATCGACCTTCTGCTCGGCTTGTGAATGTTTATAATTGCTGTGTTTTATATGTTAAAGTTAAAATAAAATAACTATAAATCAAATAGCGCTAGCAAAAATTGTCATTAACGGTTCAGACAAAGGTTAATTTTCATCAACATACAGATCCTCTCAGAGCAAAAGAGGTCACTGGTAAAGAACACTTACTTATCTTTGATCTTATAGTTTGCGTCTAAGTGTTTGTTATTAGACAGTAGTTCGTGGGCATTAATGGAAATACATAAAATAAACAATAAATAGCGATTTGTGTTAGATTTAATGTCTAAATTCTACATAGGCATGCGCCATCTACTAGTATATTTAAATGTTTTAACATTTAACAGAGGAGGCAATTGATTTACGATATTTCCATAGTGCGCGCAAGAGTGTTTTAAACCAGTATTCAAATTGTTTTGTGCTTAGTTAGTGATGAACATATCTTTAATTATAAGAAAGAAAATCCTACAACTCATTTTCACTTTTTAAGATATTATTTTTAATAAAAACCGACATAACATTAATATCAAATACCAAGTACACTGGCATGTTTATTTGACATGTATGAATTAATAAATAAAAATTAAAATCTGACTATCTTTCTAGACAGCTGCATCAATTGATCAATGTTTTTAAAAACAGAGTATAATATTATACTTGTTATAAACAATATGCTTATGATATAGAACTACGGCTGTTTATTTTAATGTATAATAGTCACAGAAACACTACACCATTTAAACCAACTGCAATTGCATGCACTAATCCCCATATAACAACTCGACTACTGCATATTAGTTACAGCTTCATAGTCTTTGATTAACTTGTAAACAAAATTAACAATAATGTCTCTAGGGTTATATAACTATTGTAATAATAAACAATCTGCAACCATAGCGATAAGGCTGGAGAAAAAAAATAGATTCTCATCCAGAATTTGGGAAAAAAGGACGGGTGAACACTTTTTAATTTTAATTTTTATTAACGAAATTCCTAAGAGCAGAAGTAAAAACTAACTTAAAATTTTGAGAAAAATGGCATTTATATTAAGTATTATTTACCCGAACCATTGAGGTACATGTAGAATATTCGTCCATCTTTTCAATTTCTTCCAAAAATCATGATAACAACTTACACATGTAGCAGGTGGGTGTCTTTTCTTGCTTGAAAAGCCTTACAAGTCTTTAATATTGACACTATTACCTTCGGTAAGCTTTAAAGCCATGTTTTTTCCATATCCGAGAAGGTCTATAACCCGTTCTGTCCGGAACAGAATATGTTCCGATTTTTTACGGGCGGGTGGTTTTGGACAGGGGCGGGCGGGGATAAGAATCTAAAATATTTTTTCTATTGCCTAACAGGCCGATCAAGTGATTGTACCGGCTAAACCTATCCGCAGGCAGTGTGTCCAGTTCAAGCTTGACACACTGACCCTCTGACAGGTTCATCGAGTACGATTTGATATCGCTAAAGTTGCTCATTAAATTACAACAATATTCACTTTAAATAATATTACTCAGAAAACATGTTGTAGCACATCCTTTAGAAATGACTAAAACATTAATATAACACATTTTGTAAAAGTTACATGTAACATCAATCACTGTTACTTCATCCCCTTTTATACATGTTCTTTCATATATATCAATTATTTATCAGTTGGATTTTCATTTTTTGTTCTTTTTTAATGGTAAAGTCTTTTCCTGCAAATTTTATGCAATAACTTCCATTATTGATATGTGTGACATGTTTTCTTTGACACAAATCACTAAAGAATAAATGTGTTCTGTCAACTTGGAGTGAAAAGTGCATAATATTATAGAAATTCAAACTTATATTCTTTAAATATTCTCTCTTTTTCATCTGAGTTTTTAACCAGCGAAGCTGGTTTTACTAATCACAATTCTGAAATCGGTATCAAACCAACTGGCAAACGGCGATTTACGCATTTCAGAGAAATCAGAGTAAGTAAAGTAGTCCCCAAGTTTCCTGTTACGTGTTAAAGTTGGTATTAACTACGTCATGTTGATAGGATAAAACCTGTGCGGTGCATCAATGGTCAAATTCATCTGTACGACAGTTTGATTAAATGTAAAATCGGTGCGGTCCATATTTCTAGGACTTGATCGGTGCGGTGCAACAATGGTCAAACATTGTCCGTGTCCGCGATTTTTCACAATGAAGGAAACAATTATATATTTCTTATTTCAAATAACTGCATAAACTTTCCCATCGATGGGGTCTCACTTTTTATATCATTTTTCGTGTTCATTATGTCTTTGGGATGTCAGTACACAGATTTCACTATTATAATTTTTTGCTTAAAACCCTTTACTCAATATATACGCTTTTCATCACATAGGTTACCAGTTCAGGTCCCGATCAGCTGGCACAATAGTGCCATCTGATCTGGATCTAAAATTTGTGATTACTGGTCAGAAAAAAATGATCATAAAAGCGAACAGTTTAAATCCTAATCAGATCGCACAGATGTGCCAGCTGATATGGATCTAAACTGTTCGCACAAGCTATGAAGGTATATCTATGCAGTAAAGGGTTAACAGAAGCCTTCATCCAGATAAAACATGGAAACCCTTATTTCCACTATCATTTAGACAAGAGGAAGTTCTTTGCAAGTGAACCAAGTTTTTTTGCTTTTTCGTAAATGGATACATGTATGAGAATCATGGTACTGGTTATTCTCAATAAGCAAAATCGCTTCGCTGGTTTTCTGTACTTTAAGTACTTTGATTTTTTTCTTTTACCACTTGTAACATAGCAAAACTATAAAATAAAAGTAAACCAGTATGCTAAATCAACATCTTCATTTATACTTCTTCAGGAAGGATGTTACAAAAAAGCAAGTGTTCTATTAAAATAATGTTTTACCTTTAGATTTCTGCTTTTTGAAGTTTCTTTACAATTAAAATGAATCATTAGAAAATAATAAAATTTTTAATTTGTTTTCAACTTTCCTCTGGCTTGAAAAAACCGATTTCACTTGCACTTATTTCAGTTGAGAAAATTAAATAAATTGATATTCTCTTACGACACTGACTGAATTTCAGTTAAATTACAACATTGATTTTTGTTTTCAGTCATCAAGTCTTAGGTTCCGACCAATTTTATTAACAACGCATGGACACTTATTTAAATAGCAAATTAAATCCCTAATAATAATGGGACCCTAATGACTAAAATTAATTTGCTGAGAAAAATATTCTGAATAACTGGTAAGTGTAACGCATCTTTAAATTGCAAACCACTACATGTACTTCTGAGTCTTGTGGTAAATTTAATTAACCATGGTCGAGCATATTATCTTTTGGGTGCCGATTTGCTCCCAGGAAGAGGCAAAAACATTTCAGTTTTTTGTTGTTGTTTTTTTCTTGGGGGGGGGGGGGACTATTAAAGGCCTACTTCTTAACCCTAAACTCCATACCTGAAATCAACAAAGACTATGCATGTGTTTTGCATCAAAAAGTGCCTTACTTTTGAATTTTGTTAATGTTATTATTTACCTTGTGAATGCACTTGTCAAGTCCATGTCTCAAAACATAGTTCAAGCATGAGCTTCAACATAGCAATTTCTTGGTAACAAAGCAGCATCGAAGCTTCAGACAGGTTAAGGAACTTGAAACTTTTCAATAAATTACTTAAGTTCAAATTTGCTGTACTGCAAGCAATTTCAAATAGAAAACTCTGATTGTATTTTTATTTTTATGGTACTAATTTTCCCAGATTTCATTGACATGTTATCAACAGGTAAAGGTAACCATTTACTCTATGGGATATAGCCATTATCACATGGACGAACATTCTAGATCCTGATTAGCAGGTGGATCTGTGTCATTAAATCAGAAACTGTACATCCAGATCAGATGGCACTGGCACAAATGTGCTGGGTGATCTGGATCTAAAATTTTTCACTCGTGATAAAAGTCGGATATAATAAAGTGTGACAGGTTCAAACCCCTGGAAATATGGAATTGTATGTAAAAATAATTTAGAAAATACCAAACCCAATATACTTTACAGATTTACAACTTAAGGCTTTCTGAGCCTCAGTTTATTAAAACTCTGATTCTCAACATGTATATTTTCAATTCAATTTAAAATTTTAATTCAAAATGGATAATTTCCATAAATATTCATTTGTTATAGTTAATTTAATTATTAATTCATCACACAATTAGACAAAGTTGCTTATAAACTATATTTCTAGAGTTAAATTTAGCATAACAGTTAATTATGCATAACAAACAATTATGCTCATGTATATTTTATTGTTGTCATTCACTGACATCAAAATTAGGGACCATGGTATCTAAACTGTGCGATCATTGTTTATTCTTACAATACAACAATACCTGATTATTTGTTAACCGTCATCTACGCAGGCTGTTGATCATGCATTTACATGACGATTGTAATCACTGAATTAAATAGATAACATTTACTTTCATTTTACCTCACCACCATCTTGTAATCACTGGGCATGCGTAGTCTCATTAATTCGGCTGCAAGCACAGACCAATTATCATATTACAGACTTTTTACGTTGTCTGTCTTTTACGTCTCAAGCAGTTTCAATCAAAACTGTGGCGGAAATCGCACTGCTTTAAATTCCCATTTTTTCACTGCAATTTGAAAATGTCAGCACTGCTAAGTTCATTTGTTGTTAGATCTATATAAAACATAAATATTCTCTAAAGTATCAATCAATAAAAAAATATTCCACAAATAACACTTTTAAACTTACTATTGTTTATGCCGTCTACATGTAGATTTTAATGTGCTAACCAATGAAAACGTCCCTTTTATAAATCGATACACTACACAGACATATAAACTTATAGCGTAATAACATAAAAACTGCAGACAAGGATGGAGGTTTAAAAGAGTTTTGCATAAAAAACGAAACCGTTTTTTTTTATAAAAGATTACATATATTGATTTTACTTGAATGTGGCTTTTCAGGTATGTAATTTTTTTAAAGATACATATGGTGAAAGATGCTTTATGGAGCCGCCAAAAGTTGCGATTCATTTTCCGATCGCTGGCATATGGAAATAGAAGAAAAATGTTCCGCATTGATTTGAATAGTAACTGGGTTGTGCGCGAAGGACGAACATCGCATATATAGAAAAGTCATTGTCGCGCACAAATTGTTGTGCTATGGGCATGCGCATATTTCACATGGAGTAAATATTATATTAATTTTATCGGCTGTATGCCAGATTTTATAAGGCCAAGAATGTGACTGTCATGTATGTTCAGGTCAGATAAAGATTGTACGTATTGTTTTCAATGTCCATCAATGTCAATTTTCTATCAATGGCTACATTAGACATTTACTGTAGAGCTATCACGATATGAAATTGAAAATACAAATGTTGTCTATCTTCCTTTGATGATAAACCCCTCACGGGGGCATAGACACTCGAGCGTCGAAGATCGAGACTGTTAGTAGAACAAAGATTAAAAGTTAAAAAGAGATAATACAGGGGTGTTATGTTAAAAGGATAAAAGTAAGAGTATGCAGAGCTATGGTGATTGACGTTCAATATAGCAGATAGCTGCATTGAACAGCTCAATGGTTGGGAGTTAGGGGATATCAGGGGGAATTGCATTCCGTCCTTGGGAAATAGGAGTACTTATAGTAGTCTGTGGTTGCTGTTATTAACCTGTATGACCATGGGTGGGCGTGACAAGAGTGACGGCACCAAATATCTAAGATCTAGTCCTATAAGTTTCGGAGAAAAATGATTTTTCATGTCTTTCCTATATGACTATATGTAAGCCAAGAAAATCCTAGGGCGTGGCCGATTTTGGCCCAGGGGACATAATTTGAACAAATTTAGTAGAGATCCATTAGACAATGCAACTTACCAAATATCTAAGCTGTACACATTGTGGTTTGTGAGAAAAAGATTTTTAAATATTTCCTTTAATATAAGCCTATGTAAAATGAAGTGACCCCTGGGGCGCGGCCAATTTTGAACCCAGGGATATAGTTTGAACAATCTTTGTAGAGTTCTACTAGAGGGTGCTAAATGCCAAGTATCTAAGTTTTAGGCCTTGTGGTTTCAGACAAGATTTTTAAAGTTTTTCCTTTAGGTTGTCATTGCAACCAGAGTTCTGCATGAAATTGATTTTTTGAACAACTTTGAAAGAGCATCATGCAAGGAACATTCAAGGAAAGTTTCATCAACTTTGGCCCAGGGGTTTAAGAGGAGATGTTGTTTAAAGCAAAAGTTGACGGCTCACGACAACAGGGCGATAGAGTACTCAGGTGAGCTAAAAAAACAGACATCAGCATTAAAAAAAAACATGTCAATGCAAATGTAATTAATGTTGTAAACTGTTCTTATTAAAGTTAAATTTAACTATTTCCTCCATAGATACAGTTTTCATGGGCTTACAGTTTAGATCCAGATCAGCCAGTACATAAGCCGTCTGATCAGGATCTAGACAGTTCGCATTTTGATTTGTTAGGTTATTTCTAACCAAAATGCGACAAGTGCAGATCCTGATCAGACCGCACAGATTTGCTGACTGATCTGGATCTACACTAGTCACACACGCGTAAAAATGCGTATATATATGGAAGAAAGGGTTAAAAAGGTGAAATATATATATATATATATATATATATATATTAGGAAAAGCCATATCAAGAAGACGCAGCCTCCCTACATAGTGAAAAAGCAGAAACATTGAAAGAGCAAGGGTTAATAAAATTATCGATTTTAAAAAGGACACCACAAACAATAAACGAAAATGGAAACCCAAGGGCTACCAATTCTAACAGTCAGTGGCAAAACATTTTGCTACCAGGGATTTAACCAACATTTATGGTGCAACCACGTAACACCAGCCCCACAAATCACACACTGATAACAAACAAGCACATATTATCTTGGTGAAGTAATTCCCACTCTCTAAATTTGAGTTTTTGATTCTGTTATTCTACCTTTCTGCTATCATCACAGAGACCTATAAGCAATGTGTTAGTAAACTTTTGGCCCATCTAAAATCTGATGACATTGTTGTTCCCCAAAGTTTCAGCAAAAAATCTCAGTCTTGGACAAAAGACGTTTAAGGATTACAGTGTAACAAATAATTATTTCATGTCTGTAGTCATTACAGAACTAAAGTGCCCCCAATCATTCATGACTGGTCAATCAGCAAAGGGATTTGTTTTTGAAACAATTATTTCTCTAGGATAATGTTTAATAAAATGAAATCCGGGATACACGTAGCTGTTTTGAAAGAGATGTATATTAAATGTTTGCAAAAAAATAGTCAAAAATAATAATTATTAATATAAATTCAACTTATACTATAATAACACATTGCATTACCTTGGTACAGAAACTGTATACCCCCTTTTTTTAATAGTACTTATGCTGTTTTTACACTAAGGTGACGAAAAATTCTAATTTGGTGTGATGATGTTAATATGGAGAACCTCGAGTCCAGAATGACCCTACATGACCCTACATCACTTGCAAATGAAAAAATATCTCCCAATGATTATAAAACAAACATTAAAAAAACTTCAGTGGTTAATTCAAAACAACTTCATAACTTGTAATACAGTAACAATTATATATATATATATATATATATATATATATATATATATATATATATATATATATATATATATATATATATATATATATATATATATATATATATATATATATATATATATATATATATATATATTGTTTTGTCGTAACAAGTCATTTAATGTTCATGAACTGTTCAACAGTTTTAATAAATTCCCACCCAGTCCTCGTCTTCCAAGTGTTTGTTGACGTGTTTTTCTAAATCATCGTCTGTCATGTTTTCTGGTTTAAACATCTTGCAGACGAAGCACATAGTATCAAAATGTGACATCTGGTGTTCAAGAAACAACTCTTCCTCCACATCAGCTGGGAATGTTTTGTTGCATTCGTAACAGAGCTTCATTGTAGTGCCTTCGGCATCGTAAAACCTACAATTCACTTATGCAAAATTATCTGATTTTGCATGCGCTTAACCCTTTAGCTACAAATATAAGCATTTTAACACAGTGTAGATCCAGATCAGTTAGCACATTTGTTCCATTTGACCTAGATCTGCACGGTCACATCTTGGTCAATCTAAAAGCAATCACTCTAGATTCTGATCAGACAGCATGAATGTGCAGACTGATCCGGATCTACACTGATAAGACGTTGAAATTATAATTATACTTGTAACGGCCTTAGCGGTCAAAATATTTAGTGTACGAATAAGGCTGTTGTTCGAACAAACTTTGTACGAATGCTCTTTTTTGTGAGTAACCGTTAGAGAAATGTCAGACATCCTTTTCTAGAACCACGTTTTCTATGAGAACATTTTCTACGAAATTTGTGTTGAATTAAGGCAGAAAGATTATTAAATCGGTAAGATTTCATTAATATAATGTTCCTATGATCATGTGCAAGTAGTAATGTTTGCTGAGCATGTATATTTTTTATGGAAATTGCCTATTTAAATTGTACCAAAAATTCACTGAAAACACCGGAAGTCATTTTTGATGGAACAGTATTTCGGATATGTTTTTATATTTCGGATATGTAGCGTTATTTTGTTACTATTGACGTGAATTCTTTCTAGATATCCGTTCTTTTACGCCTTACAATACTGTCTCTGTGTAGCAATAGATTTCGTGAATTTTGCATTAATTTTCTAGTTGGTTACCATGACAACTATTTTTTGTAATTAAAAGTTGTATTTTTTTCTAGTTTCTAGTCTTTTTCACTGTAGAACATCCTTAAGTTCTTAACTTGCTGTATAAATGTTTGTTATATGTCTTGTATTTGTGTATTTCAGTAAATCGTTTGAAAAGCATCGAAAATAAACGTATTGACGATTAAAACCTGAATTGAGTCCATATTCAACACAATACTCAAATCCATTTTCTTAATGTTTCATTTAAGATGAGAAAACACAATACTTAGATCTGCCAGTGTCAAATATTTTCGTGTTGAAAATGTTTCTAAAATCATAAAAAATTCTCCTTTTCTGGTCCATTTATATATCCTAATATGCCTTATCAAGACACCATATAATTACTATAAGTACATTCAAACCCATTTTTGACCTGATTCATTTGCAAAGAGAAAGCCCTTCTCCATTCTGATCATGTCAAATTTACAAATTTTCTTGAAACAAAAAAGATTCCTTAAAATGAACTGAAAAAGAGTTTCTAAAAATATAAAAACCTGTCATTTTCTGGTTCACAGAAATCAATCACATGACAGGAGGCAGACTTTTCCGGCTGTGGATTATTAAACTTCAGCCATTGTGGTACATCTACTACCAGCAGATCCTCTAGTTGTTTGTTACTGTCGTCACATTCATATACTAAAACCACAATTCAGAATTAGCTTATTTATCTCTACTTGAATGAATGTGGTACAACATACTTTCACGGGAAAAAGTACCTTTGGACAGTTGACGTAAATTCTTAAAATGACATCATAAAGTTGAGCCGACAACATTCAATTTAATTATTTTTCCGCATTTCGCAGTCAAAATAACATGATTTTGTCAAAATGTGTAATAATTGTAAAAATGAGAAAATAAAAAGGTAATTGTAAACACTGTACATCTATATCTGTATAAAAATTGAGTGATGCTCAACCTGGGATAGGCAGCATGCATTTTTCAATACTGCCCGTGAACAGGCTCAATAAAACCAAGCCTTTCATATTGTGTTTGTCATTTTCAGTGGTCATTAATATACCTTTTGTATCTATTATAAAAAAAAATATGTATTTCAAAGGGAAAAAACGTGTTACAAAATACCAGATGTTTTTGGAACTACGTGTTCTTGAAGGAAAAAAGGTGATACAAAATAACCTGGTTTCTTTTAATTACATGTTCTTGAAGAACAATGAGGAATACATGTTATTGAAGAACAATGAGGAACAACATTTTAGCAAATTAAAAAAAATGGCACAACACACAAGTCTGCAATATATTCTTGACATTAAATTACCATAATGTTGAGATTTCACTGTTGTTAAAGCTGAACTAATGTTTAATAAATCATCCACAATTATGAAAATGAATCTTTAATTAATGAAAACTCAGTTGAATTGTACTAAAAGCAATATGGCCACATTACTAAGGGCGTTTTTCACACCAAATCCCCATTTTATTTTCTGTTGTTAACATTGGTATTCCCATTAAAGTTAAATATATCTTCCACGAAAGAAACTATGAATTTACAATGTAAGGTGAAAAATTGGTTGCATTAATTTAAATTACCATCTTGGCTGAAAGCTCTCCTTAAAGCAGCCACTTTCGCTGAAGGGAGTTTCTGAGGCTCCAACGGAGCCGGCATTAAAGCAACCACTTTCGCTGAAGGGAGTTTCTGAGGCTCCAACGGAGCCGGCAAAGGCTTAAAGACGCCATCAATGTCATCTGTTTCTTCATAACATTTATCTAGAAATTCTCCATCTAAAATAAGAAACAAACACAAAATAACGTACTCTGGTATTTTTTAATTCCCCGGGGCCTACCTTTCCCACATATAATACGAATGACACTTTCGAGGTAAGATGAATTTACGCACTTAAATTACTCTCTTGATGAACAAGTTTCAAAGCTATAGTAAAAGAAGTATAAAAGTACCCAGCTTGCACGCAAACTTTAATCTTAGTCAAAAAAGGGCAATAATTTGATAAAAATAAAAGAAAGAGTTATGGTTCTTAGCATACATAGTCAGGCTCTTATGATTAACAAGTGTCTTAAGTTTCAAAGCTATAGTACAAGAAGTATGAAATTAACTAGCTTGCACGCAAACTTTAACCAGAAATTCTAAGTCGAAAAAGGGCCATAATTCGATTAAAAATTTAAGAAAGAGTTATGGTTCTTGGCATACATAGTCAGGGTCATGATGGTAAACAAGTGTCTTAAGTTTCAAAGTAATAGTACAAGAAGTATGAAAGTAACTAGCTTTCACGCAATTTTTAACCAGAAATTATAAGTCAAAAAGGGCCATAATTTGAACAAAATGGAAGTTAGAATTATGGTTCTTGACATACTGACTTGGGCTATGATGATGAACAAGTTTTGTAAGTTTCAAAGCTGTAGTATAAGTAGCATGAAAGTTATGTGTTTGTACTCTAGCTTGCACGCAAACTTGAACCTGAAATTCTAAGTCGAAAAAGGGCCATAATTTGATTAAAAACTAAAGAAAGAGTTATGGTTCTTGGCATACATAGTCAGGGTCATGATGGTAAACAAGTGTCTTAAGTTTCAAAGCTTATAATACAAGAAGTATGAAAGTAACTAACTTGCACGCAAACTTTAGCCAGAAATTATAAGTCAAAAAGGGCAATAATTTGAACAAAATGGAAGTTAAAGTTATGGTTCTTGGCATACACACTTGGGCAAGGATGATAAACAAGTTATTAAAGTGTAAAAGCTGTAGTGTAAGTAGTATGGAAGTTATGGGTTTGTACTCTAGCCTGCACGCAAACTTTAACATGAAATTCTAAGTCGAAAAAGGGGCATAATTTGATGAAAATGAAAGTAAGAGTTATGTTTATTGGCATACACACTTGGGATATGATTATGAACAAGTGTTGAAAGTTTCAAAGCTGTAATGTAAGTAGAATTGAAGTTATGAGTTTGTACAGTAGCTTGCACGCAAACTTTAACCTGAAATTCTCAGTGTAAAAAGGGCCATAATTTGATCAAAATGAAAATTAGAGTTATGGTTCTTAGTATACACACTCGGGAAATCATGATGAACAAGTGATGCCAAGTTTTAAAGCTGTAGCTAAAGTAGTTTTTAAGATATAGGTAGGTTGCACGTAAACTTTAACCAAAGCGGGACGCCGAAGCCCAAGTGAGTACAATAGCTTGACATATTCTTCGAAAAATCGAGCTTACCTGACAAGATGGATTTGATATATGTAGCTTTTGGTCTCATTTATTTCCACCCGTTAATTTGGTGCACACTAGTTTTGAAGTTAATTGAATTTATTCGGTTGTTTTCATCATAATAATGTGTAATTTGAAGGATATTTCAAATACAGATGTATTAACCTTTCAGTACTTGGTCAGTATCGTAGATTTTTTCCTATAAAAGGCATGGGGGCGTTTATTAGGGACAGGGCGTTTAACAGAAGTTTTACGGTATGTCCTTTAAACAGTAAGAAAAACAATCAAGCTATTGTAATATAACTTTAATTATCAAGAAAATATATATTTCTGTCCCATTTTATGGGGAAGTATGATTTATATTATAAAAAAAATCAATTTATTTGTAATTCGTCCAATTAGTACTGTATAACATGAGGCGGTTGCATGATTTTCATGAGCCAATCAGAATCGAGCAATGTCTACACGGCTGAGAGCCGCATATACCAAAATACTGTGGTGGAAATTAAAATGGAATATCGTAGTTTATAACTGGATAATGTAAGTAATTTTTGTGTCTGAAGCAAGAATAAGAGTAATATTAATGAAATATTGATATATTTAGGCCTGTCATGTGACAGGAAAACTGCGTTCGGCGATAAGACGTCGCAATTAAAATAAAAAAAGATAAATAAGCATTTGCGACGTCATATTTATAGGACTAATTGTAGTTGCATCTCATAATACAGATCGCCCAACTCATAATACAGATCGCCCATTCATAAGCTGAAATTGACCAAACCTGACATACTGGCCACAGTAGAACCTCTAACTTAGAGTCTAATCAGGTTTCTGTGCAACCGGCCAGTTGAGCGCACGATTGCGAAATCTAATTACAATAATAAAAACTTCCAACTTTCAGGCATGACAGCAACCGTTTATACCGTTTTCCAAGTTTCTGACAGTGTTTTAATTGTAAAATACAACATAGTCTCGGCATTTTTACATTTGTATAATGTAAAACTTAAAACCTGAAGATGGGATTGGTGTAGCGTTTGTAAAGGTTTACAAATGGACTTGTTTTGAGGTTACTTTTGCATGTCTACATGCCAAAACGAAACTTTCGTGCGTTTGTACGAGATAACTGTAGGAGAAAAGATTTAAAAAATCAGTGGACAATAAATGTATCCATTGGTTACATTTTGATTTTAAAACACATATACCTTTGCAAATTTATTTAACTTTACACATATCAAAACTATTAAAAAATAAAGTGTTGCGTTTTCATTGGCACCCAGTATATAATCATGAGAAATACATCAACAATCGGCACGTAAGTGATTATTAAACTATCAAGCTTCGAAATTAAAACCGCCAATGTATAGACTGATCGAAGTTGTCAAACATTTTACTTATATTATGAAAAATATCTATTATGCTGTACCACCTAGAAATAACTTAAAAATCCCAGTAGGGCCTTCTTTAGCTGCCTTACGGCAACACAAACGCATATGTCACATGAATTTGCACGTCACGCGTAGGATGCCAGGAAGATTAATATTTTACTGGTTAAGGCAATGTTGTGATATTTATATTAATGAAGTAGATAGTTAAGTGGCAAATTGTTATATGAATTATTTTCTGTGTTAAAAGCTAAACTATTTTACAGCTTTGTAACGAGCTGCATTGTACAATAGTAAACTGTTTTAGAATTAAAATGTATAGTACTGTACCAGGTAATTCGTAAACGTTCTTCACAGAAGACTCAGCCTCAGTTGTTGGTGTGTTCTCCGTCTTTATCCCACTGGTCACTTTAACGATACCTAGCTTCATAGATGATGTCAGCAATTCATTAAACTTTGTTTCCGGTTCGAAAGAATATATTTTAAAACCATCATCGGATTTTATTTCAGACACGGACTTTTCGACGACTCGTATTTTTGGTTTGCATTCTACTGTGCGAATAAATAATTTGTCAGCCTGGTTAACATTTGTGTCCAGTTCTCTTTTTATGTTGCCGATCTCGTCGCTTACTTTGTTAATTTTCTGTTCCAAATCTGACATGCGCATTTCATTTCCATCAGATATTTCCTTAACCTCTGCTTCAATACTCTTTTCTATTTTGTCCAGCCAAATGTTGATTTCGCTACGAAACTTCTTGATTGCTTTGATAGCGTTGCAAAAATTTGTTTTATTTTCTTTCCTATTACTTTCAATGCGTGTTTCGCTTTCTGCTTTGTCAACTTCCCATTTCTGTATCTGTTTGAGCAAGGACTTAAACTCAGAACTTTCTTCAAACTTCTTTGCTAAATCTCTGATGAATTCGGGTTTACAAGCCCCATGATCAGACACAATACAGTCCCCGCAACCAACAGAATCATGATTACGACAGTAATACTTGGTAGCTTCCCTTGTATGTTTCTTACATTTTTCTTCCTGGTTCTGTTTACTGCGTCCCTTGTCCACGGTTATAGCTCCAAAAACATGATTCTTCCCCATTTTCATCTTCAAGTGATGACTGAAACATGTCTGACACATGTATTCCTCACAGTCAATACAATATCCATTAGCGTGTGTTGACACGTTTCCTTCCTGACATGGCTCACAGAGTTCTGACAAGGTATCTTCATCTAGGCGTTTACCTGATACTTCCATTGTAGTTTCAGTACTGTTTATTTATTCCGTTTGTCACCATAGATACTTGATTTTAGTTCTTTATAAGATTTATGTCTTCATGAATAAGACTTTTCAAAACAGCTATCAGCTTTTGACCTTTTATATATACTTGATTTTGGACACTACTTTCGTTTTCGATTTCGGAAAACTTACATTAAAATCATGACACTGTAGTATTTTACAGATATAATTTACGGCATGCAAATAAATGTTTAATATTTGTCTTACAAATATCATTAATCCAATACGTGTATTCTTAACATTTGATTGTGTTTTATTTAATTTTATAAATGTAATTTCTAAGGTCTTATGATTAAGGTTTATAATATGGTACATATAAACGTACTTAAACGTGTTTGATAATGACCTCGCCGGTACTGTTAGGTAACAAACCAATGTTTGATAATGGAACAACAATATTTCTTGCAGCAAGGGAAAAATATGAATTTAAAAATGGTAATTTTACACCAATATCTGTTTTGAAATTAAAGACCAAGTAATTGGTTAAGGTTAGTGTTATTTTTACTCTTTTACTAAAGGTTTGCATTATCTTATTCGCCAGCAGTCTGTCTATAAGCAAGGCTTTAAAATAAATTATTTTATTATAGCACGTATTATCAGTTACGTTTGTAAATGTACACACAGGCAGATGTCAGCTTTCTGAAAAGTTTGTCTCAAACAGATGATTATTACACTGTTATTTGAACGTCTGGTGATTGCAGCAAATATAGCATATAGCAAAACGGATAATACTGATACAGATTTTTAAACAAAACTAATATATATAAACTGAAAGTAGCTCCACAAGACCTTAAGCAATACCGAATACGGTACATATATATTAGTAATATATTTCTGCAAATATTGTAGAGCGCCCAACCCTGGTATATGCGGCGTGGGCAGTTATATGCATTTCCTGCAATACTTTGGATTCTGTCATGGTCGATGGCTTTCAGTTAGTTCTTTTCCATCTATAGAAGTATTATTTAACTATATTTAATTTTTTAACGAAGCATTCTATTTATTTACGTGATTGCAGTGTGTAGACATTTCAGTTTGATATCGTTTGGAATATGTCACCGATGACAATATGTTAACCGATAATGATTTCTAATGACAAATGTTTATATTCCGCATTCAAGCAATGAAGTAAATGCATCAATAATGTATACAACATTTTGCATGAAATTTCTGGTACCTGCAGCATGGGATTCCCAGCAAACAGCATGTCAACTGCACGATAACGTTACTTTTCAGTAGCCGACGTATGGTTGTAATAACTGATTAACGTTTCTTATGGTCTAGAAATTTTGTGAATCAAATATAGTGAATTATATCATGAATGTGCTTGCACTTTATACACTTATCTTCATTTAAATGGTATTTAAACTGCACACAATGTCTTTTTTCTTATCTCAGGTGCAAAAGAAAGCGGTAAATAGAATATTTGAAAAAAGATCCGTAGAGAGAAATACTGTGCAAATAAAAAAAGTTAGAGTCAGTGATAAGTCGAGTTGTCTATTTTGTATTGTTTGCCATAATGCACAAGGATAAAATGCTTAGTACTCTTGTTCGTGTATGTACTAAAACGTCCATGCTCAATCACATATCACGAATAAGCTTTATAAATACTTGCAAACATCCTTTGTTTTGTCCATTCAAAAACTGGAAAAAGAAGTAAAAGCAAACATTTTTGAGGCGTCTTTGTCAGATGATTAATGGCCAACCCTGTGATCTTAACCTTCTCAAATTAGACTAATAAAATTCTATTCCATTCCATTTTGCTGTTATCTATCGACTTGCTACGGCAGCTGGTGAACGGAGTGTGGAATGGTATGCGGTAAGTGCTGGACCTAAATTATATAAGAGACCTTGAAAAAAATGCACAGAAAAAAAACGTGTATTGATTGTAATGAATAAAAAGCCTTTGTACATATAGTTCTTAATTTTATAATTATTACTTATGAACTTGTCAGGATTAAGCCGAGTCGCTCTTTTACTTTATTGATAGCATTTATGTTTTCTTAGATCTGGCGCCTCGATATTTTAAACATATAACAAGCATCCCTTTGTGTGCCTCCATACCTATTTAATCGGATAAGTTTTTAAATCCAACGAAGGATACTTTATAAGAGTTTTCTTGCGAAAATCAAGAATTCATTACCGCCTTTAACAAATTTCATTTAAATTCTACAGCTTGGAGATTTTACTAAATTCAATGTTAAAACTTTCAATGAAAGCAATTTTTGCACAACAGATAAACTTTCTAAACAGAGTTATAAGTAACAACATTAAGGAATGCTTGGTGTAGTTTAGGTCTCAGAGCCATATCTTAATTTAAATACAATTGCAGATCAAAAACACAATAGCAACAAGGTATTTCATTTCTCAACGAGAGTTTAATGAAGATTTTATTAACAAGCTGAATGCAATAAAAGCATCATAAATAGTTAAATACTAAGCTCTATTACAATATTTGTTTTATTTTTATTACTTACTTGACACAAAGCGAATTAAAATAAATACAACAAACTAAAGAATTATCCGTTTGGGGGGATACGAGATGGTATGTACTGTGTTTGTTGCCCGGTTGCTAGGCGCTGCCGGTGTTTGGTTATGGGGCTATGGGGTTTTCTTTACCTTTCTAAAACAATTATCAGAACATTTAAATTGAAGGCGGGTTTTCAAATGAACATAAATTAAGCAAACATATTGTATAGGTTTTAATAAAATAATAAATATATACATAATTATAAATAGTATTCTATTAAAGTACTTATATAATTTTAAATCGATTTAAACCAATGTGTATACAAAAGTTCTTTTGGTATTAATCAGGTTAATAACAAAACCATGTATATAAGTCAGTAATGATGCGCGTACCAATGTATAAAGTTATCTTGGTGTTAGTATGTGTGAATTTAAACAGAAGCTTTTACAAGTCAGAGCAGTAGACATATTAGAAACAACCGTGGTTACGTCGATTTCTCGGTCAAAGACATTACAATAGCGCGCTCAATAGTGTTTTAAACTAGAACTTACTGCTCAATGTGTGATATATATTTAACTTGAAGAAAGTAAATCTTACTTCATAATCATTTTTATTTCTAAAGATATTCCACGTCTTTACACTAATCATCATAAACAAATTTATTTAAGAAATTTAAAATTTGTCTACCCTTCTTGACAAATAATGCACCAATTAAATGTGTTATAAAAAGAAAAAAAAATGCTGCTTCCAAATTAGTGTGTTTTGTTTTAAACAAAAGTATGAAAAGGAGGCAAACTTCGTTCGATTGTTCATTTGAGAATCTTTTAAAAATAACAAATTCACAATACATTGCAGCATAATTCAATAACAAAACTACAGAATACATCAAAGCGAGTCTATTTCAAATCAGGATTTTCTATTTTAATCCTCTTTTTTCAGTTCATTTTTAACTTTTATTTCTTTTCGTTTTTAGAGAATGAAGCCTTCATTTCTATCTTTTCATACATTTAATCACCATTATCGTATAAAAGCATGCATTAAAATGATACAATTTTGCAGTTTTGAACTGTACTATTGGTGATATCACCGTAAATGTAGGTTGTAAACATAACTTTTAATTCATTACTAGTTTAAAAATATATAAGAATTGGTGAATTCACCAATTCTTGAGACAACGCTGTAATTTAATGAAACCCAGTATTGGTTGAATATTCTGCGTTACCACTTACATTTTTGGTGAAGTCACCAAACCATATTCATTACTTATTATACAGAACAAACAATCTCGATATTTTGGTGACTTCACCATCAACATTTTGGTGAGTTCACCATCTATACTTTGGTGAATTCACCATCACAATTTTGGTGAACTTACCATCTATATTTTGGTGAAATCACCAAAATATTTTGATGATTTCACCATTTGTTACAAAAAATGTTATATGAATATTTGATAATCACAAATCATAGACAAAGAATATTTGTTAACAATCAACTCAGACATCTTTTGTGATAAATCTAAAGATAAAGAACAGAAAATAGATTTGATAAACATTCGACAAAATGAAATGGGATAGACTTGTATAGTTCTCTGAAATATAACAATTTTAAGCATAAGTTTTTTTTAAGTATTCATTCTTTGTAAATCCTTAATTTTAAGTTTTAAATAGTTTCGATTTATGGAATGCTTGTTTTGATTTTTTATGCATTTTGTCAATATTTTTTAACAAAAACGGTTAAAAGCAAACCGAAGACCGGTAACTATCTAGCATCTACACATATAAATTGAAAAAAAACAACAACATTTTATATTTGAAATATTTTTGCGAATAATTTTTTACAAAAGATTACAAAACAATAAATTGATTATTCTATTTTTTCGCCTTTTAAAGTAAATCCGTCTACAAGATGAGGCGTGTATGTTGATGTTGTATCACGCTTTTTAACCTTTATTATAGTCTCACAAAGAGTTATAAAAGTTTTAGCATGTCAACCTTCACTGAAAATATATATACAGTACTATCTCCTTTGCTAAGGAATCCATCAGTAATAATATTTTTTCCTTTGATTTTCTTCTAATATGAAATTACATAGTTTGCAATGTAAAGAAACATTCCATTAAAGTTTAAAAATTTCCATCTTTTTTTAACACAGAACAAAAATCTAATAACAGTATTGCCACTTTAAAGGTTACAAGTAGATCGCAAATTTAGTCTGAGATTGTATCGTTCATGTTGTGATAATTGAAATATTCCTCGCCAATTTATGAATGAAATGTTCTGGTTGTTTAATTAATAAATGGAAATTATGAATGCAAATAAATTAACAAATTCAAAAGTCCAAGAAAGAAACAAATTCCCCCAAAAGGTACTAGAAAGGAAAGATATAAGTTAATAATCAGTTCAGAAAGTGTCTTACATTGCATCGTCTACTCACACTCTACAGGCTACGTGAGTACAGTTTAGTGTAATTAATATTAATGATAGTACATGGTAAGACATGTATTGTTAAGCCACACCCCACAGTACATTTTGTTGAGGCAGCGATAGTTTCCTCTGTATGTGATAAAGTTTGTTTTTCCTGGAACAGTATTGCCCAGTGTGTCTTTTTATTATTTCCGACCAAATGATTTGAAATAAATGTAGCATCTGAGAAATTGTTTGCAAATATAAATAATGTAATAATTGCATAATAACGCACAAAAGTAACCATGCACTTTAAAACAAATAATCTAAAAGGTCCATCAAAATTCTCATCCATATATGTCTTTTTAATCTCACTGTCCAGCGGTATCAGTAGATGATGAGGCACTTTTATCGTTGTTTGTTTTCTTTTACCTGAAAAATTAACAACAACTACTTCTTATGATTCAATGTCTTAATAAATCTGACATTTCTAAATCATAATGTTGTTGTTTTTTTTTAAATATAAACAAAACGTTATTTGTTTAAAATGTACCGAACGCAAGAGGCTGTTGTTTTAAATTTTAGTGACGATGAAATGACATTAAATATGGCGAAAAGGCTCCTTAATATTTGTTTGAAATAAAGGTTATATATTAATTAAATTTGTAACGCATGAAGTCATGTTATACATCATACAAAGAATTATCAATTATAAAAAATGAAATGGGCTTACCAAGAGCCCTTAAAATATATTACCTTTTCGATTAGAGGTTTTTAGCCCCGCTTACAGCCGCATCTTTGTTTGTTTTGCAAGGTTTTCGGAGGCATTCGCTTTGTTTGAGCGTTCTTTCCAGAAGATTTTATGTTGCCATTTTTGTTCGATTCTGGATTACTTCGAGATCTGATTTTTTCCACCTATGAAAAAACCCAAAAGAACAATTATCAAAAATACAAGGATACCATATATAACCAAATAATTAAAAATCAGTCTGTAATCAATCGATGTTGAACTACAAGTATTTACGAATAATTTAATATGAAAAAAATTCTCAAATACATGAAAGCTGCTCTAAAGATTCAAACTATTTTACAAAAAAATCGATCCTAAAGCGTGACTAACAGAGTCAGAACGGATAAGATACTGAATGTAATCATACGTATTAACTAATTAGATGATGTACGCTTTAAAAAAATAAGAGCTCAAATGACAGTAGACCCTGAATAATAGTAATGCAAGTGGACTAATATCGAATAAAATTCGCCAGTTATAAAATATACAATTAAATTTATTCAAGTGTGCCAAAACTGAACTCAGTAACATACTTTGAATAGTACGATACTTATGTACGAGAGTTGTCCCAATAAATCATAGACTATTTGAATAGAAAGAAAAGTACTCAACACATGTTTATGCAAATTTCACCGTAAGTTAAGACCTCATTTGTTAATTTGTATGCGAAATATCAAAGAAAAATAGATTACCATAACAAAATTGCAAACATTTTAATATGACGACCCATAAACCAGCGGCGCACGTCGCAACGTCATTACAATACTCACACAGCATACTGTTACTTTTTTCTGAAGTACTCTTCAGCATGTTCGATACACTCACGGTGTCTGTTCACACAACTATTAAATACATTAATGTAAAACTCGGTTGGAAGACTTTGTTGAAGGTCATGCCTTCTGATCTCGTCAAAGTTCTCAAATTTGCGACTCATGAGCCCAGAAGTATACAAAGATTAGCGGAACGAGGTTCGGCGAGTACGGGGGATGGCTAAATCTGAGTATTATTTCCGTTTCACCATGCGAAACTTTCTGTGCCACTTATATACCAATGCTCTGGATATGAGGATGCTTCTTAACGTGTTTTTATTTCTTAAACGTGTCTTTTGGCGTCAATTCGCTTTTATCACAACATTGGATGATCGAAATGTGCGCCCCGGCTTCTTCAAACGTTGCGATTTTCATAAGAAGTTAATGTTTACCCTTTAGAATGAAACATGCACTACTCTAATACAAATTATGGCAACTTTTTGAAACTTTCCGTATTTATTTTAAAATGATCACCAATTAAGGCAACATTAACAATTGGCGGCTAAAATTGCATTGTGGTATGTATCAATTGTTTGAAGTAAACTATTGAATTCCAAATCATAGCGCTTTTTGATGTGCGCCGCCGATCGCTATCAATGTTTAATTAAGTCTTTTTATTTTTTTTATTTTGGAAGATTGTTCTTTGAAATTCAACATACTTGTTACTTAATGATGTCTTAACTAGCTGTGAAATTTGCTTAAAGATATGTTCAGTAGTTTTCTTTTTATTCAAATAGTCAACGATTTATTGCGACAACCTTCGTATGTTAATAATAGTCCTGAATCGATCTAAGATCCCCTGACAAATTTATATTTTGTTTAGTTCCGCCTAATATTTTCTCGTTTAGGAAAGACCCATTATTTCATCTGGGGACAATACTCCGCTGTAAATGGAGTAATTATAAGTCATAATCTGAAAATACCGCTTGAAAATTCGATGTTTACATTTATTTCCAAGTACTGTTTTGGGTGGATCAACAGTGATACGGTTACACTGGGGATAAACAAAGCGGACACTCATATCCGTTTTCATGACCGCTTATAAAGAATGTTTTCAAAGCAGTCATGATTGTGTTTTTGAGACTTTCTCTTCATACCCCCAGTTTTATTGTTCAAGTCGAAAATTCGAAGTTAAAAGTGCACTTTATTAACAATTTAGGCCAGCAAATTTCTAATCTTCGAATTCTTAATACTAAAGGTTACACAAAAGTAGCAAATCACGACGAGCCTTTTTATCAAGCTCTCACTCTGGTCTTGGTCAACACAGAGTGTATGAAGATGTATTTTACTGTAAAACATTTTGTTAAATACATCTGCATCCTCAAGATCCACAGATATTCATGTATTAGATAGATAAAACTGAAGTTATGAAAGCCATGCAACGCAACAAATATCAAATGAAATATGAATATGAATGAAATATCAATATGAAAGATCGGTTTGATAAAGCCTGTTCAACAGCAGTAATGGAAATGCAGTTTACCGTTCACAAGAGTTATCCTGTACTCAGAATTTATTTCTAACTATCAATAAAAAGTGATTTTCTAGTATTAAGGCCACTTGTCATAAACTATGGTGAATAAATGCCGAAAACAACTCCCAGTTTTCCAAATCTAGAGTAAAACGCAACTGACTAACCTCTGGTTCAGCGACTTCCTCATCAAGCATAACTTGAATAATTTGTGGTATATTTCATTTGTCTTCTTTAGTTGAAACACCTAAACTTGCTTGTTTCGGCAGTTTTGGGATAAGCCAAACATCTTTAGAATATATGTTTGTTTTTGTTTTGGTAGGGGACGACGACATATCTTTCCAATGCTTCAGAAACTTGTTCCACCATTCGAATTGTGTATTTTGTTCTTGATAACTAAATGAACACTTCCAATTTTTCCGTCTTTGTTCAATTTTTTCGAGTCCAAGATTATCAAAAGTTATGTTGCATATTTTCGGCCTCGCTAGAATATTATGCACTTCCCCTTCATTGGTTTTCTTCAAAACCCCTCCATCAATATCCTTCCATTTTGAATCGTGTCTTCCTTTAAAGGAGACGACCAGCTTTTTATATCATAAAGAACATCAATGTTTGTCACCGACGGTAGAAGGTCAAAGCGATCTGTCAACGTTTCTGCATCATTTCTTCTCAGCATTTCTGATATCCTGCTGAACCCCGAGTCAATATCTTCATGCGTGTGCCCAACCATTGAAAACGATAAATGAGCCTGAAGTTGAAGTAGAGCAGGTGAAGAAGGAGCAGAAAAAAGATGATAGAGTCAAAACAAGTACGTTTATCGGTTATCTTTTTAAACACAGTTTAGATGCCAGTTTTTTTTCTCGTTAACTTACAGCCTCAATCAAACGTGAGTTTTTGGACATTCTATTGGAAATGCAGTGCAGTTTTTTTTTAGAAAAAAAAATCAAAACTGATCATTGTATAACCATTCTCTTGTCTCCTCTCTAGTTTTTGGACATTCTATTGGAAATGCAGTGCAGTTTTTTAGAACAAAAATCAAAACTGATCATTGTATAACTATTCTCTTGTCTCCTCTACTTTTTAGCTATGAGGAGAGGCTGTCTGCTGGATGTGGCCGCCATTCCTGATATACATATTTCACTTTTTTGACATTGTACTATACATATTTTTATGCAAACTTATGATGGTATTGTAATTCATAAAACAATAAATACAATATAAAATTATGTATTTTCCGTTCTATGAGAATTAAACATTTTTTTATTTGAATCTGAACTGATATTATATTGTCCGTAGTCGATAATCAGTTAAGAAGAAAACTTTCTTTTTTTAAGTTGATACGTTTTTTTAAGCAATAACCATTAGTGCCTGGTTTTGAAGGAAGAGTAATGTTTTAGGGTACATTGTTCCTCTGGTTGTCATGCTTTAGCGATTCCTTTTTATTCATATTAAGATATACGTGTACTGGCGTATTTTTATCAGAGAATAGTCACATAGCAACATGCTTGGAAGTTGTGTGGCTAGACGCGCTGTCGCTGTAAAGTTTCAACGTTTTCCATCGTTACAAGTATAACTAAATCGAGATTTTATTAATATCTTCTTGCCCCAATGGTTAAAATATGCGTGAATATTTACAATATATACATCATTTTACACATTTACCTCGTTGAATATTCGTTCTCTCACTAGGAGTTCACTGAAAGGTAGAACAAACGTATTCTTGTTCTCTCTCAAACAGTTGTCTGCCTGTAGGTAAAGTTTTGGAGGTAGTTTTCCGCCCTGAAAAGTGATTTGTTGGACATATAATAAACAATCTTACGCATGTCGAGTTACACTCTTGAAATTTCTTTGAAAGTACATTTTGGTCTCTTAATTATTAATTATTGATAACTTAAATTATTTATAATTATTGAAAAGTTCGTTTAAGCCGGTTACACTGAAAATATTTAATGTACATAAAAAGTAACTAAGAACTTTAATAGATAAATTGTTAACATGCCTATATAACTTTGAAGAAAATAATAAAACGTGTAATCTAACATTATTTTCTGTCTAACAACGAAATAACTGTTTTAAAAATGGGAACACAAATTATCATGTAAGACAGGTTACTATATAACACTATATAATACGTAATCAACAGTGTTTTCTCCAAAAACCGTGAAACATTTTATCTGCATTTTAGAAACATGTCATACCCTTAAGATATATTGTCACTACAAAATATCATATTAACTATATCACTATATCACTTATAAACCATGCTGTAGTTTGTAGTTGGAATGTTCTCGAAGTTTATAATCAGAGATTCCATAAACTATTTCTGCCCATATCGTGAGCAGATTGTATCGGAATGCAACAACTTTTAGTACGGCCAGCAGGAATATATTTTGGTCGGGGTTGCTCTTGTATTCACTGTCAATAATACTTACGAGCAGTTCCGGAAGTCTTTTTAAAGCCAATAATAAGATGTTCATCGTAAGATTCGAATCATGTGCATATTGACCAATATCTAGGTAGTTGAAGAATCGTTGTTGTCCATGCGCAATTATTCCAGTTGTATGTGTATGTAACTGGTCGCCAGGGTTGACAGCCTACAAAAATATGACAATTTTGAATGTAAAATCTTACAAACTGGAATGTTGTACGTTATTTTTTTGTATCAATGTTTGCAACATATCAACGCATTAAATAAAAATTCTTTTCTACTTATTCTCTAGCTTCGTACACATGTTTCTGCAATAATCAATATGTCATTTACAGCAGTGGTGTTATGAACTATTATGCCATGACACCCACTTTATTTAATCTTATTCAAAAACAATGGTATGGTTCTAGTCCATATAACGCTATCCAAAATCATAAGTGAAAATCTTTTTTTCCCTTTTGAGTTCAGCGGTGGAAAACCTAAGAAAAAAAACCTGATTTTCATCTTAAAATAGTATTATTTTTCATGTTTTACACGTTTTTAAGCAACTGACAACGTCTTTTACCCATCTTACAGCGTGAATTTCGCCCAAATGGAACAAATATTCGTTTTCAATCTTTGTAAACGGCAATACTTAAGCGTAAATTTACGCTGAAAACAATCCCGGAAGTATTGCTACTTCTTGCAGCGTAAATTTACGCTGGAAAAGTCCCGCATGCATTGACACTTCCTACAGCGCAAGTTTATTAAATTGCTTGCTGTTACATGTCAATACAGCTCTAAAGCATTTACCCAGTTGAGCGTAAATGTACGCGAAAACAGATCGATTTCCAAATGATCACGAATCTCACTTATTCGGTTTAAGGTAAAAACTGCAAGCTTTATTTAATTTAAGCAATCGCATCAGCGTTTATAATACGCAAAAACGTTATTAATTTCCAAAATTTGCAAATTCAAAACAAGCTTGCATTCTGAGTAAAAGTAGTTCGATTTTTGGTAATGATTATCGGCATTTCACGGGTAAGTTCCTCAAATGTTTATTATTTATAGGAATCTGTTGTATCACTGATTGCTACATGTACATGCAATTTGCAGCGCACATTGACGCTAGAGCCTATTTACCTATGTAACAAACGCTAAAACATCAAATTGATGAAGAACCTTAATATTTTAGATTTGAAATGATTACTTGTTTTTTTATTCTTAGCGATCACAATGTTTAAAAATTATAGTGCAAAAAAACACAAAACAAACTGCAATTAAGAAAAATGTTAAAATTGAATGATACATTATTGAACTCGACAGACCACGTAAGAAGTTATATAACAATATTGCAGGCTCGGTTAGGCCGGTTACGCCCATAACGCTTAGCCATGGGTCTAGCATAAACAAACAGCTTAATACATCGAGGGTTACTAGCAAGACTATCGTGCTGAAGTAAATAATGGGTATTTACAGTTTTGCGAGCAATCCTTGATATGTAGTATTTACCTCTTGTAGGCGGGTAAACGTTTCTTTAACAAACTTTCACAATACTGCCTTTATTTCGCGTGCAGTTTAAATGCTGACATACTTAGTATAATTATGTAAAACTAAGTAGACAGTTGACGCACAAGGTTGCAATAATGTATTATAATGTTTCACAAATAATAGCGAAGTATGTTTTGATAAACAAAACTTCATAATATTCGAATTATTCTTCATTTACTCATTAAGTCAAATCCATAGTTCAGTGATAGCATACCACAATGGGTTCACATTTAAATATTCGATCATGTGGAGATACATCCGTAACATCGAGATCATATCGATTGTGCAATGTTCCAATCGGTACCCATGTCATCAGCGATATGTGTTTTTGCAGGTCTGTGTAAAGCACATGTATCTCTCAGAGATGGTAACGAAACGATAGTTCCAGACAAAAGCTGAAATTAAAAATAAATTTATTTGTAATGCATAAAGCAAATGAAGCAACATCAATATCGGTTCGATTTATGAATAAAAATATTCTAAGTATTTACATTTATCGTACATTTGAATGTTCCATCTTAAAACAATAAATGTATGTCAGTAAAAACGACATTTCACTTTTAAAAATCTGACTTAAATTTACCACAGTTGCAGCGACTTACTGTTTAATGAATGCGTTTATTTGCTTTTTCCTTGTGTATAATTAAAATGACTGATCACGATAGATAAATCATTAAGATTGTTTAAGGTTTTAAAAATTGTGCAACACCATGTGCTTAATATAAGTTAAAATTAAAAGTTATGTCCACTAAATGCATATAAAACCAAGATTGAAACAACTCTGTGATAGAGATGGTTGAAATACAAGTAGAATTACCAATGCATTTGTTACTGATTTTTTTAAGTCTATTAGAACTGTTAACAAACAGAGGCCCTCTGTATAACACAGATAACAAATTCTACGGACTAAGATTTCTATACTGACATTTAACAACATCATTGTCATCTGTAACTACTCAGAATACAATTCGAAAAAAAGGAAATTAAATATTTTTTTTATTGAAATCATTCTTTGTTACATAGATTTGTGTCTGTAATTATATGAACCTTTGAGGTTATTGTAAAATCAAGTGACCGACGAGGTCTATATTTGCACGTTTGGTTACTTTCGTTTCTAGATAATGGTGAAAATCGAACTTTCTATATTAATCGATTGCTTATCGATTGTTTTTTTCTGTTACTTACATTATATTTAAGGGTGGATTCGGAATTGCATACCATGAAAAAATTATAAAAAAAAAATTGTTGGGTTCATTAAAATGAAGTTGGACATAATATTCGCTTAATTCTCACAACAAATATCTTTTTCATATTCATACAGTTTTTCATATTCAGAGGAAGGTAGTATATGGTAAATTAATTTATTATGTAGTTTCCCAACGATTCTCAGATTGTAATAACATTCGCGAAGAAAACGACCAAGCTTTGCACAGCAACTCATGACAAACTAGACTAACCACTAGTCTGATAGTAAGCTTGTTTGTCTCTTTATATTTTTTAATCATCATAACAAAATGTTTATTGAAGCCAGTCAATTTTTATCCTGCTGCATTGAGACAGATGCCAGGTTAAATTTCATATAAGGCTGTAGACGAGTTTAAGATTAAAAGTTGGAATTTGAAGAAAACAAAATACTTTTTCGCGTGTAATCCAGGCTATGGCAAAACGTGCGTGCAAGTCGACAACACGAACAGTGATACTTAAATTTTGTTAGTGGCTCACATTTTAGTCGCGCTGCCGAGCAATAGCATGTTAACAGTTTAATGTTAGTGTTTTCATTGTTGAATCCATTACTTCAAACTTCGATTTCAGTTAGATATTGGCTTGTAAACAAAACATCAATCAAGATGCGCGGCGACTGATATTTTCGTTAAGAAGTAGCGAGGGAAGTATAACTGACAGAATGTTGTTCATATTTAATCATCATTTTATGTTGCTTTACATTAAGCCACACCTTCTGTTATTGTTTCAGCATTCGCAATGGGAATGCACCCACAGTAGCAAAAAAATTGATTGATAGCAAAATCAATTTGAGGCTAAAATACAGCGTCTTTTAATTGAAGCGGCATTTCCAACAGTCATTGCAAGATAAAAAAAAAAACTTGTCACCGTCTTGTGAAGTGCTGCAGTGCAACAGGTGGGTGTTTACGGAGTTTGCTCGCCTAGTCAATATCTAATGCAATCGAAATTTGTAGTAATTGTGTTTAATAACATTAATGCGAAGAGTGGAGAGCCTGACCAGAATGCACAGATAAGCAGTATGTTCAATGTCTTCATTGGATGGGAAATGTGAAAAATGCAGTGCTGTGTGAAAGTGAGCAGTTTTCGGCATTAAGATTGTTATGCTCATCACTTGCTCATCAGTAAATGGGGTATGAATTTGGTTGTTTGACACAACTTTTACACAATATTGTCTCACCTTTCACATTTTTAATTCTAATCAGCTCTAGATCTACACGAGTTTGTGATATGAATGAATCGTCTCGGGAATTAAGTGATTTATCGAGATTTTATCACAATCCTACACTTGCTGATGGTTTTCTACAAAAGAAACCATGTTTATGATACACTTACTTAGAAGTTTTTCTTGATCTAAAAGAAACAAAAGTAGTAGCAGTGGTGTTATTGTTAAGATAAGAGTAATAGTAAGTAGAAACAGAAGATGTAATATAACGACGAAACAATAGAATGAGAAGAAGCATCAGATGTAGTATAAGCATCTGATGTTGTTGTAGTTATAGAAGTAGTGATAACTGGCAACAATAAAAGTAGTTTTAGTATAAGTAATTTTAAGTAAACGTGTTTTAATATCAACAACCGAAGTAGTAGAAGTAACAGTAGTAGAACATGCAGTACTGGTACTGGTTCTGTCACTAAAATCAGTTGTAGAATTAATGGTTAAAACAGCAGACAGGAGTAGTATTACTTATAGAAGTAGGAGCCTTGGTAGTAGTTCTTGCTGAAGTCATGTAGTAGTATTAAAATATTAATGCATGAAAACAATTTTTAAAAATATAAAAGATAACTAAAATTAAATATTCAATACGTGCTTAGAATGAATTGTTTTCTTATTTTTGTTTTAATCAAGATATAATTATAATTTTAAATATTATTAAATTAATAGGTGCATATGTGGAACACTATAATAAGTAACTTTTTTACATGTAGCAGGGTTTTGTTAAGATATGTGAAATATTGTTGTACGCTAATGTTTTCGTCTATGCAAAAGCTGTTAAGATAAACTGTTAAATCTTGCTAATAAGATTGGGCTAAGATCCATGCTTCTATTCGGGGGAGAGAGCAGTTAAGGGCTGATAAGCCCACATGCAGTTCCGAAAACAGTTATGTTCTTTATTAGACTGCCAAGGGCATGTATAAGTTAAATGATAAACTGGCAGACAAGATCCCAGACATGTACATGTAACAGGCGAAGTTTCGGTGTCCTATGAAATAAGGAGTAGTTTTGAAAAACACTTTTATACAAATATACTTAGGTTAGAGACTACTAAATCATTTCACATAATTTGGCCCATTTGAGCTGATATTGCAATGACGTTTTAACGGGAATAATTTATCCAATATGCATTCTGTGAAAGCCGTCAAATTAAATTATCGCCAACTTGATTTTTTCGAAAAACAAAACATTGAATCTAGTCACCCTTTACACATGGGTAAACCGATAGTGAAACTGTTTAGAAAGAGACTTTTCATTTAAGACGAAAGAGGCGATTAACATTTTAAGTAAATTTCATACATGCACAGAGTTAAAATACTACCAAAAACACTCAAACACAAGTAAACGTGCATCAGCTAATAGTTTAAGCTCACAGGTCTGGAAGTGGTATATTTAGCAGACTGTTTAGTTTTAAGCAGGCAAATTACAGTAATTTTATTGAAACTAAAACTGTCACTTTTAAGTTTTTTTTCGGTAAAATCAAGTTGTAATATAATTTGAGTATAACATTTCTGTACTTTAACGAAATATAAATTATAAACTTATAATAATTTTATTATTTATATAGTTACTGTCTTGATACATCTTAAATAATGATGTATAAACTTTATTTCTACTTTCAGCAAAAAGTCATCTTCCACATTTTGTTGGACGTATGGCACAGGTATGCAAACTTATAAATTATAAGTACGAGTGTATGGCTGTAAAACCTTGCACAAACTTCAATTTGTTCAAATTTGTTATCGCCGATACACTTCCTTTTAAATATATTTTCCTTTATGGGTTGGAATATTCACATAGGTTAATCTTTTTTGCACTAAACTGACTACGTAGTGTTGCGTAAAATCGGCGTTGATGTCAATAAATACTTCATATAGACTTTAGTAATGACTTGATATATTAACCGTTCTTATATTTGTGCTCATTTGAACATTTTATGAAAAATGTGAAATACGCATATTAGGAATCGCCACACTCAAAAAACATAGCCTCTCCACGCAGTGAGAAAGAAGGTAAGAATTATTATCAACTGTAGATGGTTAAATCACCAGGCATGCAAAGCACTGTAGAATATGGTGTTGGTAAACTTCGTTTTTGAATTTACAGATGCTTTTCTTTATAAACAACCAGGAGAAATTAACTTTCACTTTTATTTTCTTAAGTTTATGAATTAAATCTCCATAAAAGTGACTGTGCAATACCTTGTTGCAATAGTGATTTTAAACAGAACCTGTATTTTTGAATTAAATCTGGGTATCTGCGATACAAATTGCAAAACGTTTTTCTTAATTTTGGATACCGTTAACCTTGTTTATCTGTTATGCTCATATTAAATCATTAACATCATTGCAAATTCTAGAAAAGCGAATAAGAAGTGAGATATTAATAAACTCCGTAAGATGTTGCAGTAGAAACGTCGCCGTAAAAACGAACATTTACTATATTAAATTTAAATCATCTCTTTTATTATACTGTCAAACCTGTCTTTAGCTGCCTCCCAAGGGAGTGATAAAAAGTGGCTGCTCTATACAGGTGGCTGTTAAAGACAGGTTAAAACGAGAACAAAATGTCAGTTTAGGACATATTCCAACTGGCTGTTTAAGACAGGTGGTTGCTATTCGCAGGTGGCTGCTAAGGCAGGTTTCACTGTATATTTTAGTGATGATGTATCTTTTCTCAATAGAAAGATTAAGATCAAGAAAGTTTACTCGCTTATCTGAAGTGTTTGGGATAAATATTACAACAAGAGATGGAAAATGTTTTATAATCTTAATTCAACAAATCGTGAGATATTTATAGAAAATGGAAGCATAGTTACATTTATCAAAATTTTAATTTCAGTTTTTATTGTAACACGCGAAAAAAATGAGTCCGAATCACTTTTACAAGAACATTTTGCAGTTAAATGCCTAAACACCTTTGCCGCAGTATCTGTTTCAAAAATTCCAAGGGTCAGGATTATGGCTTTTGCCAACCTCGAGCTTTTATTAGAGTAATTAACGTGATTAACCATTGCAATTTGATTTGTTAGAACCCTATACTGACAAGCCACTTGGATAGATCATCTTCATCGCTAGTCTGTGGTCAGATATAAATTACAGTCACAACCCAATAAGCCTTTAGTTTTCCGAGACGTGCATTTCTACACGCCACCTGGATAGAAAATCTTCATCGCCCACCCGTGGTCAGACATAAATTACAACCACAAGCCAATAAGCCTTTAGATTTCCGAGACGTGCATTTCTACAGAGCAATTTACAGAAAAATATCAAACTGGACATTAGAGTGTTGAGCAAACTATTTCTAGTCGCATTTCAATTGTGTTAACTAGTTGCAATTTAAAGTTTCTGAAATACAAATCAGTTTATTACAGATAATATATATATATTAGTCAACTTTAGAAAAAAACTGCTTGATATTTACAAAAGAATAAAAATAAAATCCGCATTCAAGATTTACCGTAGATTCCCCGAGAAAAAGTCGCACTGAAGCAGTTTGCCACTATATAAGAGTATCAAGAAACTCATTTCAAAATAGGCCATACTTGTCAAATTATTATTTTTTTCATAACATGTAGAAAACATAATACAAAAATTAGGTATATAAATATCAATAAACTATTAACAAAATAAACCAATTTATCAAATATGCAATGCTCGTCCAACATCGTCGTTTTGCACATAATAGTGCAAAATACATATATTCAACGAATAAAAAGGGATAATTCATTTTCATGAATTTCAATAAAACACTCCCGATTCAGACAACAGAAAAAAGAAAATGTGTAAATGTGTGCGAACATGCATGCTTAAGAGAGATACTTAATATCTTAAAACCAAATACGATTTATAACATTTTTTGTTTGCGTTAAATAGTGTAAGCATTTTAAACAACATTGGTTTTCGCAGTATTGATATTGAGATTTCGGTAAAGCGGAATCCTTAGTTAAGATATGGACTAGAACAATATCATTGTTTTTGAATAAGATTAAATAAAGTGGGTGTCGTGGCATAATAGTTAATATCACCACTGCTGTAAATGACATATTGATTATTGCAGAAACATGTGTACGAAGCTAGAGAATAAGTAGACTCGAATTTTTATTTTATGCGTTGATATGTTGCAAACATTGATACAAAAGATAACGTGCAACATTCCAGTTTGTAAGATTTTACATTCAAAATTAGCATATTTTTTGTAGGCTGTCAACCCTGGCGACCAGTTACATACACATATAACTGGAATAATTGCGCATGAACAACAACGATTCTTCACCTACCTAGATATTGGTCAATATGCACATGATTCGGATCTTACGATGAACATCTTATTATTGGCTTAAAAAAGACTTCCGGAACTGCTCGTAAGTATTATTGACAATGAATACAAGAGCAACCCCGACCATAATATATTCCTGCTGGCCGTACTAAAAGTTGTTGCATTCCGTTACAATTTGCTCACGATATGGGCAGAAATAGTTTATGGATTCTCTAAATATAAACTTCGAGAACATTCCAACTACAAACTACAGCATGGTTTATAAGTGATATAGTGATTTATCACATACCTTCCTGTGTTGGAGTGTAATAACACCCGTTATATATTTTTACTAGTTATATATCGCAAAGAATCACTATTTATCCACGTTATTAGCGATCAAAACAAATTTATGAAAATGACTTACTTTTGAAATCTGACCACTTCAGGTAAGCAATCAGCTTATATAAGGAACGTAAGCATCCCTTATATTGATAATATCCACGGAAAATATAACTTTTTGACACTTGTTTACTCCGTAAGATAGCAATAGGAAAGTCCATGATGAAATTCAAAATAACCCAGACGCTGACATCGTTTTCAGAACATCGTCGGTGTGATCTTACAACCTCACAAAATAAAAAACACCAGAAACACATTTTCAATCCAAATTATGAGTTTATATCCAGCAAATTTCAATGTTGTCATATGCCGCTTTGAAAGTTTACACAAATGACGTCATACAGTAGATCGATTTATTTAATAAAACACAACTTCAGAAGCCAATAACTGGAAATTTCTTTGAATATCTAGACTCTAGCGCAGTTAATTTTATTTTTTATATTTAATTTTTTTGGCAAATTGGTAAACGGTAGGATAAATTCTTTGGGGACTAGCCTTTGTATCACCCGATACGACCGAATTACACACGTTTTCATTTCGCTCTACTAGGCGAAAGAAAGGGACAATTCATAGATTTTGCTCGTTATTCATGGTATGTGATAAATAAAATACATCATTCGTGTTCATTTTATACTGAAATTATTAAACTCGTCATCTTTATCGATATAAAACTCGGCAATGATAACACTTTATCTATAAGGTTCTTAGTTACTTTTCACGTACATTAACTGGTTTCAGTGTAACCGGCTTAAACGAACTTTTCAATAGTTATCAATAATTAAAATTATTATTATTAATAATTAAGAGACCAAAATGTACTTTCAAAGAAATTTCAAGACTGTAACTCGACATGCGTAAATTTTGTTTATTTAAATATGTATAACAAATCACTGTTCAGGGCGGAAAACTTCCTCCAGAACTTTACCTACAGGCAGACAACTGTTGAGAGAGAACAAGAATAAGTTTGTTTTTCTACCTTTCTGTGAACTCCAAGTGAGAGAACGAATATTCAACGAGGTAAATGTGTACTATGATGTATATGTTGTAAATATTCACGCATATTTTTACCATTGGAGCAAGAAGATATGAATTAAATCTCCATCTAGTTATACTTGTAACGATGGAAAACGTTGAAACGTTACAGCGACAGCGCGTCTAGCCACACAACTTCCAAGCATGTTGCTATTTGACTATTTTCTGATAAAAATACGCCAGTATACGTTTATCTTAATATGAAACAAAACTAATGAATCGCTGAAGCATGTCAACCAGAGGAACACTGTACCCTAAAACATTACTCATCCTTCAGAACCAGGCAATAATGGTTATTGGTTAAAAAAAAAATCAACTTAAAAAGAAAGTTTTCTTCTCAACTGATTATCGACTACGGACAATATAATATCAGTTCAGATTCGAATAAAAAAATGTTTAATTCGCATAAAACGAAATAGACATATATTATATTTACTGTTTTATGAATAACAATACCATCTTAAGTTTGCATAAAAATATGTAAAGTACAATGTCAAAAAAGTGAAAAATGTATATCAGGAATGGCGGCAACATCCAGCAGACAGCCTCTCCTCATAGCTTAAAAAAAGAGAGGAGACAGGAGAATGGTTATACAATGATCAGTTTTGATTTTTTTTCTGAAAAAAAAGCACTGCATTTCAAATAGAATGTCCAAAAACTCACGTTTGATTGAGGCTGTAAGTTAACGAGAAAAAAACTGGCATCTAAACTGTGTTAAAAAAGGTAAACGTACTTGTTTTGACTCTATCATCCTTTTTCTGCTTTTTCTTTATCTGCTCTAATTCAACTTCAGGTTCATTTATCTTTTTTAATGGTTGGACACACGCATGAAGATATTGACTCGGGGTTTAGCAGGATATCAGAAATGCTGAGACGAAATGATGCAGAAACTTTGACAGATCTCTTAGACCTTCTCCCGTCGGTGACAAACATTGGTGTTCTTTATGATATAAAAAGCTGGTTATTACCTTACATTAGCGACTCACGGAAACATACCAAACCGCTTCATTAAAAAATTTACAGGAAATTCAAACACAATAGTCGTCTCCTATAAAGGAAGAATCGATTCGAAATGGAAGGATATTGATGGAAGGATTTTGAAGAAAACAAATGAAGGGGAAGTGCATAAAATTCTAGGGAGGCCGAAAATATGCAACACAAATTTTGATAATCTTCGCCTCTAAAAAATTGAACAAAGACGGAAAAATTGGAAGTCTTTTTAGTGATCAAGAACAAAATACACAATTCGAATGGTGGAACAAGTTTCTGAAGCATTGGAAAGATATGTCGTCGTCCCCTACCGAAACAAAAACAAACATATATTCTAAAGGTGTTTGGCTTGTCCCAAAACTGCCGAAACAAGTTCAGATGTTTCAATTGAAGAAGACGAATGAAATATACCACAAATTATTCAAGTTATGCTTGATTAGGAAGTCGCTGAACCAGAGGTTAGTCAGTTGCGTTTTACTCTAGGTTTGGAAAACTGGGAGTTGTTTTCGGCATTTATTCACCATAGTTTATGACAGGTGGCCTTAATACTAGAAAAACACTTTTCATTGATAGTTAAAAATTAATTCTGAGTACAGGATTACTCGTGCGGACGGTAAACTGCATTTTCATTACTGCTGTTGAACAGGCTTTATCAAACCGATCTTTCATATTGATCTTTCATTCACATTCATATTTCATTTGATATTTGTTGTGTTGCATGGCTTTCAGAACTTCAGTTTTATCTATCTAATACATGAATATCTGTGGATCTTTAGGATGCAGATGTATTTAACAAAATGTTTTACAGTAAAATACATCTTCATACACTCTGCGTTGACCAAGACCAGAGTGAGAGCTTGATAAAAAGGCTCGTCGTGATTTGCTACATTTGTGTAACCTTCTAGTATTAAGAATTCGAAGTTAGAAATTTGCTGGCCTAAATTTTTAATAAAGTGTACTTTTAACTTCGAATTTTTGACTAGAACAATAAAACTGGGGGTATGAAGAGAAAGTCTCCAAAAAACAACAACAAACAATCATGTCTGCTTTGAAAACATTCTTTATCAGCGGTCATGAAAACTGGTATGAGTGTCCGCTTTGCTTAGCCCCAGTTTAACCGTATCACTGTTGATCGACCCAAAACATTATTTGGAAATAAATGTAAACATCGAATTTTTAAGTGGTATTTTCAGATTATTACTAATAATAACTCCATTAAGAGCGGCGTATTGTCCAAAGATAAAATAATGGGTCTTTCCTAAACGAGAAAATATTAGGCGGAACTGAACAAAATATACATTTTTCAGGGGATCTGAGATCAATTCAGGACTATTAAGTATCGAAATATTCAAAGTATGTTACTAAGTTCAGTTTTGGCACACTTGAATAAATTTAATTGTATATTTTATTACCGGCGAATTTTATTCGGTATTAGTCCACTTGCATCACCATTAATCAGGGTCTACTGTCCGTTGAGCTCTGATTTTTTTTAAAAGCGTACATCATCTAATTAGTTAATACGTATAATTACATTCAGTATCTTATCCGTTCTGACTCTGTTAGTCACGCTTTACGAACGATTTTTTGTAAAATAGTTTGAATCTTTAGGGCAGCTTACATGTATTTTAGAATTTTTTTCATATTAAACTATTCGTAAATAGTTGTAGTTCAACATCGATTGATTACAGACTGATTTTTATGCCCCCACAAATTGGGAGGCATATAGAGTTGCACTCGTCCGTCCGTACGTCCGTACGTCCCCAAATCTTGTGGCATCAACTCCTCCTAAACTATAATGCGGATTTCTTTCAAACTTGCACAGGTGATCAAACAGGATGTGTAGATGATCGTAAAGAAAGGATTTTTTCCTGCGACTATTTTTACCAGAGTTATGGCCCTTCGTTAATTTCAGTTATAAAATCTTGTGGCGTCAACTCCTCCTAAACTACAAGGCAGATTTCTTGCAAACTTGCACAGATGATGAAGCAGGATGTGTAGATAATCGTGAAGAAAGGATTTCTTCCTGCGATTATTTTTACCAGAGTTATGGCCCTTTGTTATATTCATTAATTAAATCTTGTGGCGTCAACTCCTCCAAAACTATAAGGCAGATTTCTTGCGAACTTGCACAGAAGATGAAGCAGGATGTGTAGATGATCGTAAAGAAAGGATTTTTTCCTGCGACTATTTTTACCAGAGTTATGGCCCTTTGTTATTTTCAGTAATTAAATCTTGTGGCATCAACTCCTCCTAAACTACAGGGCAGATTCCTTGCAAACATGCACAGATGATGAAGCAGGATGTGTAGATGACCGCGAAGAAAGGATATTTTCCTGCGACTATTTTTACCAGAGTTATGGCCCATTGTTGTTTTTTTCAGTAATAATATCTTGTGGCATCAATTCCTCATTTACTTTTGGACAGATTTCTTTCTAACTTTCACACATGATCAAGATGGCTGGGTAGATGATCATAAAAAAAAGATTTTTTTCTGCTGCCATTTTTACCACAGTTATGGCCCTTTGTTTATTACAATTTTGTGGCATCAACTTCACATTTTCTATTTGGCTGATATCTTTCAAACTTGCACAGATGATTAGACATGATGTGAAGATTGTTGTAAAGGACATTGTCTTGCAACAATTTTCACCACAGTTATGGCCTTTTGTTTATGTTAGTTATTAAATTTTGTGGCATTTACTCCTCATTTACTAATCATGATCACCACATGTTGTTAATTCAAAATTTTGTAACAAATGTTATTGCAGCAGTGGGGGCATAAGTGTCCTGTGGACACAGTCTAGTTAATTATTTGGTTATATATGGTATCCTTGTATTTTTGATAATTGTTCTTTTGGGTTTTGTCATAGGTGGAAAAAATCAGATCTCGAAGTAATCCAGAATCGAACAAAAATGGCAACATAAAATCTTCTGGAAAGAACGCTAAAAACAAAGCGAATGTCTCCGAAAACCTTGCAAAAACAAACAAAGATGCGGCTGTAAGCGGGGCTTAAAACCTATTATCGAAAAGGTAATGTATTTTAAGGGCTCTTGAAAGCCCATTTCATTTTTATATGGATAATTATTTGTATGATGTATAACATGACTTCATGCGTTACAAATTTAATTAATATATAACCTTTATTTTAAACAAATATTAAGGAGCCTTTTCGTCATAATTAATATCATGTCATCGTCACTAAAATTTAAAACAACCGTCTCTTGCGTTCGGTACATTTTAAACAAATAACATGTTGTTTATATTTAAAAAAACAACAACAACATAATGATTTAGAAATGTCAGATTTATTAAGACATTGCATCATAAGAAGTATTTGTTGTTAATTTTTCAGGTAAAAGAAAACAAACAACGTTAAAAGTGCCTCATCATCTACTGATTCCGCTGGACAGTGAGATTAAAAAGACATATATGGATTTCTTGGACTTTTGAATTTGTTTATTTGCATTCATAATTTCCATTTAGTAATTAAACAACCATTACATTTCATTCATAACTTTGGCGAGGAATATTTCAATTATCACAACATGAACGATAAAATCTCAGACTAAATTTGCGATCTACTTGTAACCTTTAAAGTGGCAATACTGTTATCAGATTTGTGTTCTGTGTTAAATAAAAGATGGAAATTTTCTTTACATTGCAAACTATGTAATTTCATATTAGATGAAAATCAAAGGAAAACTTATTATAACTGATGGATTCCTTAGCAAAGGAGATAGTACTATATATATATTTTTTCAGTGAAGGTTGACATGCTAAAACTTTTATAACTCTTTGTGCGACTATAATAAAGGTTAAAAAGCGTGATAGAGCATCAACATACACGCCTCATATTTTAGACGGATTTACTTTAAAATGCGAAAAAAATAGAATAATCAATGTATTGTTTTGTAATATTTTGTAAAAATTAATTCTCAAAAACATTTCAAATAAAATGTTGTTTTTTTTTCAATTTACATGTAAAGATGCTAGTTTTTTTTTCAATTTACATGTAAAGATGCTAGATAGTTACCGGTCTTCGGTTTGCTTTTAACCGTTTTTGTTCAAAAATATTGACAAAATGCATAAAAAAATCAAAACAAGCATTCCATAAATCGAAACTATTTAAAACGTAAAATTAAGGATTTACAAAGAATGAATACTTTAAAAAAATTTATGCTTAAAATTGTTATATTTCAGAGAACTTTACAAGTCTATCCCATTTCATTATGTCGAATGTTTATCAAATCTATTTTCTGTTCTTTATCTTTAGATTTATCACAAAAAATGTCTGAGTTGATTGTTAACAAATATTCTTTGTCTATGATTTGTGATTATCAAATATTCATATAACATTTTTTGTAACAAATGGTGAAATCATCAAAATATTTTGGTGAATTCACCAAAATATAGATGGTGAGTTCACCAAAATTGTGATGGTGAATTCACCAAAGTATAGATGGTGAACTCACCAAAATATTGATGGTGAAGTCACCAAAATATCGAGATGGTTTGTTCTGTATAGTTAGTAATGAATATGGTTTGGTGACTTCACCAAAAATGTAAGTGGTAACGCAGAATATTCAACCAATACTGGGTTTCATTAAATTGCAGCGTTGTCTCAAGAATTGGTGAATTCACCAATTCTTATATATTTTTAAACTAGTAATGAATTAAAGGTTATGTTTACAACCTACATTTACGGTGATATCACCAATAGTACAGTTCAAAACTGCAAAATTATATCATTTTAATGCATGCTTTTATACGAAAATGGTGATTAAATGTATGAAAAGATAGAAATGAAGGCTTCATTCTCTAAAAACGAAAAGAAATAAAAGTTAAAAATGAACTGAAAAAAGAGGATTAAAATAGAAAATCCTGATTTGAAATAGACTCGGTTTATAGTTACTGACCAAAAACCATTGTTCTCGGCGTTAACGGTGGTTACAGTGATTTCAATTAATGCAGATTCTTGCTTTTTGATGCAAGCACATTTAAATTTTTCCACTTTTGACCCCACCTATTTCTGAGCTTGGGGTCATTTTGACACAGAAGAACTGAGGAAAAGTGGTCAAACTTTTCAAGAATAAAGAGATATTATATCTTTTGCAATTTCAATATGAAGCAAATGTTTATTTGAATTATGAAAATTAATTTAAATGAATATGTTAAGCAATTCTGTAAATAATAAGTTAACTGAAAACAAGATATGACTTGTGACCATCGGATTATCACCCCTTGATTATAACTATGGTTATCATCAGGTATCACCTATAACCATAGATGGGTCGATAAGCACGGATTAATTCCGCTTGCCATAGATCAGGCCACACAAAAACTCATACAAATACATCTTGAAACTGTCAATAAAACTGCACATACATGTATTATGAAAAAATGTTTTGGGACCATGATACAAAAATTACTATAGAGTTATATGTATTACAGATTTTCAAAGTGACTTGTTGAAGTTGTTCGGAAAATAAATTAAACACATCTTTTCAAAAAACATAAAATATATTAAATTTATTAAGACAAAATTACTTTTTTGGAAAAATGCATTATAAAACATTTCTGAATACATCAAGAATTAATTTTATTTCTTGATGTAATCACAAATTTTTTATGTCCTCGGACACTTATGTCCCCACTGCTGCAAGTTAATTTTTAATAACAAAGGGTTTATTATAACTCTAGTTAAAGTTTTTACTAAAATGATCGTAGGAAAAAATCTGATCATCTACACATCCTGCTTGATCATCTGTGCAAGTTTGAAAGAAATCCGCCTTATTGTTTATGAGAAGTTGATGCCACAAGATTTGGGGACGTACGTTTGTACAGCAAGTGCAACTCTACCAGTATATGCCTCCCACTTTGTGGGGGCATAATAATTTTAAATGCAGAATCCTTAAACACAAAACAATCTTATACTATAGATCAATGTATGTGATCAGGGTCTATTTAATTAGTATTTAAATAGACCCTGATGTGATGTAGACCACTATTTATTTTATGTTTTCCAGTGAATTATAGAATTTTCTAAGTGAAATAAATGTAATGACAATCTCTTTACCAAATTAGCCAATAACGAAAAAATCTTCCTACCTTTGGATTATGAGCCAGTCTCACTTCATGTGTTAAACAATATGGACTTGGTCTAGGGTAAGCTTCAACTAGCAGTGACTTCACTTTCAGAAGAGGTTGCTTCTTCATGTTAATTTGTTGGCCAGACAACAAAGATGCACTTGCTATCTTATATGTTCCTATATGCACAGCGACACTGTCCATATAAAAACGTAAAAAACAGCTCTTTTTCAACATTCTCGATCTGGATGAATTTTCAGCAAAGATTCTCGATTAGCCATCAAGTTAATTTCCATGCTTCAATATAATCTTGTTTTACAATAAGATGTTCACTTAATCAATCCTTACAAACTGAATATCAGTCCTTCAATACCATTTTAAATCCATAATTCAGCCAAGTTTATTAGTTATTTGAAATTGTGTAAACATCCGGTATCGATTTCTCATTAACACAACGAATCAATGGAACGGAAAGATAGCATGTCACTAACATGTACAACTATGTTTTTCTCAGTAGGAAAACATTCCGATCGAATATTAAAAACAAACTTTTGATAGATTGCAACAAGGTCAGCAGTCACTAACAATGTTCACTCGTTTTTTTACAACACCTGCAAGTCAGATGACCTACTTTATTCCACACTAGGGGGCATGCAAATTCAGTTATGTTTCATTCTTCGTAATGATAAAATTGTTAAACACAAATCTATATGCAACTTCTTTTAAATTATAAAGATTAGCAATGCAAAGTTTTTGATTCCTGCAATAAAGTTATTTATTTAGTTCTTAATCGCAATATGACGTCCCCGCGCATGCGCAACTTTCCTGGACACAATACAACAAGACTGTTAATATATATCCAGACTAAGTAGCATTAATATATTCACGCTACGCAATACCGTCTTGAAAAAG
>JAZAYU010000195.1:750078-929693 GCA_038501625.1 Corbicula japonica
ATATTGGTTCCACAAACTTTGTACTTTTCTCATCTTTTTATTGGTAATATATAAAGTTGCCCCGGCCAACAATCCCTGTTGTTTCTCATTTGAGCCTTCCTATGAGAAGTGTGTTTTCGGTGACATTTTTTTCACAATTTTAGTTGTCAATCCTCTTCTCTTTCATTTTAACCAATAAATATTTTTAGAAATTTTCACAATTTTATTGTTATCCCATGGACACACTATAAGCAATGTTTTTTACTCATCTTTAGAATGATATTCAAGGGATTATGTCAATTTCAAAAAACACATCTTTCCCATTTCTAAAGGCTCATTTCTAAAGACCACTTGAATTACCTGTAACACTGTGGCCTGAATATCTCACAAAAACCAAACCAATGGATGCTTACCAGAAGTACAGTAAGATTGATTTTGAAAGTGACTTGCTCCTCTTTGATAGAGTATTCCTGAAAAATGCCTTCCTGTATGAAAGCATTTGCCTGGATACATTTCGCATCTTCTACTGTCACTTTAAAGCCCATAGGGCTTGCAAATACTGTAGCTGTCTGCAAATAAAACAAGAAAATAGCAATCTACTCAACTGCTTGTTTGAAACATGAAACATTTTTTGTAAATAGATGTTAACAAGCTTGGTGCCTTGGTGGAGATAGGAACTGCATTTGTTGTATCACAACAAATCATGCAGATACATGCTGTATTATGCAAAAATCATTCATGGGTATATAACAAAATAAAAGAACAAGTAAATATGATTACGTCATCAATTCATGATACTCTTTCTGTCTGTTGCCAGTGTTTTTTTCACTTTTGGGGGAAGGGGGTTGCAGCCCTTTGGAGGGGGAAAATTGCAACACCAACAAAGGAAAGGGGGACTATTTGGAAGATACTTGCTGCTGTCAAACACAACAAAAAAAGTATTCACTGATCTTTTGCTTTTTGCTTTGCTAACACTGTAGTTAAACCAAATAAATCTTGCCTCATACTTCCCAGAGTTGAATTTTCTTGCATCAGAAAAAAATTTAAGATTTATCATCTTCACATAAGCGGGACAAATCGAAAAGTCCGTTACAGACTCCAGCAAAGGGGGAATTTTTATTGAAAGTGGGGGAAAAATATATACTATTTTGAGGGGGGAATGGGGCCCTATTTCTCCAAATATTTGGCATAAAAAAAACACTGGTTGCTAATTATTACTTGCACAAAAACCATGCTATATACTGGTTTTGTAATTAAATGAGACATCTTCAAGAACCCTTTGGGTACCTACAGAATGGAGCATGCAGTTACATAAAATTCCACACGTGACAGCATCATCAAAGGGGTAGATTCACGAAGGCTCTAAATTGGCCTAAAATTATCTCAAATTTTCAAATTGCATTTACATCACTGAAAGTGTGCTTTTTATAATCTATAATAGTTGTTTTCTTGAAAAGATAAAAAGTCAAGATGAATTCATAAACCAAAATAAAAAAATAAGTATGTCATATATGTCTGAAATTTGAAAATGTTTGCCAAAATGCAATTTTTTGTTAAATTTTCATCATATTTTGGTGATTTTCATATTGGGCACAGGTTTCGACCAAACTAATTTCAAGAATTTTCTTTGTATAAATGTGTGCTGAATTCATGGTCAAAATTTGATTTTGGTCGATAAGTGTGCCCTTATCGAAATCCTTATTAAAAAATGGACAAAAACATGATTTTTTGCAGATTTTCCTCATTTTTAGCAATTTTGATAGCCCCTTGTCAAATACCTTTAGCAGTAATCAATATAAAATTTTAAGATATGAAAAGTATAACTATTTATGTAATCAATGGCATTAAAATTTAAGATATATAACAAAATTTAAAATTTTACATATTTTTAAGCCAATATTAGGCCTTCGTGAACCTACTCCTTTCACTGTAAACAAAAGGACATGTATAGTTTGATTTTGACCCGTGAGCTGTGACCTTTCGGACAAGTCCACTGTTATAATCCTAAATAGGTAAAGTGTGTCAATTTACAGTTACCGTTAAACTGCTTAACTTTTATGACATTAACACCTGTTCAAATCAGCAGATCTATATTTATTTACGATGTAATAGCTCAGTGGATAAGGATCTCAGGCTATCATGCAAAAACATGCAAGTTCGAATCCAGTAACAGTAACTTGTTTATTTTTGTCTTTTCATTTGTTTTTTTTTAATTTTAATTAGTTCATATATTATATTATTTATTGAGTTGTTTAATCTTTATTTTCTGCAATTCCCTTTTAATTGTGTTGATGTTCATTCCATTTTTAACAATATATTTTTGTTGAGCAGCCTGCCGTGACCCCTTAGACATCTGCACCAAAGGGGCACTGACACCTGTGAATCCGCATTACAGTCAAAACGGCCTCACGTAAAAACGGCCTCATTTTGGTTAAAACGGCCTCACTTTCAAAACAAGCGGGTCCAAGGGACCCTGGGTCGCTCACCTGCGAACATCTGTTCAATGGTTCGGACAAAAATTAAGACCACTAGAGTGCGTACAAACTTTTTCTATAATTTGACCTAGTGACCTAGATTTCAAGGTCACATGACCCAGTTTCGAACTTGACCAAGATATCATCGAGATAAACATTCTGACCAAGTTTGAAGAAGATCACATCAAAATTAAGACTGCTAGAGTGCAGACAAGCTTTTTCTACAATTAGACCTAGTGACCTAAATTTCAAGGTTACATGACTCAGTTTCGAACATGACCTAGATATTATTGGAATAAACATTCTGAACAAGTTTGAAGAAGATCTGACAATAATTACGACCACTAGAGTGCTAACAAGCTTTTTCTATAATTTGACCTAGTGACCTAAATTTCAAAGTCACATGACCCAGTTTCGAACTTGACCTAGATATCATTGGGATAAACATTCTGACCAAGTTTGAAGAAGATTAGACTAAAATTACGACCACTTGAGTGCGGACAAGCTTTTTCTATAATTTGACCTAGTGACCTAGATTTCAAGGTCACATGATCCAGTTTCAAACTAGACCTAGATATCATTGGAATAAACATTCTGACCAAGTTTAAAGAAGAACGGACCAAAATTACAACCGCTAGAGTGCAGACTAGCTTTCTTTTAATTTGACCTAGTGACCTAGTTCTAAGGGTCACATGACCCAGTTACGAACTTGACCTAGATATCATTAAGATAAACATTCTGTTCAAGTTTAAAGAAGATTGCACTAAAATTAAGACTGCTAGATTGCGGACAAGCTTTTTCTATAATTTGACCCAGTGACCTAGATTTCAAGGTCATATGACACAGTTTCGAACTTGACCTAGATATCATTGAGATAAACATTCTGACCAAGTTCGAAGAAGATCGCATCAAAATTTAGACCGCTAGAGTGCAGACAAGCTTTTTCTATAATTTGACCTAGTGACCTAAATTTCAAGGTTACATGACCCAGTTTCGAACATGACCTAGATATTATTGGGATAAACATTCTGACCAAGTTTGAAGAAGATCTGAACAAAATTACGACCACTAGAATGCGGACAAGCTTTTTCTATAATTTGAACTCGTGACCTAGATTTCAAGGTCACATGACCCAGTTTCGAACTTGACCTAGATATCATTGGGAAAAACATTCTGACCAAGTTTGAAGAAGATCAGACCAAAATTACGACCACTAGAGTGCGGACAAGCTTTTTCTATAATTTGACCTAGTGACCTAGATTTCAAGGTCACATGACCCAGTTTCCAACTTGACCTAGATATCATTGGGATTAACATTCTGACCAAGTTTAAAGAAGAACAGACCAAAATTACAACCGCTAGAGTGCAGACAAGCTTTTCCTTTAATTTGACCTTGTGACCTAGTTTTAAGGGTCACATGACCCAGTAACGAACTTGACCTAGATATCATTAAGATAAACATTCTGACCAAGTTTAAAGAAGATTGCACCAAAATTACAACCACTAGAGTGCGGACAAGCTTTTTCCATAATTTGACCTAGTGACCTAGATTTCAAGGTCACATGACCCAGTTTTGAACTTGACCTAGATAGTATTGGGATAAACATTCTGAACAAGTTTGAAGAAGATCGGACCAAAATTACGACCACTAGAGTGCGGACAAGCTTTTTCTATAATTTGACCTAGTGACCTAGATTTCAAAGTCACATGACCCAGTTTCGAACTTGACCTCGATATCATTGGGATAAACATTCTGAACAAGTTTGAAGAAGATCGGACCAAAATTACGACCACTAGAGTGCGGACAAGCTTTTTCTATAATTTGACCTAGTCACCTAGATTTCAAAGTCACATGACCCAGTTTCGAACTTGACCTCGATATCATTGGGATAAACATTCTGACCAAGTTTAAAGAAGAACGGATCAAAATTACAACCGCTAGAGTGCAGACAAGCTTTTTCTTTAATTTGACCTAGTGACCTAGTTTTAAGGGTCACATGACCCAGTTTCAAACTTGACCTAGATATCATTGAGATAAACATTCTGACCAAGTTTGAAGAAGATTGGACCAAAATTATGTCCGCTAGAGTGCGGACAACAATTGTGAACGGACGGACGGACGGACGACGGACGAACCCCCCTCACAAAAGCTCACCCTGTCACTACGTGACAGGTGAGCTAAAAATGTTAAATTTGGTGGAAATTTCTGAATGTCCGCAAAACGTCGGTATGTTTCCTGTACCAGGGCTTTTTCAGGGGTTTTTGGGAAAAAGGCCCCTGCCCAAATTGGGAATTTTTGACGCGGTAAATAGTCAGATTTGGGAAAAAAGTATCAACAAATCAAAGCAAATTGGGAAATTTCAACATTCATTTATCTGCACTATAGCTTGATTTGCCTTGCTTTAGTGTCCCTGGAAATGTTACAATTCTCTTCCAGGGTTTGTTCCGACAGCTTTACAGATGTATCACTTATACAGTAGAATGGCTATCATCTGATCCTTAGAAACTTGGCAAGTTTCAACTGAGTGGGAAAGAACTTTTGAAACATTTGATGTTTTGTTCCACAGAGAGTTTAGTTTTGGAGTACCCTTGGCATCTTTTTTTCGTGGCCTTTTTGCATAGTTTTTACTATTATACGACATTTTTAAATTTTCGTCACTAGTTTTCGCGGGTCAGTATAAAAGCCGGTACTGCACATACCATTTTTGATTCATCCTTTCTGTTTTGTACGCAGTCGAACGATTATCGAGAAAAAAACATTTGTTTACGAAATAAAAATATAATTTCTGTTAATATTCAAACCATAATTTGACCATAATATAAGTTATCTGGAATCATGGGCGCCGCGCTCCATCTTCAACTTGCGTTACGGTAAATACCGGTTTTTACACCAGTACATACATTTTTCACGGAAAGAAGTTTTCACAGATCGCCGATAAACAAACGATTTGCGCTTGAAAAGTCTCGATATTATAGTTTCTCGTTTATCGTTTTTTAAGGCAAATGCGTTTCGGTTCAAAGGGGAATAAATTTACGAAATTGGGAATTTTTTTCTTGAAATTGGGAAAAATGGTCCCTATTTTGCATTGGGAACGGGGCTGAATATCGGCCCCTTGAGATAGGCTGAAAAAGCCCTGATCAACACATCCACTCATATTAATATTGCTTTGTGTGTAAAAATCTGGGTTACAATGTATGAAAGGGTTCAGTCAAAAGTGACCCCAAGGTCACCTTACAAGACCTTACTTTGGTCAAACTCTATTGAGAACCTGTAGGCAATACATCATACAAAATTATATGCGCTTCACTACTCTAGAAGTTCCGGAATATGATGCCATTTATTTATTTACTCTGCATGGAACAGTACTGCAGTCAAATAAGTTAGTAAACCTAAATACAAAGAATATTGCTACAAGTTTCAAGAGAAATGATAAAACTTATCAAGTTATAACCATAACTGAACTTTAATTCAAACTGCCATTAAATTTCTATACAAAAGCAATAACTTTTCAAAAGCCAAAGCCTTCTTGGGAATAGATGGACATTATTCGTTTTAGGTTCATTTAAGTTTAACAGTAATTTAACTTTTATCTATTGAGTGGTTCCATAAAAAAATAATAATTTTAGAAAACTATGCAAATATTTTGCAGATTATCCTAATAAAAAAAATTCTAAAGTTATCTCAATTTATTTAAAGTTATCCAAGGTCTATATTTTACCCTTACAAATGATAAAAATAACATTTTAGATCGATTATTAATGAAAAACTAGGCATAATCTAAGAATACATGTATTACGAATTCTTTCCCGTTTGTTCAATAAATAAAAATGAAATATGTATAAAGTTAAAAAAACTGGCAGTTTTTTTAACTCGCGGATATACCCGAAGATGACGGAAATTTTACGATGATCTCCGTAAATCATGTGACATGAATATTGATTAGATGAAATTCCAAAACATATGGCGGATGACCCATTTCGAACAAAAAGGAAGCGAAAGTCAACTGTGACTGATTCAGCAAAGAAAAGGCGGAAACAGACGTACAACATAGAATTTAGTAAGGCAAGGATTCACATCGGGAAGGAGCACATTTTTATAAGTTTTCCCATCCGCTCTAACGTTAAAATGTCGAGGTACGAAAAGGCGCGTGACGTCATGTATACAAATAAAGACCGGGGGACATGTCAAAGGTGACGTTTTCATTGAGTTAACCAACTGCGCTAGTTAAAGTGGATTTTAAACTGAATTGCTTCATTTTTAAACATTTACAGTAAAACAACTGGTCCCAGGAACTGAAATTATCCAGAACTATTATTTAAAATCGGAGACATAACGTCACCAACATTTATAGAATATTACACTTATCGCTTAAGCCCCGGTCACAACCCGCCGCAATTGCAAGTGCGTGCTGTGAACGTGGGCCTAAGGCCGGTAATCCATAGTTCCATTATGCGCCGTTTCCGTCTCCCCGTCCGTGTCCCCGATTTTTCACTCACCAAATATTCCATACCTCCGTGTCCGTTTCACGTCGCGGACACAGACACGGACGCGGATCGGACACTGAGGTATGGTATATACCCAACGATATCTCTGGTGTGTGAAAAATCACGGACACGGCCGCGGACACGGATCACGCATCACGGAACTATAGAATACCGGCCTAAGGCAACGTACGAGGCATGTAACCGCTTACTCATAGTCGTGGCGTGCGGGCCACGAGCTCGCAACTTGCACAACCGTGAGTGTGACGTGCTTCCTCTCTGCACTTGCCAAAAAAGAAGCAAGGCGGGTTGTGACCGGGGCTTAAAGTACGCCCTAATCTGTCTGTATGTTTTACTTTGACACATGTAATTGACAAACAATGTTATTGAAAATGTTTTTCTCTTCAGATTAAAATGTTTAGGCGGAGACGTAAACTGTATTTTAATTTAGCAACTTGGGCATAAACTTCCGTCACACTATGGAAAATCAAACAATAACGTTGACCTACAAGAGTCCAATACTATTAATTAAATGAATGAACACGTAGGCCTAATATTGGACCAGACATTTGATAAAATGCAGTATTTTGCATGTTCGGAGCAGTAACATGGAAACTCAAAATGAACAACAAGCGCAGTGAAACAACAAATATCTTATAGTCAGAGATCATCGCCTGTGAAATCTGATGTAAAAGATCGTACATTTATTTATTGATTGATAACTGAGAGCCTTTTTAATGCAGAAAGGATGCGACGAGTTCTAATTTGAAAATGTTTATTTTCAAAACAGGATGTACAATTGTTGTGATATTGGTTAAACAATCGAATGTTGATAGCTACACGTTCGATCTCTGACGGATAAACTCATAATTCTGCTCGCAAGTAGCGTGTCATTCATGCGAATCTTTCTAAGACCAAAAACGACAGAAAGATTTTACCATCCACGATGAAAACTTTACACATACTGCGCGCAAAAAGCGTGCATTTCGTGCAAATCGTACTTTTTCATGGCACACGTCTGACGTATTGTTAACGTTTGATTGTACGTAAAATGTTTATGATGTAAGAGGCAGACAAACAGCTTGCATTTCAAGCAAATCATGTGTGTTTTACCGCCAAATATCCATGCATCTGATATTATTGTCAGCGTTTGAGTGTAGGTCATATGTTTATGACGTACGGAATGTCAGATTCCTCAAAACCTTTTGTCCGACGGCAGGATAACGCGAACGGCGAAGGAGGGTAGACATTTTCAGCAAGACTGGTCTGGCGATATTCTAGATTCCTATCATATCAGAAGAAAGGCAGGGTATTATGAAAAACAAAACGTGGCCGTAACGCCAAGGGATATTTATATATAGTTATAACCAAATATTGAGGCCGTTTTAACTAAAAGTGAGGCTGTTTTGACTAAAAGTGCGGCCGTTTTAACCAAAAAAATAAAAAGTGAGGCCGTTTTGACCAAATAGTGAGGCCGTTTTAACCAAAATGAGGCCGTTTTAACTTGAGGCCGTTTTTACGTGAGGCCGTTTTAACCAGCACCCGTGAATCCTGACATTCTGAAAACAATTGTAGTTAATGAATACTCCGTAACATTCTCTTTCTTTAATTTAGGTAATTCAAAACCATTTTGTACAATGTTCAGGCAACGTCCAAAAACTGTGGGAAAGCTTCTATCACGACATCATTTCAACTTATTTAATGAAAACTTACTCGAAATTTGCACAGTTTAATGGCATTTTTGTCAGTGGCTACATGAATGTATTGAAGAAAAAACAAACACACTACATTTAAAAACTGAAAAAATGAAATCCCATCAAGGGATTCAAACACACAACCCTTATGACATATTATCAGAATTCATAAGCGCAAATATGCTTATTTGAAAACGGGGATATTTTGTGTTCCGAGTGATTTTAGTTGCATCTCGTGAAACAGATAGTTTATTAGCTGAAAATGATCAAACTTGTCACTAGAGATCTGTTAAGCCTGTATAACTCTACAGACATACTGGCCATAAAAAACCCTGAACAACTGTCTGTGTCACACTGTGTTTAAGTTCTTAGAATCAACACTGATTAATATTCCCACAGACACTTGTTTAGGGGTCTTTTGCTGGCCCTATATGCCCATAGAGCTATATAGGCCTATATATAGGCTTACAGGTCACTAGATCCAAAAGTGGGCAATTTCAGGAAATAAACGGATGATCTAAAGCATGAGATATAACTACAATCACTTAGAACACAAAATATCCCAGTTTTCAACAAATAACAGTTCATACATAACATAACCATGGAAAGATAACTGTGGGGAATAAACTCTTCGGGTATATAGGAAAACACAAAGTGGTCCCAGGTTCGACCTTTATTGTTTTGCGACGTTATACACTCTGGGCGGAAGTGACGTCCGACGCCACGGCGCCAGCGAACCTCACACACAACAGCGCGCTATCACATACAATTTCCAACATTCTGGGGGCCTCGAAAAGTAAAAACATACAAATAATTAACACATATATACAAAAACATGCGCAAAAATATCACTTGGAATTGTAAAATGTACGATAGATAAAATCATTTGAGCGATATCAGTGTATAAATAATTTAGAGTGAACGAATCTGTAAAGAGTCACTTTCTATAAAAACTGAATTGAATCACTGAGCTATTATTAAATAAATCTCATAAAACTCAAGTATCGCGATATTTACAATAAAAAGTTTGTTATTATTCTATTTCTGCGAAAATAAAACACTTCTTTCAGAAATTATTTCTCTGGATTAACTTCTAGTATTGTAATATGTCTATTTATAACGCCATTTGCGATTCGGATCATTGCCGAACTGTTCCTCCACAACGGCCAGCTTCAGTGGTGCTCGAGTCTTTATATCATTGGTCTGTAACACATCACATATAGGAATATCCGGTTTGTTGCGTCGGCTGACGGTGTGACGTTCCCTTACAGCAGAACAATACTCCCTTCTTGAAAGTTGCCGGAAGTTATCAATATGCGTTTGATGTTTGGCGCGCAAGGTTCTTGGCAGACGATCATGAATCGGTTTCCATGGTAACCTAGTCTTTTATTTACCGTTCTTATATTCAACACTATTCCGATGATATTTCTTCATAACAGCCCTAGTTGCATCTTTAATTTCGTTGGCTGAAATTTCTGCACTGTCAAGATTCTGAGATTTGTCCATGTCGTCTGCTTGCGGAAAAGTTACGACATTCATGACGTAGTGTGCATATGACGAATTATTCGGTTGATGGATCGGACCCGAAAGCAAGTATCCAAGTTTTGACTGCACGGCTGTTGGGCCACTCCCACGAATCACTTTATCTTGGACCACATGCCAATAATAATCCGCGCCTATCAGTAAGGATATCTCGAATAGATCGTCAGTGGTTTCCGGATGTGCTAGTTTGAGTCCTCGTAAATATGATAATTTGGATGCTATCTGTTTTACTTTGTTTAGGAAAGGGAGGGCAATTGTCGGCACTATAACTACTTGCAATTTTAGCTTTTCTCCGTTGGCAGTGTGTAGGTAAATTTCTGCGGTATCTAGATGTCGCACATGGTGAGTTCTCTCTCCGAATGAGGCTAAACGTAGAGTGTCACTTCCGGTGCGGCGTAGATTCATTTCATTTGCTAATTTCTCGGTTATGAATGTTCTCTGGGCACCTTCATCAAAGAGAATATGTGCACTAGTGACGTATTTCTCGTATTCTACCTTACCGACGGCGGTTTTTAGCAGTACGTCGGGACGCTCTTCTCTGGTATGCAGTATTGTGGTATTTGAATTATGTGATGATGTAACATGGAATTCTGGATTCTTATAACAAATGCTAGAATGATGTCTCTTGTTGCAGAAACGGCAGGTTTTCTGTGAATTACATCGCGAAATTCGGTGTCTTCCTAGACAATTGAAACATAGTTGATTCTGTTTTACAACTGTCATTCTTGTGTCCATATCCGGGTACTTTCTGCATTCGTTACTGAAGTGATTCTCTTGACAGAACGCACATTTTAATGTCGGTTTAGATTGGGAACTTGCAGCATGAGTGTTGAATTCTGTTTGTTTTCTTGTATTTGCCTCGGTGTAAAAGATGGCAGTAGGTTGATAGGCTTCTATCGATGATCTCGTATTTAAATTTCCAGCTTCAAGAATATTAATTTCTTTGTTGATAGCGCGCCTTAAGTCATGTAACTGCCAATAACTACTTCCGTTTTCACGCGCAAGATTTCTGCGTATGTCTGTAGGTAATTTATCCAGAATAATTGGAACGAGCAGGCTTCCATACGAATCTTGAAATTGTCCCATTGCCTCAAGTCCGCGAATATATGTTTCCATCCGGTCGTGAAATTGTCTAAGACTTGTAATTGTAGATGTAGGAGCTGGTAAGTTTAATAATGCTTGCATTGTTGCATGAACAATTCTGTGTTGTTGCCCGTATCTATCTTTTAATAATTCAACGGCCCGGGTGTAGTTAGCATTTGTAAGTGCAAATCCCGTAACTGTCATGGCGGCTTGGCCTTCTAACTGCGACTTAAGATAGCTGAATTTCTGAACATCGGTCAAGTTCACATTTAGATGGATAGTAGATTCAAACGAATCCCAGAATGACTGCCACTGTAACAAATCTCCATCAAATGTAGGCAGAGACAATTTTGGCAACCTGCTGAATTGGGAGGCGTTAGATGATATGCTAGCGGACGGATTGGATGATAACGGCTGGATATGAATACTGTGATTAGCGGTAGGCACTTCTGTGCCACTAGAATGTAACTCTGAAGGTGTAATTTGTATGCGGTTCGATCTCTGATCTCTGAACAAGCGGAAGTGGCGAAGTTTCAACTCAACATTCAGAGAATACTCGTCTGTTTGTAACATTTCATAAATGTGGGGAATAAACTCTTCGGGTATATAGGAAAACACAAAGTGGTCCCAGGTTCGACCTTTATTGTTTTGCGACGTTATACACTCTGGGCGGAAGTGACGTCCGACGCCACGGCGCCAGCGAACCTCACACACAACAGCGCGCTATCACATACAATTTCCAACATTAACCAACTAAACAGATCTCGGAAAAATACCTGATCCCATTTGCACATTAATTTCGAAGACAAAATGGTAACTTACCGAACAAATGTTGATTCCTGTTGATAGATCCTTTGATAATCTTTCCTATGACACTAGTAACTAAACATAAATTTGTCGATTGGTGGAGAAAATCCAAATTTATTATCAAAATCACTGAAGTTTTCACATTTTTTCCCGCGGAATCTGTTCTTTTCCGAAATTATGCAAATTACGTCATTTCCGGAAACGCCCATAGTTTCAAAAAATGAGTAAATTAAAAAAAATGAAGAAATTATTTGACAATCGTTTGAAACAAACCTTGAAAATAACAAGCAATCTCTGTAGGTGTGTGTTGTATTGATGGTCAACATTCTATTTACTTGATTTTTATTTAAATTACAAATTGTACGTACAGGAAACATACCTACGTTTTGCGGACGTTCAGAATTTTCCACCAAATTTAACGTTTTTTTTTAACCCGGCTCTAATGCGCAGCCAATTCGTTTTTCAAATAAACCGGGCTTAATCGGAAAAGAACAGATTCCGAGTGAAAACTTCCATAAATTTTGATAATAAATTTGGATTTTCTCCAGCAATAGACGAATTTATGTTTAGTTACTAGTGTCATAGGAAAGATTATTAAAGGATCTAGCAACGGGAATCAACATTTGTTCGGTAAGTTACCATTTTGTCTTCGAAATTAATGTGCAAATAGATCTGGTATTTTTCCGAGATCTGTTTAGTTGGTTATCTTTCCATGGTTATGTTATGTATGAACTGTTATTTTTTGAAAACTGGGATATTTTGTGTTCTAAGTGATTGTAGCTATATCTCATGCTGTAGATCATCCGTTTATTTCCTGAAATTGCCCACTTTTGGATCTAGTGACCTGTAAGCCTATATATAGGCCTATATAGCTCTATGGGCATATAGGGCCAGCAAAGGACCCCTAAACAACAGGTCTAGGAAACGGCTGTTTTTATGGACTGTCTGTAAATTTATAGACTGTCTGTTTATTTATAGATAAATGTGTCTGTAAATTTATGGAAAAGGGAGGTTACAAAAGTTGTCAAAAGTTTAAAGCCTGGTTCTACACCACATTGGGATAAAAATGAATGAAAATCTACAAATAAATTAGCATTAAATATTGTAAATCAACATAACTTTTTTAAAAAGATCATTATTATGTTCAGATGATTGTGTGAAATTTTGTTAGATCAATGATGACCATGTTGGAGAAGAAATAGCAGTGTAAACAAACTTCTGTTCTTTTTGTTTATGCCCTATGTCATGCTCTTTGCTATCAGAATTAACAAAAATGCTTTAGGTTTGTGAATTTCTAAAATGTGTTAACTTTTGTATCAACCCTTGTCCATAAATTTACAGACACATTTATCTATAAATAAACTGACAGTCTGTAAATTTACAGACAGTCCGTAAAAACAGCCGTTTCCTAGACCTGAACAAGTGTCTGTGAATATTCCCACAACCATACATGTACCTCTTTGAAATGAATCGCTTTCAGGATATTGGACACGCTTCGTGCATTGTCTATCCGAGCTAGTAGAATATGCTGCTCGTCATTAGAAGCTTGCTGAGTGGACAAGGCCATTGGCATCCTGCGTTTTATTAATAATTATAAACTTCGGCCAACAAATTTACCGCCATACTTTACGGTGCATCATAATTTCAATACGTGAACTTTTCCAAAACCTGAGGCGTAGCCAGTCCGGCAGTACTGTAGCCTTTCAACGTCAGCAACTTCACGGTGCCTATCCATATCGGCTGTTTCTTTGCGAAATTCGCTATATCGGCTGTTTCAATGGGTCAATCGATGGGTCAAGAATGATTTTGGACGACTTTCCAGTGTATCAGAGATGCTTGAATCCCTACACTGGCGAAAATTAGATCAACGGCGCATAGACAGCCGTCTCGCCATGATGTATAAGATAACCAACTCTCTTGTGGAAATTCCCATTTCTGGAAACCTTATCCCAATGACTAGGAAGTCAAGACATTCTCACCCATTGGCTTATCAACTTAATACTGCTACAACTGATTATTACAAATACTCTTTTTTCCCTCGAGCCATATTCCATTGGAACAATCTACCACCAGACATTGTCTCATGTCAGACGATTGAGCAGTTCAACAAAGCTGTAGGCTGTGTTGGACATGTCTCCCCATAAGCTTACATAGTACACTTTTACTTTTAACATAACCCCTCTATTTTTCTTTTTTTTTTACATCTCTTTTAAACCCTATCCATTCTTAATCTTTATTCTTTACTAACAGTCTCCCAGCAGACGCGCAATATGTCTAGGTCCCCATCAGGGATTCGACATTACTGGAAGATAGATAGATAGTTTCTTTGCTTCGGCAACGGCTATTCTTTGCTAATAACAACGAACGGAGAGCATATGTCAGAGATTCCAGACGCAAATGTTACAGATATTAGGTATATTGTACAAAAAAGGTTGTGCACGGAACATTAGAATGTCTAAACTATGCATTGTAGTGTTTACTTTTTAAATGTCGGCGATTGTGGCCGAAATCTCGTTGAAACTAGTTGACGATACACAGACGTAGAGCACAGATCCAGCTTTTCTGCAGTCTATAACGACTGTTTGCTTCGATATCTAACGTATCAAGCGATATATTATATTCATTTCTTCAATATTCTTCCAAAAAATACTTACAAATAGGTAGAAATATTAATAGATTTATCCAAACCCCTTTACTTTCGGTTTAATTGGGGCACCGGCGGCCTCTCCGCTCACCAATTTTTGATGCACAGGCTGACTCTCTGCATTGCGCACAGGTAGGCTCAATCAGGATTCGAACCTGAGTAAACCGGAGTGATCTCGAGGTGTTTAAACATCCTTGGCAGGTCCCCCGTTGAGCGACATTTGTAACAAGGGTTCTGAAAAATCCACGCCTGAACCAAGGATTGAACCCGGGAGCCCTAGCATGCCAGTCCGACACTCTACCACGTCGCCATAAAAGCTAGCTCTATGGCGAGATAGTACAATTGCGGTACTAACTCAACCATAGCCGGGTTACATCGGCAAATGTCTACACAACGCAGGTTCGAATCGACTACCCCAGCCAATGCTTCGCCCAGTAGAGCTCCAAGGGTAAATCGATAAAAACTGGCCACCAAATGAAACAAAAGGGTGAACACCGTGTAGGCCTCCACCAGGATTCGATACTCGGAACTTCGGCTTACCATGCCGTCGCTCTACGAATTGAGCTACTGAGGCTACCTGTAAGGGACGCTAAGTACACAAGCAAAAAGCAAGAATAAAGTTTAGACATGTTTTAATAATATTGAAACTATTTTCAAACCGCTAGATATTTAAATATTCACTAGAGGAACAACTGGAGCTTTATTTGAACTTTAGAATAAGAATTCATTTGAACAAAATGTGTCATTCAAGGCGAATTTACACATTCAAAGTTGTTTTATGTGCACAAGTTAAAACCGTCACCAAAACAACATCTGCAGATAAAACATTTTACTTAGATCTACTAATTTGACATATGATCATAATCATTCCAGATGGTCGTGTGAGGTTTTGAAGTCGTGTACCACGCACAATCAATTGGGACAACAGGTTTTGCAGGTGAGTCAGCAAGGAGACGTCTGAGAGCCTCTGTCGGCGAACTCTGAATGTACGCTGGCATACTCGGGGTTTCGGCGTTGAAAAGCCAACATCTTGCTATCCCGATACAACAACATTTTGCGCTTTATTTCAAGATTTTTCATTTCTTCGCTTAGATCGGAATTTGCGACAACACATGCAGGACATGAATTATCAGGATATGGTGTATATTCCACTTTGTTTATAGGTACTTCGTTTTCTTCCGACAGCTTTCTTTCGGTTGCATTTTCATTGAACTGTTGAACTTCTGGCAGCTTAACCTGATCTTTTACAGTATCGTTGTTAACTATGTCCCCTTTCTCTGAGAAAGACGCGTCATTCTTCACCAGTGAGTCCACTTCCCATTGCCCGTCACCAGATTGAACAGAAATTTCTCCAGCCGACAATAAAGAAGCATCCGTGTCGTTTACATTGGAATAATGCGTATCACTCAAAATACTATCTACAAGCGAATCACTGTACATGCTTATGTCATTTGAGAACTCAAGGGCTAGTGCCGCCACCATACGAGACGTCTGTGCAAGTGACTCCGAAACTTGATGAGCTGCAAGTGCTTCTGCGGCTGCCCTGTTCGCAAATTCAATGGCATACTTGGAACGAATGTCAGCCTCTCTTGCTTTAAGTCTTGCACGTTGGACTATTTTTGAGATTTCTTGCATACGACAGTAAAGTTCTTCGCGACATAAATCTGAATCACTACTGATTTCGGCAGCGTCAACTCTTTCCTTTCCGTCCGCCATTTTTTGGATTTGACTTCAACAACCGTTATGACGTCATTCGTGTACCACGTTATCTCGTGCGCAACGTCTAAATTACGGCGATATAATTATATGCGCTTTCGTAAATTAATTATTAAAATACATTATTATAAATTTCTGTTTGCACAGTTTATTACAGTTTGTTGTGTGCAATATGCTAGGTGTACTTTTAGGGACATTCACTGCTGGGGTTTAAGAGCTGTAGAACTGCGTTTAGCTCTCCCATTTTCCCTCTTCTTGTAAACCCGCGAAGGAAATAATGTTAAAAACTATTTCTATCGTGGCGTCCATGGCTTGGGTTGAATTCTGATTAAATCTTTTTCTTTATCCTGTTTAGCATTAGGAACAGTAAAGGACATCTGTGTCTGGGCTAGTTGTCAGACGGGTCTGATCATGAAACAAGCGTCGTGCGATTTACAACGTCATCAATGCTGTTTCATTATCAACTCAACGAGGTAATCGATTTTTTAGTAATGATTAAATGGTATATTTTAACCAAAAATGTTTGATTTTAGTATCGGAAGTAAATGTATGATAGATTATTGCAGTTTTTAGTAAGGAGTGCGGGTAGAGTCCTTTTGCACTTATGCTTAGGCTTATTACACTCCTACCAAGCGCGCTCATCGATAAAAAGAAAATTATCAAAACCTCAATAACGGTAAAATGTCGTTCAATGATACTTTGCACATATGAATGTTACTAATGAATCTTTATTTTGCATAGAGTAAGACACGTTAGAAAAGTAAAGAAAAAAGCTAGAGCTAAATTAAAAATTCCTTTAAATTCTATTTACATAAATTCACAAAAACTAAGCAATACAAAACACAATTTTAAATTCCCACGTGAGTAGTTTTTGTGAATTTAGGTAAATACAAGTTTAGTGAATTTTTAGATCTCGAAGAGCGACCATCGTATATATAGAAAAGCCCTTGTTGCGCACCAATAGTTGGGCTAATTGCAAATATGTGATGCAAAGTGTATGAAGGACTACTTTGAACAAAAGGGAGGACATTCCGATAAAAAATCTAAATCAAAGTCTAATTTATTTTTAATGTAATAATAGTAGAAGTATTTGAAAATATCTTGACATGTGATAAAGCGTCAAGTTGTTATATTTGGCTATCTCCTCTTTCCGAAAAATGATGATGAGATCCGATTTATTGACTGTCAGATTTTGAATTTTAGGCCTATGGCATCATGCGAAATTAGAAAACACATCGGCTGTAGCCGAATAAGAATGCAAAAAAAAAACCACCATCAACAACAACACTAACCATGGGTATCTAGCCCTCTATTCATTTAGATTCATAATTGGGCTGGGGTGGGATGTGGGATTTGGGGGTCGACACGTCCACACACCTCGATTTTTTTGTATAACAATGGCCACTGTGCAATCTGGACGTTAGATGAGTGTACTACTTCTATCAAGTTGACATGCCGTTCCTGAAAAAAATGCCCGGAGTTGCACCTAGGATCTCTCTTCGCAAGAAAAGGCCACATCCAGTTATGCACTCACAGGAGACGAGGCAGGATTTTAATAACCTTTTGCACACGCGTATAGGCAGCTACGCGCCTGATTATCTCACCAGAAAAATCCTGTGTCCGGTTCAATAAGTTTAAACAGAGTTGATGACCGGGCACCAAACCATAGCCCAATCAAATCAGCGGCTCGGGACACACAGTTGAATGCAATATCGCGGTATCGGTATAATACTCTTTCACTATATCTCAATGGTTTAACAATGTTTAACGGACCTTTTTAATCAAAAACAATTTATTCTATTAACAGGTAATACAAAAACGAAGCATGTTAAAGAATACACTTTGGGTACATTTTAATCTATGATAAGGTTTACAGTAGACCTACCGGAATTTTAAAAAGAACCAGGAAAAGTACCGGAATATAGCTTGTAAACATTACTGGGTCAATTATTGACCTTGACCTCAGGAGATCAACAAACTATATTGACGGCAAACGACCAGCTCATTTTCGGATTTTGTCAACACTTAAGTGTTTTGCTCACTTGTGTTAGTTTTGTAAAAGTAAAAGGTAGGTCGAATATCACAGATTCTATAGATTATCATCACTCAGCTTGTTTCATAACACATTTCGCTGCAAAAAACCGGTTCGTCCCGGATTTTTATGGTGGCGGGATGCCGGATGGTTTGTTCGGTTACGGTGCGTTCTACCATCTGACACCTCTCTATCGCTCAAAGACTTGCATTAGCTCATTAAGATGGGGATGCGTGCCACCTATTAAACTGTCCTAATTAATGAACGAGTGTATAACCAAATAATTCCCCTGGGAACATAGATCTTGAAACCAGGAATAATTTATGCTTATCTGTATGGGTACGTAGAAGGGCCACTGCTGGCACAGGTCTGCCCAATCTCCGGATTTTATCCGAAATCTCGGGATTTTAAGTTACTTCTCCGGAACTCTGGATTTATAGTCAAATCTCCGGATTTCTATGAAATTGCAAAAAAGTAAATGAATTAAACCTAATTCAAAAGTTGTGCAATGAACGTTATAGTTATTCTACTGCAGTCGCTTATTTTCTGTTTATTACGAGATAACGAGGATGTGGTCAGTGACATGCTGCCTCAGTGACTCTGGCACAACTTTACAATTACCGCATATCATAAACTTATCAAGGGCCTGGATGTTACACCTGCCATTATCATCATTATCATCAATTTTGTTCAGTCACAGTCTAGTGAGCAGCAGCAACAACACATTAAACAACAACAACAACATTATCATCATCTTTGTCGTATTCATCATCATTGACATATTCAGACAAAATCTCCGGATTTAAAATGAAGAAGTTTTGGCAGGCCTGCTGGCATATGCACTACGGATAGTGGAGGATTGGGTTAGAACCATTGAAGGGCTGCCTTAAAGCCCTCTACTGTCTGCGCATGCACAAATCCTATCTTTCAGGTGACAAAGAATAAATTTTAAAATTGTTCTGTGTGAGCAAACAGAATTTTAAATGGTCTAGAGTTATTTGAAGTTCTATTGTCCATGATATTTGACACAATGTAATCTGTATAGTTTTTAGGTTTGAAAGTTCTCCCTTCAGGTTTTTTGCCAAATATATGTTAGGGTCCACTTCCGGCACCAGCCCCCTGCGATCTTGTAGAGCATCACCAGCTGGATATATATTTGCAACGTTCTTAAAGAGTTTTCAGTTTTAAGGACCAGAGCATGTTTGTTACACAGCCTTCTTTCTTTTATAATCATTAACAGTTAAGGATTAATTTTGTGCCTTGCCTTTGGATTCTTTCAATTTTGTTGATAGCCTTGTTTAAATAAGGATCCCAAATAATGGACACATATTCCAACTTCAAACGAACAAGAGCAATGTACCGTATACGGTTTTATGACATTCAAGTGGAGTGTGTTTCAAATTTCTTCTCAAAGAACCCAAGTGTTGAGCTAGAGCCTTTGCTATGTGGTTGGACCATGTGAGATCTTGTGATATAAGGACTCCCGAGATATGCAGTTTTACATTTAACACCTAATATATAACGTTTCTTAGCCTCAAATTTCATGCCCCATGTTTTCAGCCCAAATTTCAAGTTGGTGTAGTTCACTTTGTAAGTCAATGTGATCTTATATGATATAGGGTTTGATACAATAAACGGTCATCTGGTCTAACATGGGATTTTATGCTGAGATGCAAGTCATTTATTTGACACAAGAACATCAGAGGGCCTAGCACTGTTCCCTTTGGGACTCCAGCTTCAACATGGACACTAATAGAATGTTCGCAGTTCACTATAACGCCCATGGATCGATGTTTTAGAATGAAAACAGCCATTGGAGCAGTGATACGTTTACATCATAATTCAACATTTTCATTAAAAGAAAATCACAAGGGAGTGTGTCAAATGCTTTCGAGAAATCTAGAATAGCCACATGAACTTGTTCTTTCTTGTTGAATGTAGAGAGGAGGTTGTGCATTGTGACGATGAGTTGAGTTTCGGTAGAGTATCCGGAATGAAAACTGTGGTTTAATGAGCTTAATATTTGGTATTTTTCAAAGTGTTTCAAAAGATGACTACATATAATATGTTCTAGTATCTTGGAAGTTACAGAAGTTGGGCTTACTGGTCTATTCTCCTTTCTTAAAAACCGGTGAAATGTTTGCATCTCGCCAATCATTTGGAAGTTACCCCAAGTTTAAGCTTGTGGGTTGCTACTTGTAAGGAATCAAGATTATGGAATTAAGTTTAAATCATAGTTATGGATTCTCTGAACATTGAGCCCTAAGGCAATTGAATATTGAGCCCTAAGGCGATTGGATAAAATTTCCTTTGTTGCAACATGTATCTTTTCTTCATGTCATCTGTTTTACTGGTTTATTCTTTCAAAACTGAAATTGCCTTTCAGGAGTTTCAGAAAGAAAATCAACAATATGTACTAGGGTAGATCCAAAGGGTGGTCAGTGAGGTTGCTTGAACCCCCTTTTCACACACCTATATATTGCTCATAGGATATGCTGAGAAAAGACTGAAGATTTTGATGCACACAGTGACACAGTTTATGTTGATTTATTAACCCTTTACTCCAAATATACAGATTAAATCTGATTTTATTGCATGTGTGACCAGTGTAGATTCAGATCAGCCAGCACATCCATGCCAATCGATCAGGTTCTACACTGGTCACTTTTAAGCGAGAAATAACCAAATGAATCTGACAGTGAACAGTGTAGATCCAGATCAGATGACACAGATGTACTGGCGGATCTGGGTGTACACTGTCAGCCCACAGACACCTCACACACAATAAAGTCTTAAGAGTTTAAAATGGAAGGTTTTATTTACAAAACTAAGAATGGATAAAAAGTATTATCAAAATTATTTTAATGGAATTATTTATTTCAAATGATTCTATAATATATTTGCTGTTAGTGTTGCAAGTAATGATTGCACACATTATGTTATTATTTCATTTTCCTAGCGCTGTTTGACCATTTATTTGCAGGGTTCACCCCTTTGGTTCAGTGTTCGCACTCTTCCCCTTATTTTGCCTGTAAGGACCGGTGAAGTGTCCCTTATTATTTTATTTGCTGATTCAAATAAACAGTTTAAATCTCCTACCTCTTTTTTTTGTCTAACAAAGTAATAAAGTGGAAGTACATGCAACATGTGCATTTTCTTGCAGGTAGCCATTGTCAGTTACCATACCATTCATACATCAAAGGCAGGAAATTAAATGGCGCTGAGGTGTCTGTGGTGCAAGAGTGTGCACAGTAAAACACGTCTACTCATCAGAGAAGGCGTTGCTTTGAGGCTTCGGTTATACCCATTAGCAAACAAAGCAACAGCAGCTGTCAGTCAGTCCATTGCTCCAGAGGAAAATGTCACTCGTGGTGTTGAACACAAAGAGACAAGCACACACCATGAGAACCATGGCCATCCAGATGTGGACTTGACATTTACAAACTGTAAGGAAGCATACCGAAGCAAAACCACTGCTGAGCTTTTGAGAGCTTACTTTGTCTTCCAGATAACATCAATCCCAGTTATCGTCAACAACAGCAAATCGGTAAGTCAAAAGTGGTTGTTGATAGGCCGTAGATGTCAGGCAGTGAATGCCATACATGTATGCAACCTTTTTTTATGCCCCAGAAGGGCGGCATAATATTAAACAGACTGTTCATCTGGTTAAATGTTGCACAACTTCTTCTCCAAAACTGCTGGAATGTTTTTCACCAAGCTTTGTTTTGCATATCATCAGAGTTTCTTCTGGGATTATTTTTGACAAGAGTTATGGGTCATTAATGGTCATATTTTTTTACTCTATTTCTGTAGAGTTTTTACTTTATTTCTGGAGAGATTTACTTCAAACTTCAAATATATGTTCCCTTTTATCACCAACACCATTCCTTATCACCCACGTCATATGTGGTAAAGTATTCAACTCTTACAATCATATTTCTAGGAGAATTCCCTTTAATCTTAGAATTTTCCATAATTGTAATTTATTACTATAACTTATTCATTACTTGAGAGGTTTACTACAGACTTCAAACAAATGATCCTTATCTTCTTCCAAATGTTATGTTGCAAGATTCATAACTCTAGCAGTGATATTTCCTGAATTATTTTATTGAGCAAGCTATATATATGTCATTTGACATAACATTGCAACATCTGTTACAGAAATTAAGTAAAAGCTGTATCAGTGTACAATATAGCTGATTTAGGTTATATACTGGTATTATTTCATTAGAAATTATTATTTAATATTAAATAAACTACCTTCAACTTAAATTAACAAGAAAGGGAAGGATCAGCTTATCCTGAGATTAAAACTTGAAAACCTGGCAGAAATAAAAGAAAAATACAATGGTTTGATACAAATAAAATAATCAGTCACAATAGATGAATTGATAGATGAATGCATTCAAAGCATAAGAACTGGACAATAGCAGGGGCACAAGTTGACAAACTGACCTGAAGGTTATAAAACTGAATGGAAACCAGTCTCAAATTTCAAGGATCTTGTTGCCATTTCAGCCAATCAGATGCTTTAGATATGAGACTGGTTTCTAATCTCAGTTTTATAATCTTCAGCCCTGTACAGATGAGAAGTTTATAATTTAAAAATGAGTTAATACTATGTAGCCTTAGAAGGACAGTTTTTTTTAAATATGCAATTAAAATGCTTTTAATAGATTAACTTGTTGTTGTTTTTTTACCAAAAGTCATGCTGATAAATGATTAGAAAATATTATTAAGTAATTGATTCCAAGTACAAATTTTGTTAAGATTAGATATTTGTCAGTCTAGCATTGTTACTCATGAACTACCCCTTTACTCCATATATATGCTTTATGACCTGGGCAAACAGTGTAGATCCAGAATAGCCGGCACAATCATGCATCTGATCAGGAGGTGCACTGTTCGCTTTTTGATTTATTAGATCAGAAGGCACAGATGTGCTGGCTGCTCTGCATCTACACTGGTCGCACATGCAACAAAATGTGTAGAACATTTGGAAAGGTCTATTTATTTCTTGTTTTAGAAATGCTTGATGTGTATTTATTTGTTCCGCGGTTTTTTATTTACACAGCTGATGAACATGTTAAAATCCGTTGTGGGCAGGAACTTGTTCAAAAAGATCATGCAGGCTACATTCTATGGGCACTTCGTAGCTGGTGAGGATCGTGTTGGCATACAGCCAGTGGTCAACAGGAACCGGATGTTTGGTGTGAAGTCTATCCTAGATTACAGCGCTGAGAAAGACGTCTCCACAGAACAAGCTAAAGAAGCAACTATGAAGTAAGAGATTTAATTTGTAACCCACTGAATATCTTGAACCTTTGATATTTTACTCATAAATTAAGGTTCTTCTTTTTGAAGTTTATGGCAGAATTTAGGCCCAGATCCTTATCAGATTCATGTACCTTTTCTCCAATTTCATAAAAAACCAAGTTTAGGAAAGTTACCCAACACCCTATGTTAAGTATAAACTGAATATGAAGAACTTTGAAGGACGTTTTCAAGAAGCACTGCTCTGGGTCACATTGGCACTGATCAAGGTTTACATTTACTTAAACATTTATTCTGATATATTTCCGAATTGGCTCTGATTTGAGTCTACATTGAACCTGATTTATTTTCATTGGCCCTTACATGTATTATTATCATCATTCACAGACTCTTGTACCTGGGTCTACTTAAGTGAAGCTCTGTTTGAATCTTGATTTGACTGAGATCTTGATTAAGATTGTTGTTAAATGCTTTAAACTGTAATGAATGAGAAAATAAATGTTTATTTACTTGCAGAGCTACACTGCCAGACAAAGTGCTGACAGAAATTGCAAAAGGTATGTCCCAGCTCAACTATTAGCATTACCTGTAATAGTTGTATTAATAGAAGTGTCATCTGAATACTATTTCTAAGTTATTTTGTTTTATTAAATTCAAAAATACTTTTTTAATAGTAACTTGTAGACTGTTAAATACATGTTGTAATTTGCAGGAAGCATGGTACTGAGAGAGTCATGACATGATAGCTTGGGTTCCATTTCACCCGGAGATGACCCTTTGACTCTTGACATTTCCCAAAAGCCTCATTTTGACCCCTATGAGTTTTAGTTGAAGGGTCATTTTTTCCTTAAATTAGGGGTGTTTTGGCTATTAATTGACAGTATCCCCCAAAAATTTATCAAAATGACCCTTGAGATTCAGCAGTGGAACCCCTGCGATAGGTTTTAATGAAGTATAGATCCCTATTGATAAATAGATCTGATTTCATGTTATTGACCTCCTTTGACCATTTACTCCATGGATTTGTCTTTTATCACATGGGTGGCCAGTGTAGATCCAGATCAGCTGCCACATCTGTGCTGTCTGGCCAGATCTATCCCTTCAGCTATTAGACTCATTAGGTTAACTCTGACCAATAAGCAAAAAGTGTAGATCTATATTAGATAGTATGGATGTACCAGCAGATCTGGATCTACACTGGCAACCCATGTGATAAAGACATATCCAGTAATATGGAGTAAAGGGATAGCCAGGATTTCATAGCAAAATCCAGGCTTACAGTTTATTATTTCCATACATACTCAACTAAATCTTCCTAATTAAGTTTTTGTTTTAACAATTACGTAAAATCTTCCAAACGGGAAGTCAGTTATATGATTTATAAATAATACACACTCTTTACTTTCGAATTTTCAAACACTTGTTCTTTATCAAGAAAAATACAGAAATAATTGTGTTTAAGTAAAATCCATGTTGCAAGCGTATTATATAGTTTTTTGGTTTTTTGACGGGGAATGTGAGGATATATTGCCGGTCTGGGTGTCATATTACCCGAGCCACAGGCGAGGGATAATATGACACCCAGACTGGCAATATATCCTCACATACCCTTTCAAGGAACCAAATAATTGTTTTATTATACTGCAAAGACTTTTTCAGACAAAATTAATAAGAAAACATCGATTTTTCGATTATTTCGCTTATTTAATGCCGAACGGCTTTATTCCCCTCTGAGAACCTCAATAATTACATGTCTGACGTCATTAATTTACCTGCATGACGTCACTTCTATAGAAATTGAATGGACTATCCATTTGATTTTTATTCACAAAATTTGAGAATAATCTGATCGTTTTCAACTTTAAAAACATAACATAAATATTTTCTGTAACAATTTTAGTAATTCCTAAGCATACCGCTTTATAATTTACAAGATCCGCTTCAAATTATGCATTTTTACGGAAATTCAAAACAAAATGGCGGACGATAACAAAAGGTGGGAGGCCAGACGGGGAAATTAAGGCACGTGCAGTTCATATCTACGGCCGATCCATAAATACGGATATACATCAGCGGCAAATTATCCAATCAAATTCAAGGAAATTTCTTTGCAGTATAATAATGTTGTTTGATGTTTCCCAGGACAACGTCGCATCATTTCCCGGACGTCTCACTTCCTTCGAGACGCTACGTCGTTTCCCAGAAAAAATCATTTTTATGCCCCCACAAAGTGGGAGGCATATAGAGTTGCACTCGTCCGTCCGTCCGTACGTCCCCAAATCTTGTGGCATCAACTCCTCCTAAACTATAAGGCGGATTTCTTTCAAACTTGCACAGATGATCAAGCAGGATGTGTAGATGATTGTAAAGAAAGGATTTTTTCCTGTGACCATTTTTACCAGAGTTATGGCCCTTTGTTATATTCATTCATATTTTGCATGTCATAGTACTCTTACTTCTTGATATTTTAATATTTTTACTTTTTGCTCATTTTTACTTTATTTTTTAGTCTGACTGCATGTTGTGATCAAATGCATACATTTCATATGCAGCTTTTCATTTAAATCACACTTTTAATTGGCTACTACACTACAGCATTTTGCATTGTCTGTATGCTTTGTGTTTAATGCCATTTTGTACTTTCTAGGAGCTCCTAGTTTTATGAAAACAATATGAGCTTTAAAAAGGTATTTAAAACTTAAAAGCATATTCCTACAGGATAATGCTGTAATTTTTATTAGAAATGTTTTATTGAATGTAATTCAGCAAGGTTTTTGAAACAAAATACTTGTACACTTACATATTGAATTTAGTATGAGCCAAAGGTTGATTCAAAACTCTGGCTCCAGGGACTTTACTCTGCTACTCATTTGTTTACACCTGGATACTTGGTTTCCGATATTATGTATTGTAGTTATGTCTTTAAAACAAAGATCACTAGGCTTCTTTTGTCGTTGTACCACCGTTTTCTTCAGTAAGCTACAGCTCTAACTGTCTGTGCATTTGTCAAATACTCGCAGCAGTTACTTCCCCTGTCAGCTTCAGTAACCACTGCTACCACAGACCATTTTATTATTTGTTCATATTTAATCTAACTAATAACTTTTTAAATTATAATGTATCACCGGGTTCAGTGTTAATCTAAAATGATAAAATATAACAGGCAAATAAAATCATTGACAGGAATATTAAAACTGCCATTTTTGAGATAATCACATTATAGTTATCAACATCACATCATTTGTCACATCATTTGTAATTGTTGGAATTTGTCAATTATATCACTCAGTGACATACACTTGTCATATCATTTATTGTTAAAGAAATACTGCTAGTAATCTAACCTAGGACTGTTTTGTTTTATATTAGTAAAGCATTCAAAAGGTAATAATGGTACCATCAATCTATTCATTGAAGTGGTGCTTCTTATTATTGATCAGTCTCTAAACCCACCCCCTAAAATGTTCACATAATTGTCTATTTCTTGAGTCTTTGTTGATCTCAACCCAGTACAAATGTAACTGATATCAAATCACAAAGTAATGGATTAACTCTCATTTTTTCTCAAAATAACCTCTTTTAGTGCACATATTTCTCATTTCTTGGGCCTTTGCTAATCTCAAGTGTATAAATTACAGAGTAATAGAATAACTCTTTTTTCCAAAAGAACAACAAGTGCTCATAATTTTTAAATTTTTTGGGTCTTTGCTAATCACAAAATAGTAATTAATGTAACTGTTAATAAATTACAGATTAACAGAATAACTTTTTCTAAAGAAAACCGTTTAGTGCACATAGTTTTCCATTTCATTGGTCTTGCTTATCTAAAACGAGTACAAATTATGTAACTGTTTATCAGTTACAGAGTAACAGAATAACTCTTTTTAGCTCACCTGAGCTGGCTCAGGGTGAGCTATTAGGATCGATGAATGTCCGTCGGACGTCGTCCGTCGTCTGTCGTCCGTCGTCCGTCCACACTTAGTTCGTTAACACTCTAGCGGTCACATTTTTGCTCCGATTGTCATGAAACTTGGTCAGGATGTTTGTCCCAATGATTTCTCGGACGAGTTCGAATATGGGTCATCTGGGTCCAAAAACTAGGTCACTGTTACTAAAAATAGAATTTTCTTGTTAACACTCTAGCGGTCACATTTTTGCTCCGATTGTCATGAAACTTGGTCAGGATGTTTGTCCCAATGATTTCTCGGACGAATTCGAATATGGGTCAACTGGGTCCAAAAACTAGGTCACTGTTACTAAAAATAGAATTTTCTTGTTAACACTCTAGCGGTCACATTTTTGCTCCGATTGTCATGAAACTTGGTCAGGATGTTTGTCTCAATGATTTCTCGGATGAGTTCGAATATGTGTCATCTGGGTCCAAAAACTAGGTCACTGTTGCTAAAAATAGAATTTTCTTGTTAACACTCTAGCGGTCACAATTTTGCTCTGATTGTCATGAAACTTGGTCAGGATGTTTGTCCTAAAGATTTCTCAGACGAGTTCGAATATGGGTTATCTGGGTCCAAAAACTAGGTCACAGTTACTAAAAGTAGAATTTTCTTGTTAACACTCTAGCGGTCACATTTTTGCTCCGATTGTCATGAAACTTGGTCAGGATGTTTGTCCCAATGCTTTCTCGGACGAGTTCGAAAATGGGTAATTTGGGTCCAAAAACTAGGTCACTGTTACAGAAATAGAATTTTCTTGTTAACACTCTAGCAGTCACATTTTTGCTCTGATTGTCATGAAACTTGGTCAGGATGTTTGTCCCAATGATTTCTCGGACGAGTTCGAATATGGGTCATCTGGGTCTAAAAACTAGGTCACTGTTACTAAAAATAGAATTTTCTTGTTAACACTCTAGCGATCACATTTTTGCTCCGATTGTCATGAAACTTGGTCAGGATGTTTGTCCCAATGATTTCTCGGATGAGTTCGAATATGGGTCATCTGGGTCTTGGTCACTGTTACTTAAAATAACTTTGTTGTACTCAGGTGAGCGATAAAGGGCCATCATGGCCCTCTTGTTTCCAAAAGAACACTTTTAGGGTACATGATATTTCAATTTTTGTTCTTTGCTAATTTCAACCTAGTACAAATGAAACTGTTTATAAATTACAGAGTAACGGTATAACTTTTTTTTTCCCCAAAAGAACACTGTTTAGGCCACATAATTTTTTAGGTCTTTACTACACATGTAACTTCATAAATAACAGTGTAACAGAATAACTTTTTTTCCAAAAGAACACCGTGCATATTAGTGTATTTCACTGTTGCTGTTCAGTATTTTTAGGATTTGATTTTTACATAACCATTGTGTCAATGGATATGATTTAAATACATGGTTGAACACTGAGATCTGGATCTGCCAGCATGTCTGTGCTGTCTGATGTGGATCTACACTGTTAGGTTTTAAATTAATTAGATTATTTCCGAAGAAGAAGTGGACAGTGTTGATCCTGACAAGGCGGCATGGATATGCTGGCTGAACAAGATGTACACTGGTCCCAGGGCTCTCACTAGAAGGAGACTTTGGAGAAGTAGTCTCCCAAAAGTGACCACACTTCTTTCTTCTTTGAGCTATGGGAGAAGTCATTTTCTATAGACTATATAGGGAAAGAATGCTGTTGACTGCAAACTTCTCCATAATTCAGTAAAATTGTGACAAAACTTCTCCCTGATTTGCAAGTCTAGTGAGAGCCCTGGGCCCATGTAATAAAAGGTGTTGTTGGGTTATTAAAATCAATTTAAAATGACTTATACAAATAAAATATGAATTGCTTCATATTGATAATGAGGCAATATTATCAGGATAAGGAACACACTTCATGAGTTGTCTCCCTTGAGCTTATTTCTTGATATCTGCTGATTTTTTTTCAAACTTTGAACAACAAAACAGTAGTGTCTGTCTCGCAAGATGTTATTTGAACACTACAATTTTTAGTTAATTCAATCTTTTGTGAAGAAAGAGTAAGACAGTTTTAACATGTTTTCCTATTGACTTTCATGCAATATTTTCATGCAATATTTTTCTGATTTATTAATTTTTATTCTGTATTTTGTATTTTGCTTTAAACTTTGATAACAGAAATATTGCAAGTTTGTAGCTGTGAAAAATTTCAATTTCCATCAATTTTACAACTACTGGTAGAGTGTGAACTCTCAATTAAGAAACATTTAGACTCATTCCAAAATGGGTTAGTTTTCCATAAGCAAATAGTGTAGATCCAGATCAAATGGCCAGCACAACCGGTCCATTTGAACAGGATCTACACTTTTTGCTTTTTGATTCATTCGGTTACTTGTAACAGAGAAGTGAACAATAAAAATCTGCCAGGTGATCTACACTGTTTGCTATTGCAATAAAACCTGTATATATGAAGTAAACGTTTAAATATTTTGAAATTGATGCTTCTGGATAGTTTGATGTATGTAGTTGATACCTAATTCACTTCTCAAGGAGAAGAGCAACATTTATTTGCATAATGATAGAATTGAAATAATGACAGTTATAAACTATATAGAGTTCACTCAAACCACTCTGTTTTACATACCCATGTAATCTTACTGAAGTAGATTTGACTAACCATTTCAGATATCATTCAAGTAGTTAGTGATCAAACTTTTAATTTATTGATTACTTGAAAACATTGTTGTAAATTCTCTAGCAGTGTTATGTAATGATAGATACTAGAAAAGACTGGATTCATGTGAACCCTTTACTCCATGGGGTATCGCTGTTGTGGGTGAATAGCATAGATCCAGATCAGCCGACATATCTGGCCTCAAGGTTATAAACCTGAGCTTGGAAACCAGTCTGAAATCTCAAGCATCTGATTGGCTGAAACGGCGACTGGTTGCCATTTCAGCCAATCAGATGCTTGAGATTTCAGACTGGTTTCCATTCTCAATTTAATAACCTTGGGACCTGGGCAGTCTAATCCAGAGCTGCCTTGTTTACTTTAGGCTATTTCTGACCAAGAGATAATCAGTGTTGATGCTGATCAGATGGCACAAATGTGCCACTGATCTGGATCTATTCTACACTCCCACATGCAATAAAACTCCATATAGTAAAGTGTTAGAAGAATTACACTGGAGAATGATTCAGCGATTTTGAATACAGACAATTTAATTTGATGCAGAGAATTTGAAAATATTTTAATTTGAATTTGTATCACTAATTTTAATCAGCAGTACGAATATTTATTTTATGCTTTTCAGTGAATTATAGAATTTTCCCGGTGAAATAAAAGTGGTATTTCACTGTATTCAAACAGTGGAATATCATTTTTATTTTTACTGATTTTTAGCTAACCTGAGCACGAAGTGCTCATGGTGAGCTTTTGTGATCGCCTGATGTCCGTCGTCCGTGCGTGCGTCGTCAACTTTTTCTTCAAACGACTTCTTTTCCTGAACTCCTGGGCCAATCTTGCTGAAACTTGGCAGGAATGTTCCTTGCATGAAGCTCTTCCAAAGTTGTTGAAAGAAATCAATTCCATGCAGAACTCTGGTTGCCATGGCAACCGAAAGGAAAAACTTTAAAAATCTTCTTGTCTGAAACCACAAGGCCTAGAGCTTAGATATTTGGCATTTAGCATCCTCTAGTGGAACTCTACAAAGTTTGTTCAAATTATTTCCCTGGGGTCAAAATTGGCCCCGCCCCAGGGGTCACTTCATTTTACATAGACTTATATAGGAAAAACTTTAAAAATCTTCTTGTCTGAAACCACAAGGCCTAGAGCTTAGATATTTGGCATTTAGCATCCTCTAGTGGAACTCTACAAAGATTGTTCAAATGATTTCCCTGGGGTCAAAATTGGCCCCGCCCCAGGGGTCACTTCATTTTGCATAGACTTATATAGGAAAAACTTTAAAAATCTTCTTGTCTGAAACCACAAGGCCTAGAGCTTAGATATTTGGCACTTAGCACCCTCTATTGGAACTCTTCAAAGATTGTTCAAATGATTTCCCTGGGGTCAAAATTGGCCCCGCCCCAGGGGTCACTTCATTTTGCATAGACTTATATAGGAAAAACTTTAAAAACCTTCTTGTCTGAAACCACAGGGCCTAGAGCTTAGATATTTGGCATTTAGCACCCTTTAGTGGAACTTTACAAAGCTTGTTCAAATTCTTTCCCTGGGGTCAAAATAGGCCCTGCCCCAGGGGTCACTTCATTTTACAAAGACTTATATAGGAAAAACTTTAAAAATCTTCTTGTCTGAAACCACAAGGCCTAGAGCTTAGATATTTGGCATTTAGCATCCTCTAGTGGAACTCTACAAAGATTGTTCAAATTATTTCCCAGGGGTCTAAATTGGCCCAGCCCCAGGGGTCACTTCATTTTATATAGACTTGTATAGGAAAAACTTTAAAAATCTTCTTGTCTGAAACCACAAGGCCTAGAGCTTAGATATTTGGTATTTAGCATCCTCTAGTGGACCTCTACAAAGTTTGTTCAAATTATTTCCCAGGGGTGTATTGGCCCCGCCCCAGGGGTCACTTCATTTTATATAGACTTGTATAGGAAAAACTTTAAAAATCTTCTTGTCTGAAACCACAAGGCCTAGAGCTTAGATATTTGGCATTTAGCATCCTCTAGTGGAACTCTACAAAGATTGTTCAAATTATTTCCCTGGGGTCAAAATTGGCCCTGCCCAAGGGGTCACTTCATTTTGCATAGACTTATATAGGAAAAACTTTAAAAATCTTCTTGTCTGAAACCACAAGGCCTAGAGCTTAGATATTTGGCATTTAGCACCCTCTAGTGGAACTCTACAAAGATTGTTCAAATGATTTCCCTGGGGTCAAAATTGGCCCCGCCCCAGGGGTCACTTCATTTTATATAGACTTATATAGGAAAAACTTTAAAAATCTTCTTGTCTGAAACCACAAGGCCTAGAGCTTAGATATTTGGCAGTAAGCATCCTCTAGTGGAACTCTACAAAGATTGTTCAAATTATTTCCCTTGGGTCAAAATTGGCCCCGCCCAAGGGGTCACTTCATTTTGCATAGACTTATATAGGAAAAACTTTAAAAAATCTTCTTGTCTGAAACCACAAGGCCTAGAGCTTAGATATTTGGCATTTAGCATCCTCTATTGGAACTCTTCAAAGATTGTTGAAATGATTTTCCTGGGGTCAAAATTGGCCCCGCCCCAGGGGTCACTTCATTTTACATAGACTTGTATAGGAAAAACTTTAAAAATCTTCTTGTCTGAAACCACAAGCTGAGAGTACTTTTGTAGTCAGGTGAGTGAAATAGGGCCATCATGGCCCTCTTGTTTCACGTTGGTACCCAAACGCACATAACATACCAAATGAGAACGTTAAGAAAATGGGCTAAAATTTGTACAGATGATGTCATGACGTCACGTCATAAACAAGTTTTGGCGTGGTTTCTTGTAACCTTTCTGCGAAATTCACGCAAATTTTGCACTATAAAAGCATGAAATAAAAAGAAAATTTGTTTTTACTAGTGAAAGATAGAAATATATTTCACTCGTGACCTCCGGATTTAGGTATTTTCGCCACTCGTGAAAATACGAATTCCGGAGCTCACTTGGTGAAATATATTTCTATCTTACACTGGTAAAAACAAATATCCTCTATTTAACTGTATATAATGAAAGCTGTCATATTTTACAGTCCTTGCATTCTACTGTCTTGGGACTATTTTGCAATAACAAAACATTTGCTTAAGGATGTAGCTACAATAAACATGAAACAATTGTGCTTAATTTATTGTAGATTCAGAGCACGAGAGATTTCAGGTGCACGAGGAGTTTGCTGATCGTAGCGAGGGTGTCGTCTCCAGCAGAGTGTACTACTATGAGGGAGAAGAGCAGTGTGACAGGAACATGGAAATCTTTCTGGAATCTATTGATGGTGTAGCAGGTACAAACACATGCAAAGTTAACCCTTTCTTCCATATCCGTTCCCAGCCCATAACTAAATAAAATGTTGCAAAAAATCATAGTTCTAAAAAGGGGACCTTTTTTTCTGTATAAAAAAGCCTTAAATGTATTGAAATGTATCAAAATATCTCTCTTCTAAAAACAGGTTTTGTAGTTGGAAGACATTAGATTTTCAGTTTTTCCTGTCCATTCAGGTCATTTTTTAGGTTGATAAAATGGTCATAGTAAATAATTGTCATCATTATCATTTTGCAATTTATATCTTGTTTAAATTTATCATGTGAGACTACAAATATAAAAAAAACCCCGATTGTTTTGTTAGTTGGTTAATTAAAATGTTAATTTGCTTAATTTTGCAAAAACCTGAAATGTTTTATATTAATATGAAATTAACTATTGCATCAAGTAATTTTAATTCTTTCAAACTGCTTATATACGCTACCGATCAAGTCATTCAGAGTGTTGTTCAAACAAAACCATATCATATTAAAATGTTTAATCACAGTTAAATATATTCTGAGTGTCATCAGGACCAGGGTTTCTAAAATTATCGGCAGGCCGGTCATTGACCGATTTTCGGTAAAAATCAGTATAAGTTTTCCTTAGTGGCCCATAACTTGTTAAGGAAATTACCTACATGTACAATTTTCACGCTTAATCCGCTATAATCCTATCAATCACCGACTGCACAACTCTGCTACCATGACTACAGTCACTACAGTTCGCGTGAATAGCCTGCGGCATAGATGAAAAAGGAAATGATCAGTCTCATTTTAACAACGGACGAGTTCATTTAATTTGCAATCGAACTGCGGCTAGTCAAAGGCAGGTAATTAACAAACTATATGTTTGATGACCGAATTAAAAGGCCCAATATTTGTGATTGTCGTAATTTACATAAACAATATAACAGTTTAAATTTAAATACAGAGGTGTTTGTTCGATGTGCGTAATTCTAATTGACCAACGATGGAATAAAATAAAAAGGACGTTTAAAATTGCTGTTACTCAAATTTTAATTTTAAATAGACGTTTATTTTAGAAAAGCGAATACTTGCCTCCCATTATTCCGAGAGTTAATACATGTTCAATGAACTAAAAAATCCACAATCGCTATGAACACTGCTGTAGATTACTATTTTGAACTGTTACGTCACGTTTTAAATGCATGGGATGCTTGTGTATTACAACAATGATGCCGATTGCCGTAAACTTCAAACATCGGGTGCCGCTCTAATAAATCGATTAAAGAATTTTTCCGTCTACAGCCCGAAAATCATGAAATAAATCCGTTTGATGTTGTAGGATATCGCCAACGAGAAACTGTGTTGTACAGGAGGAATAGTCTGGGGGTCGGGAGGGTTAAATGCGCTGAATGCGGGGACCAGAAGTCCCAGTTCGTGCGGACCGGAAGTCGGTGTTCATGCGGACCGGAAGTCGGTGTTCGTGCGAACCGAAAGTCAAGGAATATTCAATTATGGCGGCAATGTCGGATTGGGATTTTGAAATTTTAGAAACTCTGATCAGGACTGCATATTGTGAAATTTACGAAAACATAAATAAGCGTTCTTGTTTAGAAGGTTCCAACTCGATATTAATATATAAATGTTATTTCAATGAAAACGACCAGAACATACAAATACATAGAATGAGTATAAAACAACATTTTTTTACAACATTTTTCTGTTGACGAGAATTTAACACTACCAGTTTTAAAACTATTAAATTTCAACCTGTTTTAATATGTACAGGGTCTTCAGACACAAATTGGGGTTCCGTTTTTAAACCATTGTTTTTTCACTACAATTAAGTAAGTTATAGGCATCCAAACATAAAATCGGGTTGGGCTGGGAAAGGATGTATAAGTCTTTATGGCATGGGCGAACAGTGTAGATCCAGACCAGATCAGCTGGCACACCTGTGTCTATTTCAGGATCTACACTTTTCGCTTTTTGATTTATTAGATCTGTGCCACCCTTTCATGATGTGAAAACTTCCATGAAAACTGACATTCATTTAACTTACCATTACCCTTCTTTTATCTGTAATGAACATTGCTTACTATAAAATTCTGTCAATCCATCCTTATACACAGGGGTTGAAAAAGCAACTTAATTGGCTGAAAAGCAATGTAGACCCTAATCAGACTGCAGTGATTTTTCAGGCTGATCTGGGTGTTTGCTAGGTGTGAATGCAAGTATGATCACTCTGACCTAACACTGTAAACGTTAGGCTGGCAAATAGAGAAATCTAGTTTATTTGCACTGAGTTTACTGTTATTACTATTAGGAAATGAAAGTCTCTATGCAATTGATAGCCGGATATGCACATGTAGTCCAGCCTGTAATTTAAGCTTTATTCAGCATGCATTATATATATTATATACGCCAGTGACAGTTTGTTTAGCAAGGTACACATAGAATATATACTGTGAAATTTTACAGTGGGAGATCAATTTTCATGACTTCCAGTATGCAAATTATACCTTTCAAGTCTACAACTTAGATTTGTAGTTTTATACAGAATCCATTAACCTTTTATCTCTTGAAGCATGTAGTTGGCCTTTCTGACACTTTGAGCCAGTCCCTCGCAACAGTCCATTTATTGTTCATAATATACAAAATTTATTAACTTAATAGCATTCAAATGTAGACATGATCAGACAGCATGTGGATGCTAATCAGATATAGACTAACCAAAGTGTTAAAAATCAATGATTTTTCCCAAGAAATAGTAAACAATCAAATTCATTGACCACAATATTTAATGTGTTTGACAGTATGGTATATGTGGAATCTTGCATGAGGTAATTCTTTCCGTAAACAAGATTGGAGTGCTTGTACTTGATAGATCAAAAAGGCTTGACAATCATGTTTAAAAAAATACATTCTCTTCTTGTTAAGATGCGACTAGACAGTGCTTACCTGGCCCTTGGCAGTGCTTACCTGGCCCTGGGCAGTGCTAAGCTGGTCTAGGGCAGTGCTTAGCTGGCCCTGGGCAGTGCTTAGCTGGCCTAGGCAGTGCTATCCTGGCCTGCTCAGTTCTTACCGGGCCCTGGGCAGTGCTTATCTGGCTTGCTTAGTGCTAACATGGCCTTGGGCAGTGCTAACCTGGCCATAAGCAGTGCTAACCTGGTTCTTGGCAGTGCTTTCATGGTCTGCTCAGTTCTTACTGGGCCAGGGGGCAGTGCTTACCTGGCCCTGGGCAGTGCTTACCTGGCCTAGGGCAATGCTTACTTGTCTCTGGGCAGTTCGTACCAAGCCACAGGCAGTGTTTACCTGGCCCTGGGCAGTGCTTGGCCCAGGGAAGTGCTTACCTGGCCCAGGGAAGTGCTAACCTGGCTCTGGATAGTGCTTACCTGGCCCAAAGCTGTGCTCACCTGGCCCTGGGCAGTGCTAACCTGGCCCAGGGAAGTGCTTACTGGGCCCATGGTAGTGCTATTCTGGCCCAGGGCTGTGCTTACTTGGCCCAGGGCTGTGCTTACCTGGCCCAGGGCAGTGCTTACCTGGCCCAGGGCTGACCTAGTAGTGAGCGGTACTTACCTGGCAAAGTTCAGGGCTCTTACTAGAGGGAGACTTAGGAGAAGTGGTCTCCCAAAAGTGATGAGAATTCTCCTTTTTTGAGATATGGGAGAAATCACTGAGTAGGTACACTATATAGGGAAAGAATGCTGTTGACAGCAAAATTCTCCATTATAATTCAGTTAAACTATGACTTGTAAGGCTGGTGAAAGCCCTGAAAGTTCACAAAAATAAATAGGAAATTCATGCTGTTTTCACATTAAGCAGAGTGAAAAAGATATGCTAGTGGCTACTGCATCTAGCTAGTGGCTTTAACTTATAAAATATTTCATTATTTACAGCAGTTGAAATAAATCATAACAACACAACAAATAATCAAAACAGCATGAATATCATCAATTTATTTTCAAACTTTCACATTTTTTTTGGTCATCAATTAAAGATCAACCAGCCTCAGAATAATTTCTTTTGATGCTTCCAATTATATGCTGTTATTGATAGGGGTGCACTATAATTGCTGAGGGCTTTTTTTTCAATGTCAGGGGAAGGGCCCATACCCTATAATTTGCGGGAAAATAGCTTGAATTCTTTTGTAAAGGGGGAATGAAAAAAAACTAATGTAAAATTACTTTTTGGGGAAAACTGCATGATTTTATAGAATTTTTCTGAGGGAAAGCACCAGTGAATGGCCCCTAATGAAGGAAAAAAAGCCTATCACTTATCTACCAGTGTTATGCTGCAGGTAAACAGAATTGACCTTAGTATATCTAGTTAACAACTGCTAATAAGTAAATATATTTGTTGTTTGTTGTAAGATGCCACAAAGAAGACAGGTTTCTGTGCCATTAAGTTGACAGCGTTAGGCCGCCCACAACTGCTGGTAGGTCTGATGTTTGCACTTCCATTATTTATGTATGTATGTGTTATCTGTTTGCAAAATGAATTTTCTAACATTTTTTTTCATATTGTATATAATGCTAAACTACTGTGGTATCATTATATTTCGCTGTGGTTTAATTTGCGTATTTCGTGCTTGGGTAAATGCCCGAAATCAAACCTGAGCAAAATCAGACCATTGAATATGCAGTCTTATTAGAGTAATAAAGGTGTGCGAATTTAAGCCCTCGCGAAAATGTCACTTATGTCATTTGCGCTAAATTTGATCCCCGCGAAATTAAATGATACAACAGTAGGAAATTTACCCTGTCAAGAATTTTAACCCTTGGAGTTAAAAGCAGAATATTTGTCACATATATTACCAGTGTAGACCCAGATAAGCATGTGAATCACAGTCTGAATGAGTCTACCTTGTTTGCTGTTTGGTTCATAAATTTAGTTAATCTATTTCTGTAAAACACACCTATGAACAATGGGGGCCTACCGATATACACAGTTACCTCCCATTGAGAGTGGTTTCCCTTGCTGATTGGGTAGTTCCGGTTTAGAAGTGGTAATAAAGCGTAGCGTTAAAAGTGTAGATAAAACGTCTCAAAGTGCTTTTAAGGTTAAAATGCATTGTCAAATTAACAAAAAAGTGAAACAGGCATATAAGGAATAACCATAATCTTAGTAAATTGATTTTAAGTTAATAACTAAATGCAACTTTACCTATTTACGTAACCACACGTATCCTTTATGAAAATTTATTGATTGGCTGGCATGGAAATTAAAACTTTTTAAAACTTCCACTTAAGTATTTAGCCAATAACCCGTTAAGTCATGCAAACAATGCTTATTAAGAAAAGGGCCTTGTGTTTTATGACCATGTTACGAAATCTAATTAGCAACACTGGGTTTTACCAGCTGGAGGTGTGATATAGGCCTTTTGAAGTTTAGTTGTAGATTTGTGAGAGGTTGAAAAAGTTGCTTGTTGTGGGTAAAAGTGTTGTTTTAGGAAACTGACTAGAGATTAAATATTCTAATTAATTGTCACGCTGTTGTTTGAGACCCGAGACATTGACTATTTGATATTGGCAACTTAAAGCGCTCCGAACTGAATTAAATAAAATAGCACTCGGGAAAGTTTTACCCAAACATTTTATTTATTTAATGAATTAAAATTGTTTGTAAAACTAAATGAACTTAACAAAATTCAGAAACAAAGAGAAAAACGTGAAAACATTATGAAACCATGTTTAAATAAGTTTTAATTGTGTAAGAATAAGAACGAACATTTTGGAGAAAGAAAGAGCAGTAAAATGGAAAATACGTTAATACGAACATGACACAAATCTATGAACCGAATGTTGTAAATTTAATTTGTAGGAAAAGGTCCAGTTATTTAAAAAAAAATCTATTTAATTTCTTGCCATGGGCATGAAAGAACATGTATAAAAGTGAACGTGCATTTCATTGGCGGACGTCAAACTTTATTTAATAACATCTGTTAAAAATTTTGCTACCTATTTTATTAAGCGTTTCTTAATTTTCTTTTCATCAAATCATAGGCATATTTTTTTTCTCTTTATAAGTTACCGAAAGGGTTGAACATGATGTTAAACACAAACCTCTCCAACATATTAAATGGATAGAAGAGCAAATTTAAATATTATACGCTGCGCTATAAAACTATTATTTTTCCATTCAATGATAATAATCAAACGTTTTTTATGCATTAGGCTGATCTCTGACAAACCAGGCCCTACTGCATGTCTGTTTTAATTGTCAATCTCAGACCGGAACTACCCAGTGACAGGTGCGCGTTACAAAGTGAGGTAACTTAAGACAGAATATTGAGATAACTCTGTATATCGGTAGGACCCCATTAATGGACTTGCCTGGATTGATAGATAAGTAAGTCCATTACAGAAATGCAGCAATTAAAGGGTTAACATTCAATGCATTTCTTAAATCAAGTAAATTAAAGCGATGAGTTTAGAAGCTAGTTTGTACTTCTTTATGCATTTTGCAAACAGACCATTTAAGAATTATTTCAGATTTTATGAATTTAAAATAAACCATTTAAAGCAACATTCCACTGACTCATTAGACCTTTGAAAGTTTAGTGATATCATTTAACTTGAATCTTAACAATTTTATTAAAATAAGAAGAAAATACTACTTACAAGTTTTTACAAGATATTGTCGGGAGTGTTGCTAAAACTTTTTCAGCATCTGAAACTTGCTTAAACTTTTTCCTCTCGAGCAAATAAGCTTTTTATGTTGCGGCACCAGAATTAACCCCCTTCTCCATATACATGGCTTTATGGCATGGATTAAAAGTGTAGATCCAGGACATCCAGCACATCTGTGCCTGCTGATCTAGATCTACACTAGTCACACATGCTACTAAATGGCTATATTTAGAGTAAAGGGTTAAACTTAAAGAATTGAACATGTTTTAAAAATGCCAGTTGAGTTTGTCATCACTGCATTGAATCACCTGGCAACTAAATTGTTACAATTGAAGCATTAATGATTATATTGTTTGGAGCATTGATATTCAATATGCTGAAAAACTTTTCACAGTATAAATCGAAGATTTACCAGGTGCCAACACGTAGAAAGTTTTCTTGCAGCTGTTCTGTTTTCTGATGACTTGAGATGCATTTTGGAATTGTTTGTTTATAAATGTATGTGGAAATCAGTTAATCAAAGAATTCCCGTCTGCTTATAATTAATGCAACAATATTTATCGTGAACAGCTTCAGATGTCTGACGTATTGGTGTCTGCCAGAAATTTCTTTGAGAGTTTGACGGGTATTGAAGAGGGTGATAACTTCTCACGAGGGTTCCGAGAAGATGAGTTTCTGCTAAAGTTACACGATAAAGGTGTTAAGATTGATGCCGAAGAAGCGAGCCGATGGTTCTCTATCTTGGACATGACTCGTGATGGGTAACTAATACTTGTAGCTTAATTAACATTCTTGTTATTGATAGATACAGTAATAAGAACTAAGAATACTGAATCAAAAGTACTATGAATACTAAGTCAAAGTGATTTAAATATTAATTTTAGTATACAGACTCAATGACTGCCATTTAAAATGCAGAATTAGAATTTAGATTGATTAAGGAATTTTTTATTATGCATACATTATTGTCTATGGAACATATTTGGAAAATTTCTTCAAAGGCTGGACTAAAGGCAACTTTGCTGTAACAGTTCATTAGCAGAACAAACAGTCAAACCATGCCTGTGTCATTCTGTTGCTCAGAAATCTGGCTGGATAATAGTACTGTAATGAATTGACTAAAGACCAATCATGTGTTTCATGAACCTTCCCATTTTATTCTTTAAAATATTTTTATATATCTGATACTTGCAATGCAAAAAATTAAACCTTTCCTCCATATATATGCCTATAAGCTGTCTGATGAGGACCTGATTTGCCGGCTGATCAACACTGGTTGCATATGCCATAAAATGCATATATACTGAGGAAAGGTCTGATGGTAAATAACTACGGTAGACTGTTTTCACAGATATCATTATTTAATATGAATGATTATCTGATTCTAAATTAGACAAGTAGATATCATGGACTGGGACAATCTTCTGGAAGTGAACATGAGGCTTGATGAACTGTTGGTTGTTCCTGACACTGAGGTAATATTACATCTACATCTGTTAAGTTCAGTTTAAACATATCTTATTGAACTTCTGTATACATGTACATAAACATGTGTGTGTACATTCAGATATGTTAATTCAAATAGCAAGTTGGTTGGGCTACAAGTTATACTAACATTGGAGACAGCATCCTAGACCTTTCAGGATAAGTTGGTTCCTGAAGTTCATAATCACATTCAGGCAACAAAAGCTAGATTTAGTCCTTTCATGGGCATTATGTTCTCAACTTTTTAGAGGAAGAAAAAATTATGATCTGGTTACCATATATACCAAAAAATATAAACATGCTCTGCTTTCTTGGAATGCAGTTCAATCAGGATCTGCTAATTATTAGGATAACTTGTCATGCATGTGTCACTATATGAGATCACAAGAAAAGAACAGAGGGAGGGTCCGACATGGAAGTAGCTACACAGTGAAATTGTTCAGTAATACTGTGAAACCCCCCACTTTTAACTTTTTGGAGTCAGAAAAGGTGGTCATTATAGTGTAGTTATCTTTATTTCGGCATTAAAACAAGTGCTCACCTGTAAAATGGGACAGTCAAATAGTAGTCATAAAAGTTGGGTAGTCGTAGTTATGGTGAGGTCATAATGAAGGAGAATTACTGTATGAAGTAGAATGCTGTTAATATTACAGACTGGTGAACTGCTGCCGTTGATACATCGCCTGCCACTGCATGTAGAATATGAGATGAAGAACATGCTGCACAGAATCAACAGAATAGCTGAGGTAGGTTGACCCTATACTCAATATATATGCATTTTATCGCATTTGTGACCAGTGTCGATCCAGATCGGCAAGCACATCTATTCCATCTGATCTGGATTTGCAGTGGTCAGAAACAACCTAATGAATTTAAAAGCAAAAAGTGCAGATCCAAATCAGATGGCACAGATGTGTCAGCTGATCTGGATCTACACTGTTAGCCATGGCAGTAAATACTCAGTTATGTAAAGGATAAATAAATATACATATAGATACACAAGATGATTGTTGAATATAATGAGAAGGGTCAAATGGTCTTTGATTTTTAAGTTTTTGTGATGTCAAGTCAAATTCAGTGGTGTTCTTTTGTTCAATTTTGTTCAAATTCAGGCAAATTTGATAAGTAAGTTTTTTTCCCGCTGAAGTTCTATAGATATTTTCTTGCTGGCACATAAGTCATTGTCTACTGTAATGCCAAGAGCTTGCCTGTTCTGTGTGGGGTTTACAATACTCTCACAGTTTTAGTTAACCAGGTTTTCTTTGGAAAATCTTGGTTATTAGACTGTGGGCAGATGGGCGTCAGCATTTCATTAAGTTTTTGGTGTAAGTTCACTCTTTCTGAGTAGCCATTCAAGGTAGAGATTTAAAACTTAGTTGTTGTGCCATCTGATCAGGATCTGCAGTGGTTGCTTTTTGGTCAGAAATAACCTTATTTATAAATCAAATAGCCAACAGTGCAGATCCGAATGTGCCGGCTGATCCGGATCTACACGGTTCGCCCATACAATAAAGGTGTATCTATGGAAGAAAGGGTTAAATGGTTTGATTTTCGCTGGTGTTTGATTTTGCACTATTTCTCTAGCATAAAAATTAAACCCATGGATGTGAAATACAATGATGGCAAAGTAGTTTTTCTGTTGTTCAGTATGCAGTGGAGCGTGATGTGAGAGTGATGGTGGATGCTGAGCACACTTATTTCCAGCCAGCCATTAACAGACTCACCATCGAACTGATGAAAAAATTCAACAAGGAAAAAGCTTTCATATACAACACATACCAGTGCTACCTCACGGTAAGAAAACATTGCTGCAGAATTGGAGGGTCTCCATTCCCCTGAAACATTGTTGTATCAGTTATGTTTTTTTTGTGTATTTATTACTGCCATACCAACCAGAAGGCCTTTTCTTGGTATCATTTATTAAATATTGTGTTATATTGCCCTTGTTATATGTAACCATACTTAAATTGAATGAAAGTTCTGTTCTGTTCTGTTATAAGAGGTCACAATAAAAAATAATAAAATATTTACAGTATTTACTTATTCACTGCCTTACTTCAAACTGTTTATCACAGAAGGTGACTTCAAATATTAATGTTGATAGAATTCCAAGGAAAAGTAACATATAAAATAATGCTTTGGGTAATATTAAATTCTTGGTTTGAACTGGTCTTCTGGGAAAGAACTGAGGTTAAAGAAGACCCATTAATACAAAATATTTGTCTTTTGCAATTATGTAACACTTGTGTAACATTATGAAAACATTTTACAAAATTTAGTGAAGAAAATTAAGACTGACATATATGACATTAGGATGATTGCGCAAACAGCTTCTTGAATCCACTGATGTCAAAATTTCCATTTGTTGTTTAATATAAGAGATTGTTCCTTGAGACGTTTGTGATACAGAAAGAGACAGACTGTTTTGTAAGATTTCAGTATAATACTCAATACACAATATGACAGAGAGCACAACAAGTCTAATATTTCATAACATCACTTATAACTTTCTTTCTAAGGTTGCACAAATAAAGGAATCTGTTAAAATGTTTTCTTATGTCATGCAGTCTTAGCAAATATGTCTTAATAAAGATGTGCAGTGCAGACTTGCATTTTAATGACGACAAATTCAATATAATCATGGAAAAGTACTGCTTTTAAACTTGTAAAATAATATAAACCTATCTAACAAGTAACTACATTGTATGTGGGATGTTTAACAAATATATTTGTTGTTTGCTTTCTCGTTAGTTTTTATGCCCCCGGCATCTAGTGATTGAGCCGTATGTTCGTCCTTCCATCCGGCTATTTGGATATTTCTCAATTTCTGCAAAGAGCATTGGCATGAAAGTTTACACACTTACTAAACAGTTCACAGGTCATGACCCTGACAAGTTACATAACTCTGGGTACCTTATTTCTGGGGTTATCTCCCCTTTTTGTACTTAGAAAAATGGTTAACCTGTTTCTGCAAGTTGTATATTTCTCAATTTCCACAAAGAGCATTGGCATGAAAGTTTACACACTTATTCAAGAGTGCACAGATCATGACCCTTACAAGTTACATAACTCTGGGTACTTTATTTCTGGGATTATTTCCCCATTTTGTACTTGGAGATAAATGGTTAACCTGTTTCGGCAAGTTGGATATTTGTCGATTTCTTCAAAGAGCATAGGCATTCAAGTTTACACACTTACTTAGCAGTTCTTAGGTCATGACCCGAACAAGTTACATAACTCTGGCTATCATTCAGGGTTATCTTCTAGTGATTGAACCGTATGTGTACTTAGAGATAAATGGTTAACCTGTTTCGGCAAGTTGAATATTTCTCAATTTCTACAAAGAGCTTTGGCATGAAAGTTTACACACTTACTTAACAGTTCGCAGGTCATGTTACATAACTCTGGGTACCTTATTTCTCAGGTTATCTTTCCTTTTTGTTCTTAGAAAAATTGTTTAACCAGTTTTGGCAAGTTGAAATTTTCTCAATTTCCACATAGAGAAATGGCATAAATGTTAACACACTTACTTAACAGTTCACAGATCATTACCCTTACAAGTTACATAACTCTGCCTATCTTATTTCTGGGTTTATCTCCCCTATTTTGTACTTGGAGATAAATGGTTAACCTTTTTTTGCAAGTTTGATATTTCTCAATTTTTCAAAAGAGCATCGGCATGAAAGTTTACATGCTTATTTAATAGTGCACAGATCATTACCCTTACAAGTAACATAACTCTGCCTTTCTTATTTCTGGGGTTATCTCCCCATTTTGTACTTGGAGATCTGATAAATGGTTAACCTGTTTTGGCAAGTTGGATATTTCTCAATTTCTACAAAGAGCATTAGCATGAAAGTTTACAGACTTGCTTAACCTTTGCACAGGTCATGACCCTTACAAGAAACAAAACTCTAGGTACCTTTTTTATGGGATTATCTCCCCATTTTGAACTTTTAGATAAATGGTTAACCTGGTGTTTCTGCAAGTAAGATATTTCTCAATTTCTTCAAAGAATAGTTGTATGAAAGTTAACACACTTACTTTACAGTACACAGGTCATGACCCAGACAAGTTACATAAATCCAGCTACCTTATTTCTGGGGTTATCTCCCCACTTTGTACTTTGAGAAATGGTTAACCTGTTTCAGCAAGTTGGAATATAACATCTGAAAGAACAAAGCCATCTGTGACAACAAGAATGATGACTTCTGTTATATTTTAATATGGAACTTCATGTTGCCTATAATTTTAAGTCCTTGTCCTATTAACTTAATAATTTGAATATATCATCTTCATGAACAAATCCATTGGTGACAACATGAATGATAACTCCTGTTTCACTATTTTTCCAGTTATGCAACATTTACATGACTTTAATATGGTACTTAGTGTTGCCTATAAAATTGAAAGTACTTGTCCTGTTAAACTAATATTTGAAATATATGTCATCTGCATTAACAAAGCAGATGTGACACCAAGAATGATAACTCCTGATTAACTTTTTAGTAATGCCCCTTTTAATTTACTTTAACCTGAAACTTAATTGCTTATAACTTGGAAAGTATTTGTTCTTTTGACACAAAACTTGATATATGTCATCTATTTTAATGAAGTTATATCTGTTTTGAGTTGTTCTCCTTTGAATGATTTTTACATAAAACTTTACAATGAAGATAATAACTGATCAATGAAAATTTGTAATTTTGTAGTATTGCAATGCAACTTAAATTACATCTTTTTATCATACATGATATATGACAGGCCCACTTTTCAACTTTTTGCAAGCAGGCGATACATGTGTTCAGCGGAACACCAAATTCTAGTTTTCATTATTTTGAACTAACTTGTGATTTTAGTTGCTGTTTTAACACTGTGCTATCATTTTGAATTTGTATCATGACAAACTTCTCTACCGGGGGCATATGTGTTGTCCGAACACAGCTTCTTGTTCTTAGTCTGATTTAGCTGATTTTATATTGTATTGGATATATATCTCTTAATCCTTTACTCCATTTAAACACCTTAACCGGCGAACAGTGTTGATCCAGATCAGCCTGCTTATCCCTGCCATCTGATCAGGATCTACACTGTTTGCTTTTAAAGTTTAGGTTATTTCTAACCAAGATGTGATTAGTACAGATCCAGATCAGATGGCATGAATGTGCTGCTGATCTGGATCTACACTGGTTGCACACACTAGTTGTATATATGGAGTAAAGGTTTACTTATCTGCTGCAGAAAGTGACAATTTATTTCATACCACAAATAGTTCAATCTCTCTTAAGATAAGTTATTGTTAAATAAATTGTGTAACAACTAAAAAACAATTATATCAGTATTGAAGATTTGCCTCTTTTCAGTCTGCCTATAAGACACTCCGTCTGGATCTGGACACAGCTATGAGACACAACGTGTACTTCGGGGCAAAATTAGTCAGAGGAGCCTATATGGAACAGGTACAAGTTTGATTAACTGATCATATAGGTGCCTGGTCAGAAAACATTATGTGATTTCAAATATAAAAATTTATAACTGAAACTGTAGAAGAGCTGTTAACAAATTAAATATTATCTAATATTCTTAGTCAATGTACAACTGAATAATATTATATATAAAACTGAACTTGTTTTCATTAACTAACACAGTAGTATTCACCATCAACAAGTCTTTAAATTAACAGATTAGTCCAAAAAATTTTCAAATTCACTCCTGTACAGTTCCTTCATTTAAAGGCATATCATAGTAATGAATTGTATTCTGTGTCAGTATGACTCTAATATAATCAAACTGTTTCTGCACTGAAGATTGCTTTACATCCTTAACTTTAACAATAAAACTTGAACTCTAGGAAAGGGAGAGAGCTGCTGCGATTGGCTATGAGGACCCAATCAACCCAACATTTGAGGCCACTACAGAGATGTACAACAAGGTTTTACGGGAGATGATGATGCAGATGAAGATGTGTGAGAAAGGAAGAATATCAGTGATGGTGGCTACTCACAACGAGGATACTGTCAGATATGCTGTAGAAAAGTAAAACATTCTTTCACCGCTTTATCTTAAGTGCAATAATCTATATCTACTGTCAAGTTTTGAAGTGTAATAATGTTTGTATTCTGCAAAGTTTGGTAGTTTAATTAAGTTTGTATACTCCAAAATTGCTAGTGTAATTATGTTTGAATACTGCCAAGTTTGGCAGTTGGCAGAACTTTTTACCAAAACATTCCATCTGTTATATGATAATAGTTAGGGGCATTGCATCTCTGGGAAGCTTGTGTGTGTATCTGTGACCTATTTACATTTAAGCCCTTACAATAGGCTTGCATGGTAAAAATTCTAATTGTCAATACCCACAGTTGTTGGTTCTAACCAGTTAGAGTAACAGTGAAACCAAGTCACATTTAAGGCAGGTTTTAACCCACATGTAATGGTAAACCTTGGAGATGTTAAAAAAACTTCTGTTCCAGTAGTCTGCACAATCTCTGAGTGAAGGATCATAAAACTTAAGAATGGAAGATCAGTCTCAAATCTCAAGCATCTGATTAGTTGAAATCAGCCAATTAAATGCTTGAAATTTGAGACTTGTCTTCAGTTTTAGTTTTATGATCTTGTGCATTAGATGCCAAAGCTAGAAATAGAAAATCCAGATGGTCACCTTATTTTTATCTGAAAATCAGCACATTTGTTCTGACAGAATATTTTATGCTGATGATACCTCAAGCCAGTTTCATAGAAATTTGGCTCAGTTGCATAACAGGGCTGCCAAACCGAAATACTAAGCTAAAACAAACTTGATATTTGCCATTTAAAATAAAAGATTCAAATCTGTTTCAGCCTTTTGTTTCATACAAGCATGATGCACCCTTACAATGGTTTAATATTTGCAGAATGAAGGAGTATGGTATCAAGCCAGAAGACAGGCTGGTCTGCTTCGGTCAGCTGCTTGGCATGTGTGACCAGGTCAGCTTTCCACTAGGTATGGACTATATTTAATGTTTTTATGCCATTAAATTTTGATCATACACCAGGGGCGGATCCAGGATTTCAGCAAGGGGGGTTCAACTCAGCGAGTCTTATTTTTTTAACAGCGTCAATTTGCAACTGAGCTAAAACATAAGTCCTTCGGACGCTTCCAGGGTTCTCAATAAATAATGTTTGTAACAGGCTACTATGAATTTTAAGAGTCCTAACTAATCTAGGGCTTCCGCGGGCCTGCTCCCCAGGAAAATTCTGAAAATGAATATGCGAAGTCCTGCATTCTGAAGTATTTTGTGGGAATTTTATAGTTTTGAACTGCTCCTTCATACTTTATTGTAACTATTTCATTGTGGGCAGTAGTGATGCAAATTTTAGCACTCAGATACAAATACTCTGCCTCATTATCTGAGTCTAGATCTGCGACTTACAACGTTTCAACTCAAGAAGTTGCTAATTAGAGAAGAAAACTGCTCGAAATAGCTAAGTTCAGGGTTACCAGTTTCTGGTCAATACTTTCGCCAGTTGGAAAATGTTGAAGACATTTTAGATGCACTAATAACTGTTTGTGGTGGGATGGGGTTTAGAGAGAAAATTAGCTGTGAGATGCTTTTGGTTTCCCTACTGGACAAAAATATCATTTTCTTGAATTATTTTGCATAAAACAAATTAATGAATATTAACGTGCTGAGCCCATAGTCAACTTTTATAAATGATGGTTTTACTGTATAAGTAAAGTAAACTCTGTGTATGAAGAAAAAACATCCGATTTTTTTTATTAAGAACCTTCCTCTCTAGGTATCAGAACTCGGCGAATAATCCTCTGGCTTCCATCATAGTCCTGTCTAAATTCTTCAGAATAATTAAAATATCTTGTTTTCGTAAACTTAAAATCTACAATGTTGAATTAGTGTATAAGATGTCTCATAATCTAGTAATATCGTTTTTAGTTAGAAATGAGGATTTTATTTTTAATTTTGCACCAAACTTGTTGTCATTAATATTGATTCGTATCCGCATACCTCCCCCTTCCCCCTCTGGATCCGCCACTGTACACAATGTCTCCAATCAACTTTTCAAACAAAGAACAATAATAAGTGCACCAGAAAGAGGTCCAGAGAGCTGGAGTTCTGTGATTTTTGGTTGATACGGGCCTACCCTTGAAATATTTTGAAAACTTTCTATAGTAATGTCAATTGAGAGAAAATATAATCACATATCTAATTTAACTCTTTAATTTCAAAAATTTAATTTCAAAATATGAGAGAAAATATACTGTTTGTTCATGAGTATGTTCTAACATAGCCTGGTCCTAACCCTTTATACACTGTATTCAGGTTTTATTGCATGTGTGATCAGTGTAGATTCTGACCAGCCTTCACATCCATGCCATGTGATCAGGATTTACACCCTTTGCTTTTTGATTCATTCAGTTATTTCTGACCAAGAAGCAGACTGTGTTGACAGTGTCTACACTGTTTGCAGATGCAATAAAGTCCATATATATGGAGTGAAGGGCTAATTGGTCAGGCATTTGTCCACATGAATTCTTGCCGTTAAAGGGGAAAACTTGTTACTAATAATATGTTCATTGTAATTGTCTATTGTACAGGTCAAGCTGGGTACTCCGTATACAAGTATGTACCTTACGGTCCTGTAGAGGAAGTTATGCCCTACTTGTCTCGTCGAACTCAGGAAAACCGTGGTATACTCAAGAAAGTGAAGAAGGAGAAAACACTTCTGCGATCGGAAATCCTCCGTCGCGTTAGATCTGGAGAATTGAACTATGATCCGCTGAAACATTTACCCAACATTCCTCCTATATAAGGATACTAGATTAATGTTGTGGACGTGTATGTAACAGGAATGGCTGGCCCTGGAAAGAGACATGATTGATAATGTTGATTAACCTGTGCTGAAGATTATAAAACTGAGATTTGAAACCAGTCTTAAATCTTGAGCATCTGATTGGCTAAAATAGCGACCTGTCACCATTTCAGTCAATCAGATGCTTGAGATTTCAGACTGGTTTCCATTCTCACTCAGTTTTATAACCTTGGGGCATAATTATGTTTTTGTCTGCGTCCATAATTTATACTCATCTTGCACTTTGCTGCGATGAAAGTCTTCTTCAATCTGCTTTTATTTTGTGATGAAAAACATTTACTCACAATTTACTGGACTGTCCACAGTGTTTTGACTTGTGATTTTGATGAGCAAGCACAATTCACCCGAAGGTGCTGAAAATCAAGTGTGCAATCATTGTCATCATTCTCAATGCTGTTGTTCAAACAGCCATTCCAAGGAGTGAACAGTGTAGATCCAGATCAGATGGGTGATCTGGATCTACACTGGTGGTCCATGTGATAAAAGGCATAACCAGTATAGGGCTAAATTGCGTGAAATAAAAAGATTGCATGGTATTATAAGGAAAGATCAGTAAACATGCAATATTCTTCATTCAGACTACCTAGTATGGATCAACTTTGCTTTTTACAAAAAAAAAAAACAAACACCTGAATGCATTTTATTAATTGCATTTGTTGATTTTCTTTTGAATTGTATTGCAAACTCATTAGTAGTCATTTATAGTAATGTTCTCTTTTTCCAAGTTTTGGACCTCAAGGAAAATAGCATGTTTGAAATGATGATTTATTACAAATTAGTTTGGTAAATAATGATTGATTGGGATTATTGGATTATCACTGCTTTACAATGATCTATATATGATGATCTGCAAGGAAGTCTTGTTTGCAATATATGTATATTTTGTTAGATAAAAGTATCTGGTATATTTGTACCATATTGTTTTTCAACTGGTTTTCCAAAATGAAAAGGGGCATAGCAAATCTCAAAATGAATAGACTTTGCTGTTGTCTAAATGTCTTTAGTAAATGATTAGAAAATCCAGCTGTGCTATCCCTTTAAGATGCATTTACGTGTACTCAATATTTTTATTTTCTTGGTTGCTGTATAAATTATACTTCATTCTCCAGATATACGTTTTACCGTTTGTGCAACCGTTGTAAACTTTATACTGAATTTGATAAACACAATCTGCAGCAGCAAATCTTTGAAGGGGAAATAAATTTAAACAATATTGTAAATGGAATAACATCAATGTTTATGTATTAAATTTTTAGTGCTTATAGGGGTCAAGGAGAAAGGGAGTGCAGGGATTGAAATATTTATATGATATGGGTGTATTTTATTATTAAAGTGTGTCTTTGAAGTGTTAACCCTTCACTCCATAGATACACTCTTATTGTGTGGGAAAGCAATGTAGAAAACAATGTAGAAAACAATGCTCATCAGCCGGCACATCCATGCCATCTGATCTGCTCTTTGCTTTTAGATTCATTTTGTAATATCAGGGTTGAAGGTTATAAAACTGAGCATGGAAACCAGTCTCAAATCTCAAGCAACTGATTGGCTGAAATGGCGACCATATGCTTGAGATTTGAGACTGGTTTCCAAACTCAGTTTTATAACCTTGGGCACTGATCATGTATGTGCTGGCTGATCCGGATCTACATTCTTCGCCCATGCCAAAAAGGTTTATATATAAAGCTTGACATACTGGAAGCCTAACTACTACCGTTGTTGGTGTATATTTTTATATGTAACCAGTGTAGATCCAGATCAGGCCTTGACGATCATGGAGGCAGCGAGGGTCTGTACTGTACTGTTAGCTATATTGTCAATGATTTCATGCTTAATTACCTGATTTACTCATATTGAAGGAAAGTTAAATTCATAACAAGATTGTGTAATCATGAAAGAAATTGTTGTTTTAAGGTGTTGGTAGTGGTGGGGGATATTCTTTCCTTGACTGTGAACAGAATGTTGGTTTGTGCTTAATGTGAGAAGTTTCTTATGTAACTGCTGTTTTGTTAACGGGTTTTACTGAACTGTATTCCAAAGTAAATTCATGCTGGTGTTTGAATAGCAAGTTATAAATATATCAAAGATCCATTGTTGACTTATATTTTTGATAAAAATAAACACACATTGACTTCTGGAATGTTGAAGTGATATACATATTGTTTGCTTTATGTGGAATATACCTTTAAAGTTAAAAAAAATGGGTGTTGCAATTACTTTTACTGAACTTGTATAAGAATTAAAAAAAAAAGAAACAATTAACCCTTTACTCCATATAAATGCATTTAATTGCATGTGCAAGCAGTGTAGATCCAGATCAGCTGCACATCCATAGTTTCTGATCAGGATCTGCACTGGCCAAATCTTGGTCAGAAATAGCCTAATAAATCAAGGATTGATCAAGGCGGATCCTGATCAGACAGCAAAGGTGCCAGCAAATCTGGATCTACACTTTGCCAATGTTATAAAAGCATATTAATAGAGGAAAGGGTTAAACATCTATTTTCACATCACAGGACTGGATTCTGCTTTAAGCATAATTTAGAATTAACTTGATTTTTAAACACATTGAGCCATGGTAAAAAAACACTGAATGTGTTGATACTTTTGTTGTGAATATCCAAAAGGGATTTCAATGTTAGTTTACTGGTTAAATGTATTTTCATCAGTATGTATATATTTCTCGATATTTAAATTAAAATATATGGAAATTTGTTTATTATTATACTACGTTTCTCATATTGGGTGTTCCAATTTTTATGCCCCAACGCATATTCGTTGGACTTGTCCGCAAGTCTGTCCATCCTCTTGTGGCATGAACTCCTCATTAACTATCAGGCAGATTTCATTTAAACTTGCTCAGATGATTAAGCAGGATTTGTAGATGATTGTAGAGAAAAGATTTTTTCTTGTGTCCATTTTTACCAGAGTCACAGCCATTTGTTACCAATGTTGTTACAAATGTTTTTGTAGCAGTGGGGGCATGAGTGTCCAAGGACACATTCTAGTTTCAAAAGTCTTGCATGGCTGTTAAATTTTTGTTAAACAATAAAGATCTGAAATAACCTTACAGATTTCCCAGATCACAAAACCTAAGACCAAGGTATTGTTCTTGCATCTGCATGTTGTTTCCAAAAAGTTGTAGTATTTATACTACAAAAATGGAGAATACCGGGTAGTGCCAGCAGTTGCACCAAGGGACACTTAACCCTTTATTCCATACATATGCATTTTATCGAATGTGAACAGAATAGATCCAGACCAGCCTAAACATCTGTAAAATCTGATCTGGATCTGCTCTGTTTGGCCACAGAAAAGGTATTTCTATTGAGTAAAGGGTCAAGAAAAAACAGTTTAAATTATTGATCAGGCATACATTTGACATTTTATAGCATATCACTGTCTTGAAGTTATTTTAGATATGCTTTTTTATTTAAAGCTTAATTGTTTTTGTTGTGTTTTTTTTACTTGATAACATTGTCATTTAAATCTATTTACCATGCTGGTTATTATTTGTGATTTGTGTAATTACTATACAGAAAGGTAGAAGTTCTAAATAAAGATATGCCCCTTTGGAGCAAATACTCAATAACTGAAACATAAATATATTAAACTTGGCTCTTTACTCCATTTTATCCTTTTATCTCATAGGTGAGTTAAGATCCAGATCAGGCAGCACATCTGTGCCGTTTCAGTTTGATCTAGATTTAAAATGTTCACTTCCTGGTCATAAATAACCTATTGAATGTGCCAGCTGACCTGGATGTAAACTGTTCGCCCATGCAATAAAAGCCCTGTCAATGGATTGCAGGGTTAATGAGATTTTGCTCCAAACAAACAATTTAGTGAGGTTGAGAAATTAGTAAAGAATTCTCACTCGGGTTGTAGATTTGATGGAATACCCTTAATGCAGTGTGTATTATTGTACACAAAGAATCTCTTGCTTGTTGCAGATTTTTATGCCCCATATAGAGTTGCACTCATCCATTTCTCAGTTCGATACAAAAATAATAAAAAGAATATGTTGTGAATCAATCAAAGCAATATATTATTAGGTAGCTGTGATAATGTTTTCACACTGGCATTAAAATAATGTGGTGTCGAAATTTGAATGTACATGTTTTATTTTGACGATTTTTGTAAAAGCCAATTTTGGACCTGCAATTTTTCATCAAGGGTTTTATTTTGGCAGTCTGGTTTGTTTGTGCCAATATATGAACCCGCCAATATAAAACACTTAAAAATATGCCAAAATTTGACACTGCCAACATTAAGCGCTATACAGTAACTAACAGGCAGATATCTTTCAAACAAGCACAGATGAACAAGCAGGATGTGAGGATTGTAAAGAAAACATTTCCTGCCATCTTTTTTTACCAAAGTTAAGGCTTTTGTTACAAATGTTCTTGTAGCAGTAGGAGCATCAGTGTCCGAAGACACATTCTAGTTTTCACTGTCTGTTAAGGTATCACTTACATTGCAAATGGCGAAAACTTGCTAAATTTTGAAAATGAATTTTGGGGGGAAACACTCATTGCAAGGAAAACTTACTTCCGGGTTCTACTTTCGGTTTGAAGTCAAAACATATGAATGTACTACTTAAAATTTCTGACATTATTTTGACAGATAACCACAAAATATTGTAAATATAAGCGGTCTTAATTTAAGTGTTTACGCGATACATATATAGTTTTTCTAGACGTTTTTAACAGCCATTCCAGACTTCTTGTGCAAACGGTATTTCTTTTTTTGTGTGTGTCTGTCTGTTCTATGTAAATAAAGTATTTTTTCAAACAACTTGAGCATCCAAACTTAAATACAGCCACGTGACACTATATTTCTTCACTTTCATTGGTCTGCCAGTGGGAATTAATGTCAAGTTTTGAAAAGGTACATCAAATGTTTTGACTTCAGTCCAAAAGTAGAACCCAGAAGTAAGTTTTCCTTGAATTTCTTGAAAACCCTAACATTATTTTGACGAATTGGCACTTAACATTGTAGTCCAGCATATTTTTATTTCAGGTATGAGTTGCTTTGGTATATTGTCCACGAATTTCAGAGTTCTCATGCAAACATTTTTTTCTTTTTTTTAGTATGTGCTTTGTAATTAGAACATGAATTAGACTAAAATGAGCTTGCAAAAATTAGTTCATCCTTAGCTAAATACATTTCTTTACTAAAATCTAAGTGGCAGTAAGATTTTGTCCCAAAATTCATTTTTGAAATTTTAGCCAGTTTTCGCCATTTGCAATGTTTGTGACCCCTTAAAAAATTGACACATTTACTGTTAAGCATGCAAAATATAAGAATGTTCAATGTTTACCAATATTTTCACAAAGAATATACTTAGCTAGGCACAGTTTGATTTTAGCTTCTTGTGGAAAATAAACACTTTACTCCATGGATGCAAAATAGACACCAGTGTCCAAGGTTATAAAACTGAGCATGGAAACCAGTCTCAAATCTCAAGCATCTGATTGGCTGAAATGGCGACCAGTCGCCATTTCAGCCAATCAGATGCTTTAGATTTGAGACTGGTTTCCAATCTCAGCTTTATAACCTTCAGCCCATGTTTGAGCAGTGTAGATCCATATATTTAGTCTGATCAGAATCTACTCTGGCTGCTTTAAGATTTTTTGGGTTATTCAGTTCAGGAAACAACAGTGAAAATCCAGATCAGACCACACAGATCTACACTGGTCAGCCTTGTGATATAAGCAATACCATTGAATAAACAGTTAAAGGTAGACAAATCACTGTTGTTAACTTTGTTCACAATTTGTAGTGTTATGTAGGTGCTTCTTTGTTAATGAATGATACATTGCTTAAATAGTTGTCACAGTAATATTTATTATCCTACACTTGTTTAGTCTACTCACTTTCTGATTACCGAAGAATGTACATAGCATTACATTGATAAAAAAAGTTAGATGAATGTGTTTTTTATTCCTTTTCTTTTGTGAAGGCATTACTGAAACATCAGTTGCTTGTCTTGTTAGCATGTTGCCTAATATTTTGTGTGGAAATTTATAACTGTTTGTAAACTCAACATTTCAGACATCATAACAAACATGAAATCTAGCATTCTGATTTGTTAAACAAATACAGGTACTAGCTTACATTGTAAACATACAATTGATGACCAATTAGAACTTTGGGTGAGTGTACTATGCTGCTTCAGATTTAACCCGTTACTCCATAGATACACCCTCACATGCTGTACGTTCTTCTCTTCAAACAGTGCAGATCCAGATCTGCCGGTACATCTGTGCCATCAGGATCCACGTTTAGATTATTTCTGACCAAGATGAGACAAGTGCAGATCTAGGCATAGATGTGCTAGCTGATCTGGATATACTCATGTCGCACACGAGTTAAAAGGTGTATATATAGAGTAAAAGATTATTACCATTTCTGCACTAAGTTAGAAAACACCAGAGCAGGAAATAAAATTTTTCCTTTTTAAATGTGTTTGATGATATTCACAATTCATGTAATAAAGAATATTCTGCTGGGATATGTTTTAGTTATTAAGAATGCCTTATATACAAGTAAACATATTTAAGGACTCGGTCTATGAAGTTGGAGCACATATACCCAAACCCAAGTTTTTTAATTGCAGTTCCCAGTACATGTATATTGTTTGGTTAAGGTAACCTGACTTGGCTGGAACCACCCAAATCTTAATGATTTACCCCATTTCAACCAATCAGATACTTGAGATTTCTCCATTTCAGTCAGTCAGATGTTTGAGATTTGAGACTGGTTTCTAATCTCAGTTTTATGATCTTCTGCCATGATTGGCTGCAGTCGAGTGCAGTCTCATTATGCCAACGTTGTGATTGGTCTCAATCTCAGTTTTATGACCTTAGGCTTAATTCATTTCTTACATGTCAATAATGTTGTTTACTTATAACAGTACAATAAATGCTGATTCACGGAGTAATATTTGTAGTTGTGGTCACTGTTTATAGATCCAACAATATATGTCCGATACTTACTTTTAAGGGTGTATTTATTGATTTTTAAATGCATTTGTTATTAAAAGTATATTCACTTTTGCCTTGTTTGTCCTCTGAATGAAGGCCATTTGTTATTATCTATGAGCGGTGCCAAGTAACGAAAATGTTAATGTCCTTGGCATTTGATATTTTCAGTGATTATTTTTCTTGTCTCCGAAAAATTCAAAGTTGTTCTGCTTGGCTACGAGTAGGCCCGCAACACTAAAGGGATATAACCAGTGTTCACACAGTAAAATTCCATTTTAGACAAATTTTGCTGTTTTGAAGGTATCTTGGATCCGATTTATGGCCGTCAGTGAAAGAAACAAGAGGGCCATGATGGCCCTGTATCGCTCACCTGAGTACAAAAGTACTTTCAGCTTTACCCCAGGGCCAACATTTAAATAATGCTGGTAAAGGGTCTCTTTACAATACTCAACACGAAATATCTAAGGTCTAGTCGCATTAGTTTCAGAGAACAAGGGGTGTAGTTTGACACTAGCAAACATTCTACATGTCTTCAGTTCTTACTATTTAGCTCTATGTAAAAATTGATAAGCCCCTGGGTGGGGCCAATTCGAGCCTGGGGTCATGATATGTATAAACGTGGTAAAGGTCCACAAAGTGATGTTACATGTAAGCTCTATGTGTTATGGTTCTAGAGAAGAAGACTTTTACAAGATTTTTCCTATATAATTCTATGTAAAATGGGCGACCCCTGTGGTGGGGCCAATTTTGACCCAAGGGCCATAATTTGAACAACTTTGTTAGAGGTCCATTAGACAATGTTTCATGCCAAATATCTAACCTCTAGCCATTGCGGTTTTGGAGAAGAAGATTTTTTAAGTTTGTGCTATATATTAATATAAGGAAAACCCATGACCTCTGGGGCGGGGCAAATTTTGACCCCAGGGCCATAATTTGAACAACTTTGTTAGAGGTCTATTAGACAATGTTTCATGCCAAATATCTAACCTCTGGCCATTGCGGTTTCGGAGAAGAAGATGTTTTAAGTTTTTGCTATATATTGATATAAGGAAAATCCATGACCTCATGGGCGGGGCAAATTTTGACCCCAGGGCCATAATTTGAACAACTTTGTTAGAGGTCCATTAGACAATGTTTCATGCCAAATATCTAACCTCTGGCCATTGCGGTTTCGGAGAAGAAGATTTTTTAAGTTTTTGCAATATATTGATATAAGGAAAACCCATGGCCTCTGGGGCGGGGTAAATTTTGACCCCAGGGCCATAATTTGAACAACTTTGTTAGAGGTCTATTAGACAATGTTTCATGCCAAATATCTAACCTCTGGCCATTGCGGTTTCGGAAAAGAAGATGTTTTAAGTTTTTGCTATATACTGATATAAGGAAAACACATGACCTCTGGGGCGGGGCAAATTTTGTCCCCAGGGCCATAATTTGAACAACTTTGTTAAAGGTCTATTAGACAATGTTTCATGCCAAATATCTAACCTCTGGCCATTGCAGTTTCGGAGAAGAAGATTTTTTAAGTTTTTGCTATATATTGATATAAGGAAAATCCATGACCTCTGGGGCGGGGCAAATTTTGAACCCAGGGCTATAATTATAACAATCTTAGTAGAGGACCACTAGGTGATGCTACACACCAAATATCAAAGTTCTAGACCTTACAGTTTCAGAGAAGAAGATTTTTTAAGTTTTTGCTATATATTGATATAAGGAAAACCCATGACCTCTGGGGCGGGGCAAATTTTGACCCCAGGGCCATAATTTGAACAACTTTGTTAGAGGTCCATTAGACAATGTTTCATGCCAAATATCTAACTTCTAGCCATTGCGGTTTTGGAGAAGAAGATTTTTTAAGTGTTTGCTATATATTTATAAGGAAAACACATGACCCCACCGGGGCGGGGCCAATTTTGACCCCAGGGCTATAATTTGAACAATCTTGGTAGAGGACCACTAGGTGATGCTACACACCAAATATCAAAGTTCTAGGCCTTACGGTTTCAGAGAAGAAGATTTTTAAAAATTTCATGTTCAGAATCTATTTTTATCCTTTGTGACCTAGATAGGCAATGGACTGGAACCATTTGAACAATTTTGGTAAAGCTTCATGCAAGTAACATTCCTGCCAAGTTTCAGCAAGATTGGCCCAGGAGTTCAGGAGAAGAAGTCGTTTGAAGAAAAAGTTGACGACGCACGGACGGACGACGGACATCAGGCGATCACAAAAGCTCGCCATGAGCACTTCGTGCTCAGGTGAGCTAAAAATGGGAAAAGAAAACATAAAGCAAGACTACAGTTTTTAGCTCACTTGAGCCTTTGATTTGTGGTGAGCTGTTGTGACCGATCTTCGTACGATGTGAACGATTGTCCGTCAACATTTTGATTCAAACTAAACTATCTATGAAACCACTGGATGAATTTTAACTTCATGCAGCCTAAAGTCTTTCAAATCGTCAAAAGGGTTGACCCATAGGTCATCGTTGGGTCATCCGTTCTCCAGCCACAGGGCTCCCAAGCAACATCTTCTAAAATCTTATTCAAAAGCCACAGATTAACTTTAACTAAATTTGGCCCGAGGCTTCTTGATATTGACCTCTTCAATTTTTGTTTAAAAATGATCCTTCGGTCAAACGTTCCCCAGCCACAGTGCTTGCAAGCAAAACCTTTAAAACTCTTCTGGCATTGACCTTTGCAAAAGTTGTTCTGGTGAGCGATATAGGGCCATTTGGCTCTCTTGTTTCCAACTTTCCACAGGTTAACTTGTTTTTATAATTAAATTCTCGCTCAGTTCTTCTATAAGGGTAACCGTGTTTCTTTCAATCTTTAAAAACCTTATTGGGAAGGTTTGACGTAAAGTGGAATAACAAGAATTTACCTGTTCATTTCAACAATTGACCATGTGAGCAACACGTTATGTGACATCTGGTTTTACTACACAAAGCATCCAAACTTGCGTGTTTTTTTTTGTGTGTTTTTTAAGAAATTAACAAACTTGAAATTTTTAGTGGAGCGTATGTCGATTCACCGAGATGAATGTAAACTAGTACTAGTAAACATATTTTACAAACCGATCAGTTATAAAGTTTATATTAAAGCGTATATAGCATAGCATATACTATAAAATGTTTCTCATAGATTATTAATTGAGGCAAATGTTTTTCAGCTGTAAATGGAAAAAAAAGAATACTGGAAACCCTGTTTGTTGCAGATATCTTGTAACTTGTAACTAAGCAAGTTAAATAATTATATCAAGGTGTGCTAACACATATACATGTAAATGATGTGTATGTAATGGTGACAAGAGTGATTAAATTAAATACCCTGGAGTTTCTTCAAAGTTTTTTTTTCACTCTTTCCACCTATACGGTTGATCTTTCGCTCGCATACCTCTTATAATTATCATTTTGGCCGATGTTTTTTCCTGTCAAAATACGAACAGTACTATTAGAAATACCACTGATCGAGCTTTTCATTCCTTGAAAAAAAAACCCACAGTGTTTGCCGGGAGAAGAGTGCTAGCCGGACCAATTCAGATTTATATCAATGCATTGCACTTAAATCATTTATTTTTTAAAGATATGTTTCGATGTTCTCAGAATGTTAACTTTATGTAAATCTAATACTTTGCAATAGAAAAAAAACAACACAACAATTCTTGTTCATGCAGATTACCACAAATCTTGCATAGATTTATCTTAAACAGTGGAGGGAAGTTGTCGATGATTTCTTTTCAGTAGATCGCAGGTCAGAGTCCCACCAGGAGTGAGATTCTTCTGCTGTTGAACTCTAAAACGATTATGTTGTGTATAAGCGACTATATAACTGAACTAAATTTTAGAAAAAAAAACTTATTACCGCCATATTTTATTCAGGTGCGTTGGGGTATCTTAATGAGGGTACTATACAAACACACTGATTTATGTTTCCTTCCAGTTTCATTGTACTTGTACTCATAAATTAAACTAAATTAAATACAGTGCTTTGAGATTTGCATGTATGTTTGATATGGAACCAAGGACAAATTGTAAATTGCAAATCTAGATGATTATGCTGATTTAGTTTAAGTCTGATGAGTGTAAAACTTCAAAGGTTTATTCCAGTTTATGTACATACAATAATATTTTCCTATTTCCAAACCGGCATAACAAATTGACCGTGTATAACTGATTATTGATAAGTAGAGTCACGTGATATTCTGTTTATAGTTAATTAACCAATTAAATAATATACCAGTGACCAATAATCATCAACAGGATATCTATAAATCAAATTTGTAAAACTATTTGCTAATAACCTTCTTTACCATGTATACTTGAATAAACACTTTCCAAGGAAACTGAAGACCATTGAACATTAATGTGAAATTATCCGATCCTGATTTGGATGTCCAAGATTTGAGTCATACATGCATGGCCCGTGTGAGAGTTATCCGAGATTTTTCCCACGAAAACCGGCGATGCGAGTGCTGGTTTGTCACACCGGAAGCAGTCATAGAGCGTGACTATGTGCCTTGCAATTACATGCATTAAAACAGTGAACAAGTAACAAATAGAAATTCGGGTACATCAAAATTTTACAGCGGCCAATATATTTAAAAAAATTGCGTTTGTAAGCTTGGGTATGACCCTGCTTTTTGTAAATTTATAATAAAGTATAGTAATCCAGCAAGTGATCAAAATGTATAAATCACTGCTTAATTGCTCACAAGTTTCAAGTTAGCAGCGTTATTACGGTAATAGGTTGGTTCAGTTGTAGCATCACCTTAAGATTCAAATTAACAGTATCTTTAATGTGATATCTTTTCTTATCTGTGGGACGCCTTCTCAAGTCTTGACCCCTGTATTATCTTAATACGGTAATGCGAGACGGGAAATCGTTCGGCGGGGTTGATAAGCGAAATTAGCATCACCTAAACAATGAATTCAGTTGACTACGAACAAACTCGAGCACTTACAGATAGAATAAAGTGTAGTCTGCATTTGGACTTAACGGATCTAAATAACAATTGACCGTGACTAGGATGTGTTTTGTTTGAGATATATAAGACTACTCATTAACGTGCTATACTTGAATAATGACTACGACCAGTGAGCCAGGACCAGCAGATACCTCCTCACAGCCGGGACTTAACCACTGGGGAGACATTGTCGTCGTCGTCGTTTACTTCATACTGGTGCTCGCCGTCGGATTTTGGGTTGGTATTCATTTGACTTGTGTTGCACTTAACATGTAGTTGCAGTTGTCATTATTTTGTTTGTGGTTTAAACTAGTAAGTGGATTTAAGTAACATTTATAATTAAACGAGTTTTGTCACTCTTGACAAGTTATGTGCTAAACTTAACATATTTTAGGATTACGCCAGTGTAGACCTAGATCTGCCTGTGCAGTCAGATCAAAATGTTCGCTGTTCAACATATACAAGTTTCTGTAAACTTATAGACATATAAACACTAAATGGGCTGAGCCATGATAAAATGATAACACGAAAGTCGAGTTCATAACATTCATTCCTCGGTTGGTGTTGATTTTATTGCTTTTGTCAGGCTGCGCCGCCTCCAACGAGTGCTTATCTTGGTGTGGACTTGCTCTAGCAAATAGTTCTTATTGCGTTCATGAGCAGCTTGTTATTTTGTTAGCGATACAGCGGCGAAACAGCCAAACCATAAATCGAACGGCGTCCGACTTTCTCTTAACACTTTTAGTTGCAAAAACATGCCGTTTGGAATTTCAAAGTTGCGATTCTATTTTATCATTATAATATTTTTTTCAGTTTATAAAGATCTCATATTGACTTTAACGAGTTTACTTACACACGACAATTTTCATTCATGTCACTTTTCATTTCAGTCTCTATGCCGACCAAACCGCGGCAGTGTGCGCAGCTATTTTCTCGCCGGAAGGAGCATGACCTGGCTTCCGGTATTTATACATTTAGTTAGATTATTTTATGATTACCGATCATTTATAATGAAGAAAACATAAAAATTTGAATATGAGTTAATACATCTATTTACAAAAGATAATATAGGTTGATGAAATTTTTATGTACATGAAAAACACGACTGACATGACAACCATATCACTGATCTTGATTTGAGGATATCATGGAAAGATGCAAATACATGCTAGTAGCAAAAAACAATAACGAAAATTTACCTACATGTGTTAAATAGATGGAAAAAAACCAACAACATTAAAATCGACCGAAAAAGACAAATAATCAAAATATTGCAGACTCGGTTTGATTAAGAGTTTTTCATGGGCATAAATAGAAATGAACTTAACTGTCAAACGCCACCCCGATTTGAGCGCAACTCAATATTTTCACAGATATAATTAATAGAACATGTTAGCCATGATTGAACATTAACAATCGACTCTGTCTATTTTCCAAAGCCAGGAAACTGAATTAATGTTCATGGTTTGGTTTCAGGTTGGGGCCTCCCTTTTTTCCAGTAACATAGGCAGTGAGCATTTTGTAGGTCTTGCTGGAACAGGGGCTGCTAGTGGGATCGCCATCGTTTTATACGAATGGTTTGTAAGTACACTTAAAATAATCTTAACCATAACCTTGGAAAGATTTATCCAATAAATCATTTTCGCATGTACAGACTTAGCGCAAAGATCTAGTTGTAAATTTCAGTTCCACCGCCACCGCTAGTCATTGGCAAGTTCTGCGTTAAACTGAACTACAAGAAGAGTTAATAAAGTTGGTTTAGGGTAGATCTGAGAGCTCAGAAAACACGAAATATTAACTGATATATGATGTTCAGTTACTAAACTTTTCCGTCCAATTAATTAGTTAGATTGTCAAATGTTCTACGCCTCTTAAAATAAAACATGAAAAATATTCAAAGCTGTGAATCGAAAGATTTGTTTTGAAATTTCATTTAAATTTGTGAGTTTTTGCTACGCAACTAAATCATTCTTTCATATAACTTTAACTATAAAACGGAACTCGAGTAGTTCTTAACCATCCAGTACCCATTGCTAGCCTGTGTTGTGGCTGTAGGTAGTTTGTGTTGTGGCTGTAGGTAGTTTGTGTTGTGGCTGTAAGTAGCTTGTGTTGTGGCTGTAGGTAGCTTGTGTTGTAGCTATAGATAAACTGTGTTGTGAATGTAGAGAGTCTGTGTTGTGGCTGTCGGTATCCTGTGTTGTGGCTGTCGGTATCCTGTGTTGTGGCTGTAGGTAGCTGTTGAAGATGTAGGTAGCTTGTGTTGTGGTTATAGATAGCATGTGTTGTGGCTGTAGAAAGCCTGTGTTGTGGGTGAAGATAGCCTGTCTTGCGGGTGTAGAGAGCCTGTGTTGTGGCTCTAGGTAGCTTGTGTTGTTGCTGTAGGTAGCTTGTGTTGTTGCTGTAGGTAGCCTGTGTTGTGGCTGTAGATAGCCTGAGTTGTGGCTATATAGAGCTTGTGTTGTGGCTGTAGGTAGCCTGCGTTGTGGCTGAAGGTAGCCTGTGTTGTGGCTGTAGGTAGCTTGTGTTATGGTTGTAGAACCTGTGTTGTTGCTGTAGGTATCCTTTGTTGTTGCTGTAGGTAGCCTGTGTTGTGGCTGTAGGTAGCCTGTGTTGTGGCTGTAGGTAGCCTGTGTTGTGGCTGAAGGTAGCCTGTGTTGTGGCTGTAGGTAGCTTGTGTTATGGTTGTAGAACCTGTGTTGTTGCTGTAGGTAACCTTTGTTGTGGCTGTAGGTAGTCTGTGTTGCAGCTTTAGAGAGCCTGTGTTGTTGCTGTAGGTAGCCTGTATTGTTGTTGTAGATAGCCTGTGTTTTGGCTGTAGAGAGCCTTTGTTGTGGCTGAAGAGAGCCTGTGTCGTGGCTTTAGAGCCTTTTGTTGTTGCTGTAGGTAGCCTGTTTTGTTGCTGTAGGTAGCTTGTGTTGTGGCTGTAGGTAGCCTTAGTTGTGGCTGCAGAGGGCTTGTGTTGGATTTTTTTTCCATTAGTGAGAATTAATCGAATTCCGCTTTCTTTTACATTAAATCTTTAATATGTTCCGACAGGAAAAAAACAATACTGTCATTATTCCAGATCATTCACAAAGAACGAAAACTTGTACTGTCTAGTCGGCTACTGGATAAGAATAGAATGAAATCCATTGTGTTGCTCCCCAATGTCTTACAGAGACCATTTTTACGTTTGAAGAAGCCTTATCTGCTTCCGGTGTTAAATGCTTTCCGAGTTATATGGGCGGTGAGGATAATTGAATATGATAGCTCTTTTATTCAACGAATCCTTAAAATCTACATGCAAGGACACGTTGTCCAAAGGCTATTATATAAACTGTCGCATTCTTGTCGCAAATTACAATGCAAATCGTCTTCGGAATGGAAATACTTAATTTGTCCATAATTTTGATATCGGGGGGCTTTTTGCCGGGAGTAACAGCTTGGATATTGCCAATTTGTAGCCACGACCAGCATGATGGGATTGCACTGTTTCCATCTCCCTTCGGTGAAACGCGGACCGGAGGCGAAAAGCAGCCATTAACGGCGCTTGCTAACGAAGGACGAACCGGGAGCGATATACTGCTCGGGATTTCACCGTTTTCAGAGCAAGATAGCGAAACGCATGCCATAGAACAGCAAACAGATAGTGAGAAATTACCCGTCGGTGAGAAAAGAGCCGTGCCTGTAGACTCGGGGTATGGCTCACGTATAAGCGCTTTGGAACAGATCGCCAAGGAAACATTAGCTTCAAAGCTTGTATATGGGTCAAGCGGACCTGGTCGCCGACGGTGACGTACAATTCCCGTATTGCGAACGATAAGCTAAGGAATTTTGGACCAGTAACATCGAACATTATTAGAGATATACAGAAAACTGCTTTGCTTAATGCACAAAATAACAAAATTTCTAGTCTTTGGTAAATTGTGGTGGTTAGCTTTTGACATTTAGAATCTGGTAGTCAAATAAAAATATTATTAATATAATATAATTATTCAAAATATTAATAAATCAATTGGTTGGCATTTGACGACGGCGATTACCATCAACCCAAATCTACGACTGACTGTGGACTCATTTATCAAAGTGTACTCAAATGATTACTGTGATACTTTTATGTTTCTAAACCTGTGATATGGTCATGAAGAGTTATATATATTAGATTTTCGCAATTATTAAACGTCAGTGTCTAAAATTATTTTTGCGCTATTTTATGTAAATGGTAAAACTATAATACGAATGATATATAGTTTAGAAATTTGTGTAAACCAGATTATTGTTTTTTCTCTGTGTTTTGCAATCAATATATTATTTTGGCATTTGATTATTTGTGTTATGCACATGTCTTACACAAAATGTCATAGCTTGTTTGATTAAAAATAAAACTATCGTTGTGTTGTCCAAGTCTGCGTTTCAACCAATCAGAGGCTTGAGATTTGAGACTGGTTTCCATTCTCATTTTTATGATCTTAGGGCCAGGTGATTAAAAAAATCGTTTGAAATTCTTATGAAAGCAGTTGTTACTGTGACTGGTAAGTGCCGAATGTTTGCTTTTATATTTAGCGTCCAGATGGATACAAGGCATGCCGAATGTTGACAGCTGTAAAAATAATGGACAATGATCAGTGCGGTTATTATTGAATGCATGGATAATGCCATGAATCAGTTTTTTGACTGTTACATTTGCCGGTAATTAAAGTTGGAGGTAAATAACTAATAATGACATTCACTAATACTTGTCGTATATCTGTTCTTCAATTTTCTGAAGATCACGTGCCTTTTATCAATATTGTATGAGACATCAGTCTAAATTTGATGGAAATCGATAACTTCAAGATGGTCAGGACAAAAGCTTATGGTTTACCGGACATTATAACATAAACAGAGAATGGTAAAAGACTATCTTGGATTTTTATTATTTGTTGTATTTCCTTACACAAATGAACACTATCAAATATCGATTCAATCCCTAAATTATTGCTGTCTGGTTGACCAGCCGCCCCACCCCCTGCCAACCCTTACTAATACGCCTTTTTTTGTAAAAATGCTGTCAAGTCACTAATATTATTCCATTCTATCAAAATATGCGAAAATACACCGTCAAAATCGTATTAAAAAATTTTCTATGTATATAATTCAATTATATATACAACGAAAAAAAAATTTTTTTTAATACGATTTTGACTGTAATTTCGCATATTTAGATAGAATGGAAGAATATTAGTGACATGACGATATTTTTACCAAAAAAACAACAACAACAAAAAAAGGGCGTATTAGTAAGGCTTGTCAGGGGGTGTGGCGGCTGGTCAAGCGCCAGTGAGTTCGTCGTTCGATATTCAAACTGTAATTTGTCGTTCGCCATTCGAAGTCTGTTCGACGTATTAACAATAAACTTCGAATTCCAACTGCAGTTCGACATTGGACATTCAATTTCAGTTCGAAGTTCGAAGTTCGACATTCAAAAACATTTTGACATTAAACATGCAAATCAGTTCGACATTCGAAAACATTTGACATTCGACATTCAATTCAGTTCGACATTAAATTTCAGTTCGACGTTTGACATTCAAACTGTTGTTCGACATTGAAAATCATTTCCAAGCGCGAAATTTAACAATTCAGCCCGACGATGGGCCTTCATATTGCAGTTTGAACTTCGAGAGTCAAATGGTTCGAAGTTCGTCATTGAATTCAAATACCAAAAAACAAAAACAAAACAAAACTTACCAGCTAACCGCAAGCACTGCCTTCTACAGAATTCTGCTTTTCACTGTTTATTTTTCACTTACCGGAATACGACTGTTTCGATGAACTGTTTTATGGACACCAGTGAAAAAAAAATACAGTATTTGTATCATATATTTATAATGTCTCCGAATGGACTGGGAGTGTAACATAACTGGATACAAGATTTTAACTTCTTTTTAAGACTCTGCTATTAACGGAAACAAGTGGCATTTAATCAATGTAAAGTCACACTAACGCCAGTTTATAGATCTGCATCATTTAGTCCTGTTACACTCGCTATCTGGGATGGTATTAGATCCACAGAAAACAAGAAGAGGTCGTGATCGATTTATTACAATCCGGCTCGGAAATACACATAAATACACATAAAACAGTGCTTACTGTAATATTTTTAACTTTTTATGCCCCCGAAGGGAGGCATATAGTAATCGGACCGTCCGTCCGTCCGTCCGAAATAATCTTGTCCTCGCTTCTTCTCCAAAACCGCTTGAGGGATTTCTTTGAAACTTCACAGGAGTGTTTGTCACCAAGCCTAGTTGTGCATATCGTCAGGAATTTCTGCTCGGATTATTTTTGGCTGAGTTATGGCCCTTTTTAGCATAATCTTGTCCTCGCTTCTTCTCTAAAACCATTTGAGGGATTTCATTGAAACTTCACAGGAGTGTTTGTCACCAAGCCTAGTTGTGCATATCCTAAGGAATTTCTGATCGGATTATTTTTGGCGGAGTTATGGATCTTTTTACCTAACCCTAACCCTAAACCCTAACCCTAAGGTAAATTTTGTTGACGCAATAGAGGTTACATTTTTTGTCCGATTGTCATGAAATTTGGTATGAATATTGATATTGATGATTTCTACACAAATTATTAAAATCATGTTGTTAAATTGACCAGGGGCCCCGCCCTGGGGATTTTATTTTTTTTTCTTTTAAATTCTGTTTTTAACCTTTGATTTTCTACAGTTATTAACCAAATTTTGACACAACCTTTATACCATCTTAAAATTCAATCTTTCCTGAACATTTTAAATTTGAAACAAAAATTTTAGTAGCAGGGTGAAAATTTCAAGTGTCAAAATCCAATATTTCTACCTGTCTTCAGCTATATTTAGGTATGATGTTTACCAGTATTATTGGTACAGTTGCTGGACAATGACCTGATGAACTTTGCTGCTTAGATCTGTTTTATGCAATATTAAGAACTTTGCTCTTGAAGATTTTATAGGGTAAATTTTGTCATTTTATGGATAGTGACAAACTTTCTTCCTTTATAGCACTTTGAAAATCAGGCTTTTCTGAATATGTTATTCACTGTTTTTTAAGTAAAACAACAACAAGAACAACAACAACAAATTTGTAGCACATTCTCAAAATGTTAAGACTAAATTTAGGAGAGCCTAAGATGTATACAGTGTATGTACACAAACTGGCAAGTTAAGGCCACACTTTTTAGCTCACCTGAGGTGGCTCAGGGTGAGCTATTAGGATCGATGAATGTCCGTCGTCCGTCCACACTTAGTTCGTTAACACTATAGCGGTCACATTTTTGCTCCGATTGTCATGAAACTTCGTCAGGATGTTTGTCCCAATGATTTCTCGGTCGAGTTCGAATATGGGTCATCTTGGTCCAAAAACTAGGTCACTGTTACTTAAAATAGAATTTTCTTGTTAACACTCTAGCGGTCACATTTTTGCTCCGATTGTCATGAAACTTGGTCAGGATGTTTGTCCCAATGATATCTAGGATGAGTTCGAATATGGGTCACCTGGGTCCAAAACTAGGTCATTGATACTAAAAATAGAATTTTATTGTAAACACTCTTGCGGTCACATTTTTGCTCCGATTGTCATGAAACTTGGTCAGGATGTTTGTCCCAATGATTTGTCGGAAGATTTTGACTATGGGTCATCTGGGTCCAAAAACTAGGTCACTGTTACTAAAAATAGAATTTTCTTGTTTACACTATAACAGTCACATTTTTGCTCTGATTGTCATGAAACTTGGTCAGGATGTTTGTCCCAATGATTTCTCGGACGAGTTCAAATATGGGTCATCTGGGTCCAAAAACTAGGTCACTGTTACTAAAAATAGAATTTTCTTGTTAACACTCAAGAGGTCACATTTTTGCTCCGATTGTCATGAAACTTGGTCAGGATGTTTGCCCCAATGATTTCTCGGACGAGTTCGAATATGGGTCATCTGGGTCCAAAAACTAGGCCACTGTTACTAAAAATAGAATTTCCTTGTTAACACACTAGCGGTCACAATTTTACTCTGATTGTCATGAAACTTGGTCAGGATGTTTGTCCTAATGATTTCTTGGAAGAGATTGAATATGGGTCATCTGGGTCCAAAAACTAGGTCACTGTTACTAAAAATAGAACTTTCTTGTTAACACTCTAGCGGTCACATTTTTGCTCCGATTGTCATGAAACTTGGCCAGGATGTTTGTCCCAATAATTTCTCGGACGAGTTCGAATATGGGTCATCTGGGTCCAAAAACTAGGTCACTGATACTGAAAATAGAATTTTCTTTTTAACACTCTAGCGGTCACATTTTTGCTCCGATTGTCATGAAACTTGGTCAGGATGTTTGTCCCAATGATTTCTCGGACGAGTTCGAATACGGGTCATCTGGGTCCAAAAACTAGGTCACTGTTACTAATAATAGAATTTTGTTGTTAACACTCTAGCGGTCACATTTTTGCTCCAATTGTCATGAAACTTGGTCAGGATGTTTGTCCTAATGATTTCTAGGATGAGTTTGAATATGGGTCATCTGGGTCCAAAAACTAGGTCACTGTAACTATAAATAGAATTTTCTTGTTAACACTCTAGCGGTCACATTTTTGTTCTGATTGTCATGACACTTGGTCAGGATGTTTGTCCCAATGATTTCTCGGACGAGTTTGAATATGGGTCATCTGGGTCCAAAAACTAGGTCAATGTTACTGAAAATAGAATTTTCTTGTTAACACTCTTGAGGTCACATTTTTGCTCTGATTGTCATGAAACTTGGTCAGGATATTTGTCCCAATGATTTCTCGGAAAAGTTTGAATATGGGTCACCTGGGTCCAAAACTAGGTCATTGATACTAAAAATAGAATTTTCTTGTTGACACTATAGTGGTCACATTTTCACTCTGATTGTCAGATTGTAAAGAAACTTGGTCAGGACATATGTCCCAGTTATTAATTGGACGAGTTTGAATATGGATCACCTGGGGTCAAAAACTAGGTCACTGTTACTAAAAATAGAAAAATCTTGTTCACGCTGTAAATTTGTTATTTCTCATTGGATTTTAAAATAACTTGGCTCAAATGTTTACCGTGACAAGGTGAAGTTTCGCGTACAATACCCATGCCTGTTGGTCCAAGGTCAAGGTCACTGTTACTAAAAATAAAATTTTCTTGTCTGGGCTGTAAATTCCTAATGAATGGAGTGATTTCAAAATAACTTTACATAAATGTTCACCATGACAAGGGAATGTGTTGCTTGCAATACCCATGCCGGTAGGTCAAAGGTCAAGGTAGCTGTTACTAAAAATAGCATTTTCTTTTCCAAGCTGTAGATTTGTTGTTTCTTATTGGATTTTAAAATAACTTGGTGTAAATGTTGACCATATCGAGACGTTGGGTCTCGTACAACACAACTTTGTTGTACTCAGGTGAGTGATAAAGTGCCATCATGGCCCTCTTGTTCATATTACCCACATCATATGTAGTAAGGTCCATAACTCTAATAATCATTTTCCAGGATAATCTCCCCAATAATCTTAGAATTTTCTAAAAAATGTAATATTTAACTTTATTTAACTATATATTTACTACAGACTTGAAACATATGATCCTTTCATCTTTCACATTATATGCATGCAGTATGCTTTGTCTTCCACAAGCATATTTTTCATTACATATGTTTATTTATTACATATGTATACCTATTCGATTTCAAAGCTGCATTTCGGGGGCATATGTCAATTTCAAGTGACAGCTCTTGTTTTAAAGCACAATTTTAGTTTACATAAAGAATAAGATTATGCAAAGAATTATCTGAGTTTGAGAAACAATGTACATATGATATAACAGTTCCATAACACAGTGGTCCAAAAACCTAAAAAGCAGTTAAAATATTGAGTCAACAATTCTTTAAATAAACAACAATATACAATTTGGTGCATCTAACTTACCAGGTTTCTGAAAATCTGTACCGAATGCCTCAGAGGTCACTTACCACAATCTCTATCACAGCGTGCTGTATGCTGCGCACAAACTGTTAATAAACAATAACTTCGTAAATACATGCTTGTTACATTCGAAAGGGAAATCCATGTATAGAAATTTGCATTGCGACCGCCATCTTTTATGAAAAATACATCACGTGTAAAATTACGAATGTTTAGATTGCCAAATACAAAAATGACGTTACATTAGATCATTTCAGCAAACCAGTATTTATCTTAAGGTTTCGAAAACATTGCAAATGGCAAAACTGGCTAAAATTTCAGAAATGAATTTTAGGGAAATACTAATTGCCACCTAGATTTTAGTGAAGAAATGTATTTAACTAAGGATGTACTAATGTTTGCAAGCTCATTTTAGTCTAATTTATATTCTACTTACCAAGCACCTACTAAAACTGTTTGCATGAGAACTCTGAAATTCATCGCCAATATACCTAAATAATTCATACCTGAAATAAGTATATGCTGATCTACAATCATTGGTGCCAATTCGTCAAAATAATGTTAGGGTTTTCAAGATATTCAAGGAAAACTTACTTCCTGGTCTACTTTCGGTTATAAGGGCTAATCATTTTGATGTACTACTTAAAATTTCTGACATTATTTTGATTGATGAACGCAAAATATTGTATGTAAGTGTTTACGCGATATTTGTATCGTTTTCCTAGACATTTAAACAGCCATTCCAGAGTTCCTGGGCAAACGGTATTTCCTTTCTGTGTGTGTCTATTCTATGTAAATGAAGAATTTTTTTTTCTAAACAACTTGAGCATCCAAACTTAAATACAGCTACATGACACTATATTTCTTTACTTTCATTGGCCTGCCAGTGGAAATTAATGTCGAGTTTTGACAAGATCATCAAAATGATCTGCCCTTGAAACCAAAAGTAGACCAGGATGTAAGTTTTTCATGAATTTCTTGAAAACACTAACATTATTTTGGCTAATAGGCACTGATTATTAAACATTACTAGTACATCCTTAGATAAATGCATTTCTTTACTGAAATTTAGATGACAATGAGTAATTTCCCTTAAAATCCATTTTTAAAATTTAAGCCATTTTCCCCATTTGCCATGTTTGAGAAACCTTAAAACAGAAGAACTATAATATTCAGTCCCTAAAACCAATGAACGAATCTCAGAAGAAATCAATCTCATCTAGTATAAAACGAGATTGGCCCCAAAACGATGACTAACTAAAACTAAACTAAAACCGGAAGTAGAATTGAATCCAAGAGGTTCCAAGCGGGTATAGAGGGAATAGAAGGGAAAATAAGGTCAAATACTAGTAGCTGAATGAAATATTGACTCTACTACAGTACCCAACGGCTTTAGGGACTCGCGTCATTGTAGAACACGTGTAGAATCGAGTATACTATTCAGAATATTTAAACAGTTAGCGATCTGCAATAGCTGAGAATATTACTTTTGGTTTTATCAGTACATGAATTTAAATGTAATAAATATCAAAAGGCAGACAGAAATTTTAATAGCAAAATCGTTATAAGTTGAAATATTGAAATAATACCTGTTAGTCTAATCCCCATTTTCATTTTTGGTTTTTGGCATCTTATTAGACGGCAAGTTTTGAAGCAGGATACCCCAATATCATGCGTAGCAACTGCATTTATGCGTAATGATTTTTTTTTAATGCAGCAGTTCAACGACAAATTATGGTATACCATCAGAACCTTTAAGTTCAAATAATAAACCGGTATCAAAGATGTGAAAACCTTACTTAAACGGAAATATAAATCAAAGAGATTATGACGCACTTCATGTTAAAATGTTAATTGTTATTCTATTAAGAGGGAAAAAACTATCTGAAATACAGTTCATTTTATCATGAAGGGCCATGTCAAAATATGTCAGTGTCAATGAAAGACTACACAAACAGGTGAGTTCTTGACAATAAGGAAATGAAAGTCTTATCAAATATGTCAAAATAATGTCAAACTAATAATAGTTATTATTATATTTTGTTTGGAAATTTAATATTTTTTTAATTACATAAATCATCTTTGTTTCTTTTGTACAAGAAGATCTATTGTGTTTTAATTCTTTCATTGCATTGTGTCAAACAGCCGTTTATTGCTGACAAAATACCGAAACTTCTGTAGTCGGATGACTGCGCCAATAAAATTTGGTTTAACTTACTTGTAGAATTCTTCACTGTTGATGTTTACTGTACATATGACTAAAGAAAGTCAACGATAACTTTACAGCAATGCTACTCACTGACAGTCAGAACTTCCAGTGATCAGACACGATGATATTGATGGACTTAAATAAATATCATTTAAACTACAGTTACAATGATAAAATTATATTCAAAATTGCATTACTTATGGAATTGGATAAAACGTTTTCCCGTCCTGGCCAATACTCTCCAACCCCCAAAAGGTTTACAAATACTTTCGGAAAGCATCCATTTACTTCTTTATCTAAATGTCATTGAAAATAGATTTTTTCTCACTGTGGGTTTCAGATCATGTATGGGTGGTCATGTTTACTGGCAACGCATTTCACCGTTTGTTTGTTTTGTTTGAGTATTTAGTATTTTACTTTATAAACTCGGTTTTTAAAGTCCAGTTTAAGTCACCTATATGCCTAATAGGATTAACTATTTTTATATTCTGAGGTTAAAATAATGAGCCAAAGTCACTTTAATCTGACCAATAGAACTGGTTATAATAACATTAGCTCACTCATAGTAGCAAGACAACAACAACCGCCACCCAACAACAGTATACTTTGAGAAAATACGTTTCCAATATACAAGATACAAGTTAATATGTTAAATAAAATATATTGTTTAACAACTGTAATACTCTGCAGGTGGTATCAAACATTTATAATTTATTACACGTATGTTTCAACCATTAATTGATGTCTGGTTTGTTTCCAGTCGATGCCCCTTGTGTTGCTGCTGAGCTGGTTGTTTCTTCCGGTCTATATCTCAGCCGGGGTAAGTTGTCTTCATCTCAGCAAAAATAACTCCCGTTTTCTAGAGCCCAACTCCAGTAATTTTACTTCTCAGTTATCTTTAATGTAACAGCCACTGTTTCGACTTAAAAGGATTTTGACTCTTCAAATTTTTGCTTTTTTTATCAACTTTACATTTAAGCACTTCCATGATGAAAAACAAGCTAGAAATCTTCCCCACACCAAATAAGCAAGATTTTTTCTCATCAGTTAGTATTATTCTACCCATACATCAATTGTAATTGTTACACTGTATGTATGTTACAGGTGTATACATTACCAGAGTATCTCCAGAAAAGATTCGGTGGACAGAGGCTTCGCATCTACCTCAGTGTTCTTGCAATTGTTATGTATATCATCACCAAACTGGCAGTAGGTTTTCCCTAACATATCGTTGATAATCTTCGAAGTTGTACTGTTTATTGGTGTAAATGTTGAGTTGCGCTCAACCCGGGGCTAAGCGGCGTAGGCAGTACTATGCATTTCCATTACTGCCCATGAACAGGCTCAATCAAACCGAGCCAGCAATATTTTCATATTTATCGTGGTCGGTGGCTTTCAAAGATCTTTTTTCATCCTTTTCAAATAATTTCAGTAAGCTTTAAACGCATGTTAAAGAGAAGCAATTTAACACGATGACAAACTGATCAATACACCGACTTTCAAGAACCTTTTCATCAATTTAATATTAATGCACCCTTTTGTTTTAGGTAAATCTTACCAGCAGCATGATGATATTTACTCAACGTTTTCTTCTTTGTATGGCAATGAGCCGCGTGAATTAGTTTTGAAAATGTATAAATTAAAACTTGTTCATTTAACTCCAAGTTGGTGTGCATGACAATGCCATTGGCTTCTTATGCTTTATATGTTTGTGTTGTTTTTGCATGCATTATTGTTGATTTCATGGATAGATTGGAGCTACACCAACGAGACAGCTAGTGAGGTCATATGAGAGCCTGTTTGGGCAAAATGTGAGGTTCGAGCATTCCAGAACCAGGTTTGAGCCCCTCCCAGTGGCAAACTATTCTGCCATTCTGCCATTATCGTTCTAAGGCGTTCTATGGTGTCTTATTTACAATTGATAATTTTATAAACCCATTTTCTATTTCCTCTTTGCCCTCTACTACTTTTCGTTTGTGTAGGAAGGTTTAGGCTATTCTATATAGGCGTATTTCACTCTACTTTTCTTGTTACAATATTCATATTTCAGGTAACGATATTTGCGGGAGCTTTGTTCATCCAATTATCGTTAGGCTGGGACATGTACATATCCATAGTGGCTTTGTTGCTCATAACCGGATTCTACACTGTTTTAGGTAAGATTCTTTACTTTATTAAGAGTATCTCAAAGTTGTTACGGTTATAATAAAACAACAACTTATATTTTTCAATGACAAGTTTTACAAACAGAAATGAGAACATTAAAGAGATTCCTCCGGTTTAATTATTTGGCCTAAGTGAGCGGCATATAATATAATTTCAACAAAGTTCCAGGTCCTACAGTGTTCTCTAAGAACAAACATGTACAAATTTCTTCAGTGAATTAAATTTAACTTTTATTTGTTGTGGTCGGTGGCTATCAAAGTTCCCTTTTCATCTATTTTATCCACCTACTAAACAACGTTACATGCAAACACATATAACATATGCATAGAGTTGTAAAAGTCTAAAGAATTGATAGGAAGATTAACAAGAAGAGTATAACACAGATGTGTTATATGAGGACAACATTTAGAGGAAGTTTGATGTTGGGTGTAAGAAGGTGAATATGCATATCAGGAATTGCCAGATTCAGAAAAAACAGTCTCCCTACACAATTAAGGAGAGAGAGAGAGAGAGAGAGAGAGAGAGAGAGAGAGAGAGAGAGAGAGAGAGAGAGCATGGTTAATGAAATGATCAGTTTCAAAAAGGACACCACAAACAATTAACGAAAAGAGTGCATGCAGATGATGGATTGTTTTGTAAATAAAGAAATAATTAAGTGATACTATATTGTTGTCTTTTATTGGCGAAGGGTATTGAACGTTGAAGATGTGCGTGTCTATTAGTTGTGGAACGCGTTGTATACGAGGAAGGGGGAAGTTTGAAATGAAATATACCGGAAATGGTATGGCCTAGGGTTTATGTTGAAATTTATTTACTGAACATTTACAAGTTTGCAGTAAATGAACTGAATGATTTGAAAACAAACGAATTGAACAGTTTTCCTTTTTAATATAATGATAACTAGCTGGAAAATAGTGGAAGAGATTGTTGCTATGGTAACATGCATTATGATGAAGAATTGCCAAAACTATATGTATTTATATTTATTCATTTTAGGATACAAAGTAATTTCTCACATTTTTACATATAAACTACACTCCTTGCACCTTTATCGATAAAAAAGAAAAGTATCACTATTTCAATAACGGCAAAATGCCTTTCAATGAAACTTAGTACAAAATGAATGTTAATTTTTTTTTAGTTTGATAATTTTTTTTAATCGATGGTCGAAAAAGAGGTGTAGTGGATCATTGAAAGCAACTGATTAAAATGTAACTGATTTTTCATTGTTGTCATTGTAGATTTTCATAAGTAGATACTCTACTGAGAGCTATGTAAGTCATTCCTCCTTGAAATATCGTTTTCCTAATATCAACAGCTGCTGAAGATAATGTTAGACCTTGCACTTTGTGGACAGTTACACCTAAATTTAATTTTCATGAAAGAGTTGCCAGGAAGTTGGTAATTATCATAGCACTTACCACATTACAATGAATTTGCTCTAGATAAAATCAACAGTACCTTTCAAAATTGTCCTTCCACGTACATGGTATCTTTTTCTGGTAATATAAGGATGAAAATATACTAACTATCTATATTCACACACAACATCTTGATCATGTAAACCTGGGGGTAGGGGGTGGGTTGAGTCACACTGCAATACCACCTCAAACCAAATTATTCTGAACAACAGAAAAAGATCCACAAAAAGGGTTATACAATCATTATTTACTTTAGACACGAAATCACCTTCTCCTTGTAAAACAGAAACTCACTAGAACCGGCAATTTCAAAATCAGAAACATTTGTAAACATAGAACCATTATATATAGGTCACACTCACGCGCCTAAATCAAGTCACGTGATCGCCAATATTTGTAAACAAAACACAATCTTCAATATTCCGCCAAGAATAACTATCTGAACAATGTCTCCAACTACATGTACACTCTTTCTATTACTGCTTAAAACAATAAACTTTCAATTCGCATATATTTTGATTAAAAGAAAACACCAACTAAACGATCTCATCTCTGTATAACCTTGAGCTGGTACTTAAAGTTCGCTAACCGGGCCACATGGTACTTAACATTCGCTGTAAACGTCTATTTGAAGCCGGTCCCATTATTATTTTGGGTCTGAATAGATGTACGTTGTAATGGTCATCAAGTAATAGTTAAATATATATTTAAGTTTTAACTCACTTATCCATTGTAGTCACTTATCTTGCAGGAGGTTTGGCAGCTGTTATCTACACCGATACACTACAGACTGTCATCATGACGCTAGGCGCTTTCGCGCTTGTCGGAATAAGTATGAAATAGTTTAAAAGCAGTAACATTTAACAGTTTAAAACTATATTCTGTTTATTTGGTATACATAGAGCCTTTATTTATTCAATGATTGTTAAAACAGTGTCAATTAATTAAAATATTGAAATGCATGTTACAAAAATGGCCACATTCGGAAGAGACACATCCTCCCCACACAGCCTAAAAGTAAGAGAGAAAGAGAGAGCATGGGTTTATAAAATGTTCAATTTCAAATTAGACACTACGAACAAATTACGAAAATGAGCACCTGATTAGTAACAGCCTTTAAAAGGTTAGTGGCAAAACAATTCGACATGGTGGTTTAAACCAGGTTCTAGGGTGCACCAACTTACTCTTGCCCCAACAGATTCTCGTAACAAGTTCAAGTTGTCTTAGGAAATTGGCTACAATCTAACCATTAACTTAACAATATTGCATGCAAAAGCACAATTAATATATATTTTTATTAATTAGTCTGAATAAAAACCTTAACTGCCGTGAAACAGCAGAGAATTGACATCTTGGTTGTTACAAACCTTGCACAGGATTATGGGTTACTTTGGGAAACATACAAGTATCTTTTTAATTGGGATATAAAATTGTCTAGATAAAAATGTTCATTTATAATTCTCTTGTCTGTATAATAGTTACGTCAGAATATTTGAACGTCATGGCATCAGATCTTTTTATACAGAGCTATTTTTATTTTACAGGTATCGATAAAGTTGGAGGTTACTACAGACTTCAAAAGCTCTATATGGAAGCTTCTCCGTCTATCAGAGTCGAGAATAGCACGTGCGGCTCCCCTCCTAGTGATGCCTTTCATTTACTCAGAGATCCAGTGACTTCAGATCAGCCTTGGCCGGGCTTAATTCTACAATCATCTCTCGGGTGCCTTTGGTATTGGTGCTGTGACCAGGTTATTCCTATTGTCATTAACTCGGCAACAAAACAAATAATAGGCATCAATTCTTCTATTTCTGTTAACTTAAATTCATTTCATTCTAATCTTAATGTTGAATAACTGTTTATAGACCAACTCACTTTTTGAGCAAATCAGTTTGAATGAATAAAATGTAGTCGCCTATCTTTTAGTTTTCCAATATGCCTGTTAAATTCGACCAATTTTTCTTATAAATCAGTTAGTATTTATTGCATTTTATTGAAAGTTTTATAGCAATAGCTCAATTTTCAAGCCAGTTATGCCCCAGTACGAAGGTGTATACATAGAAAAGTTTTTAAGTGTATAGATAGTAACGATTTTCAATATTTGGCCCATAAGAGATATGGAGATTTGATTTAAAAATAGAAGAAAAATATTTTTGTTTCCACCTTACACAAACCATCTTTAAGTAAATACAATTTCATCGATTCCTATGTTTATAAGATTTTGTCTACAACATTATTTATTCACCAACTCAATCTAAGAATCTGACGGGGAAGTGTGATTCGTGCTCCTTAGAACCTGAAACAAAACACAAATCCAAGTTCTTCTTCAGCTATACATTGCAACAAACAACTGAAAATAATATTCATTCTTTTCGTCTAGGTGATTGTACAGCGAACCCTAGCTGCAAAGAATCTATCACATGCAAAAGGTGGCGCTCTGATTGCAGGTTACCTGAAGATTCTGCCGCTTTTCATTATGATATGGCCGGGAATGATAAGCAGGGCTCTTTACCCAGGTAAATTATGAAGTGACTCAACGTTCGCCCGTCATTTTTTTGTTAAAAAATTAATAATTCTCAATGTGACTCGTTCCAATCATACAGCAGAAGCTATGAGTTTACTACACAAAATATTGTTTGCCATTAATATAATTGTGTTAAGGCATAACTATGACTGTATTGTTTGTATTTCGTTAGTTTAGAGGTAATAGGAACATCTATATTACGAAATCTAATTGTTCGTGTAACAACGTCCGACCGAAACAGTCATCGATCAAAACCACAGGAGTTTGACATTTGAACAAAAATATTTTTTACTTGTTATTTAGTCTTTATTGTAAAGACTAATTTCTTTTTTTTTATTATTAACAAGAATGTCAAACTCCTGTGATCAAAACAAACATTGATATTTCTTGTGTCTCAAAACCAAAACGAGTAGGCATGTGTTGCCTCAATGGTGCCTTGAGAGGTCGCAAACATTGCAAATTTATGGCGAAAAGTGGCTAAAATTTCAAAAATGAATTTTGGGGGAAATACTTATTGCTACCTAGATTTTAGTAATGAAATGTATTTAGCTAAGGATGTAGTTAATGTTTGCAAGTTGGAGTGGTTTCACCAAGACAACTTGAATTTGTTTTGTGATATGAGAACCTGTTGGGGCAAGTGTGAGGATGGTGCACCCTAGAACCTGGTTTAAACCCCCAGTGGCAATTTGATTTGCCACTGACCGTTCCAAGGCGGTAACCCCTCGGGTTCTCATTTTTGTTAATTGTTTGTGGTGTCTCATTTGAAACTGATCATTTAATTAACCATGCTCTCTCCCTCTCTTCTTCTTGACTGTGTGGGAGGCTGTTTTTTTCTGACTGTGGCGATTCCTGATATGCATATTTCACCTTTTTCAATTTAGTCTCATTCGTGTTCTAATTACCAAGCACATACTAAAACAAAAGAAAAACCGTTTGCATGAGAACTCTGACAATATACCAAAGCAATTCATACCTGAAATAAGTATATGCTGGTCTACAATGTTGAGTGCCATTTTGTCAAAATAATGTTAGGGTTTTCAAGAAATTCAATGCAAAAATACTTCCGGGTTTCTACTCTCGGTTTCGGTTTGAAGCAAAATGTACTTCTTAAAATTTCTGACATTATTTTGACAGATGACCACAAAATATTGTAAATAAGTGTTTACGTGATACCTATATCATTTTTCTAGACGTTTTAAACAGCCATTCCAGACTTCTTGTGCAAACGGTATTTCGTTGTGTGTGTGTCTGTTCTATGTAAATAAAGCATTTTTTCAAACAACTTGAGCATCCAAACTTAAATACAACCACGTGACACTATATTTCTTCACTTGTATTGGTCTGCCAGTGGGAATTAATGTCGAGTTTTGAAAAGGTACATCAAAGTGTTTGATTTCAAACCGAAAGAAGAAACCCGGAAGTAAGTTTTCCTTGAATTTCTTGAAAACCCTAACATTATTTTGAAGAATTGGCACTCAACATTGTAGACCAGCATATAGATATCTACTTATTTCAGGTATCAGTGGCTTTGGTATATTGTCCATGAATTTCAGAGTTCTCATGCAAACGGGTTTTCTTTTGTTTTAGTATGTACTTGGTAATTAGAACATGAATTAGACTAAATTGAGCTTGCAAAAATTAACTACATCCTTAGCTAAATACATTTCTTTACTAAAATCTAGGTGGCAATAAGTATTTCCCCCAAAATTTAGTTTTGAAATTTTAGCCACTTTTCGCCATTTGCAATGTTTGCGACCCCTTAAACTATTTTAGATTAATGACTGCTAGAACACAGAATATTTTGAATAGTACGCTTTTATTGTAATTTTATATCGTTCTACATGAAGTATTTAGGTTAAACACGAATGGAAGAACACTAAAGTCATTTTCCAATTTTTTCATAAAACCCCAATAAACTATTACCTACATGATTTTTCAACGATGATCTACAAAACCCTCCAATATAATTGATTTTAGTTATATGATTTAACTAGAAATAAAACAATTATAATCTCTGTCCCCAGACGAAATAGGATGTGTGGACCCAGACGAATGTAACCGAATCTGTAGAAACTCTGTTGGATGCTCCAATATTGCCTACCCCAAGCTGGTGCTGGCTCTGATGCCCACTGGTAAGATGTTTAATGTGAATAACACATTATCGCATATCCAACGATTCTGGTCCTATGTCTATAGGAAATTGTTAAATGTGTGCTTGCCCAGATGAATATGTGTACTTTGTATAGTCTAATGCAAGATAGAAATGGCTCCCATGCACACTGGGAAGAACTTAAATGTGCGAAACCATTCGCAGTGTTTAATGGCATGCTAATACATTCTTAAACTTAGTATTATCAGTAAAATAACCGGTTACCAATGTTTTGCAGTTATGAAAACTTTTATTAGGGTTCTCCGATCAACCCTTTTTGGGGTTGTTACGGCGAGCTGAGTCGACGGCGTAAGCGAAATTGCATGGCTATGCGCTATCGCTGTACGGGACGGGTGCGCTCCCCAGTAGAGGCAATCTTATTTTTATTTTCCACGCAACTAAATTCTCTCATCCCTTCTGATTACATCCATTTACAGTCATAATTATTGATGGTTTACCACGAGCGCGTCATCGCCTTTATGCCTACCCCAAAGAGTGAAATGTAAGATATATTTTGCTCAGTCATCTTTCATGTTAATGGCCTATCTCGACCTGTTATGCCTATCGACGAAAGGCTTTGCACATGCTGCTCATGCATGACTCTGCTTACATGCATACCGACTCGGGCTGGAGTTCTATGTAATGTATTACAACAATGAGTAAAATGTAAAGATTCCACTCGGTCATCTTGTACGAACTTCCTCGAGTTTTCATTCTTGTCGGCAAGAATTTAACTGTGAGGAAAATTCTTTAAGTAATCCTCTTGTGGCAACCTAAAGCTTAACACCATTCTCAAGTACGCTGTTAATGCAGAAGCAAGTCAGCGGTGAAGACCTTTGCACAGCTGATGGTTGGGTCGCTCGTAAACACTATATTGCCGATATAGATAAATGTAACATTTTAATCTCATTCTCTATGTGAGAACCAACAACATATTGTCATGTTCACAGTAAGATTTCAATGTAACAACTATAAATTTAGTCAATGTAAAATCTGTTCTTACTAATGGTTAAATCATTTGACTGAACTTGAGCATAATGCGAAACCAAAGCAACCTACAAGTACATGGGAGTGTTGACAAAACATTATATTAATATTACATTCACTGTAGCAAACTAGTCGGTCTATGTACAACCAGATTGTATGGTCTTCTTGAATTGACAAGAGATAGCTTTTATGTCTTTCATTTCCCGAAATAGGTTTTATGAACCCAGTTTAAATGCGTTATGAATAAAAGTACATACATCAGCTGTCACAATTTGAAGTTTATGCAAACAGTAAGAAATTAGGCCACTGGGGAAATAGGAAATAGTGTTACGTAAACGCTGATGTTCTATGACTATTTGACAGTTTTACACACAGCTTGTCATTTTTATGGGGTGAACGTTAGTTTTAGATATTCCTTTCATGACAGTTATAATTTTAGTTTTATTTTCTCAATGACGATTTGTTTAATATAGATAACAGCAATATTCCATCAAGGGATCAACAGGATATATCCTGTTGAATATTCAAGCTTAACAAACCGGACACTTCCAAAAGAGATGACTTTGATATAAATATTGTTTTTTCCATTCGAAGATGGTGGTGTTCCGCGTACAAGATCTAACTGTGTTTCTATTTCACAGCTTGTTCGTTTTTCTAGAGCTTGTAGTAAGTGTAAAGATTTCAATGGACGTAATCTTTGCTTAACAGAAAAACTTTTGAAACAGGGTTATCGGTACGACAAATCAATGAAACCTTATGCAAGTTTTATCGCCGATAACCTGATATATTATTTAATCAGTTTTTTGTGGAGGTTTGATTTAAAAACTGAAAAAAAAATAAAGGCAATATTATTTTTTCCAAGTTATTCGTAAACATTTTCTTTAAATAGATGAAAAGGGAACTTTGAAAGCCACCGAACACGGCAAATATGAAAATACTGCAGGCTCGGTTTGATTGAGCCTGTTCGTGGGTAGTAATGGGATTGCATATTACTGCCCACGCCGCCTAGCCCCGGGTTGAGCGCAACTCAATATTTACACCAATAAACAGTACAATTTTGATCCATCCCAAACGATGGTATGCATATGGCGGTGAACGTGGAACCTTCAATGAGGTAATTTCAGATTAATACTATTCCATGTTCAGCGGCGTATGGTCCCCATATAAAATAATGGGTATGCCCTAAACGAGAAAACAATGGGCGGAACTAAACAGCATAGAATTTTGATAGGGGATCTTAGATTATAAATCCTGCGTATCACAGACAACGCCAAAGGCAAAATTTAAAAAGCAGGAAGTATATTCTGGGGGTGATTGGACAATATCCAAAACCTTATTGGCTGGGATATTGAAACCACCTATCTTTAAACAGGCCGAACTATAAAAAAACAAAATTAATTTTAGAAGTACTGCTAACTTAGTACATCAGTATCGTGCTCAACGACCTTCAAAGGACGTAACTGATAACAGCACTGATTAAGTTCAAAAAGAAGATTACCAAAATGCTCTGCATGTTTTGCGGAACATCCATCTACAGTTGATCATTATACTCACGTCTTTGTTTGCAAGACAAGGCAGGTGTCTAAGAGTGTGTGAAGGTTTAAAGGGAAATATTGTAAAAGTATCTCTAGAAGCTCGACTTGTTTCTTGCTGATTTGACTTCAGTGCTCAGGTTTCATTAATGTTATTAGTTATCCACCTTTTGCTGAACGATGCTCGTTGCATCTTATACTATTTTATGTTTGTGTGCTTTTTCATGCACTGCTGCCAACTTGAACGTTTATATAAGAACCTGTTGGGGCAATTGTGAGGTTGATGCACCCTAGAACCGGTGGTTTTAACCCCCCAGCGACAAAGTGTTTAGCCACTGTCTGTTTCGAGAAAGTAACTCAACGATTCCTCATTTTCGTTAATAGTTTTAATGTCTTTTTTGAAATTGCTCAATTTATTAGACAAACCTTTGCTGTATTTTTCTCTCTCTCTCTCTCTCTCGCTTTTTGGCTGTTTTTGGAGGCTGCGTCTTCTGGATGTTGCAATACCTGATATGCATATTTCACATTTTTCTCCAAGGTTTACGTGGTTTGCTGATGGCGGTAATGTTGTCAGCTATTATGAGCTCCCTCACGTCTATATTTAACTCAGCGAGCACCTTGTTCACAATGGATCTATGGAGACGGATAAGACAGCACGCCACGGAGCGAGAACTTCTCATCGTAGGCAGGTAGGTCTACAAGAGAGAGAGAGAGAGAGAGAGAGAGAGAGAGAGAGAGAGAGAGAGAGAGAGAGAGAGAGAGAGAGAGAGAGAAAACACGATAGATGGATGGATGGATGGATGGATGGATGAATAGATGGATGGACGGACGGACGGACGGACGGACAGACGGACGGACGGATGGATGTCGGAAGGAGATTGTTTGGATAAACAATTGGTTTTACTGGTTTAATTAAACATTGTTTCCTTGTTTTCCAGGGTGTTTATTGCGGTGCTATGTGGACTGAGCATTCTCTGGATCCCCCTGGTGAAGTCCTCACAGGGTGGTCAGCTCTTTGTCTATATCCAGGCTATACAGGGATACCTTGGAACACCTGTAGGAATACTGTTCCTATGGGCCATACTCTGGAAGCGCATGAACGAAAAGGTAAGATTATGCATCTTAGCAACTTACTTGTGATTGTATATACATGTTATAAATACGTAAATAAATGGAAAAGGAAGTTGGAATGCCAACGAAGACGACACATACCAAAATATTGCAGGCTCGGTTTAGTTGCGCCTGTTCATGTTCATCAGTAGAAATGCATATTACTGTCCACGCCGCCTATCACGCAAGTCAATATTTACATAAATATAAATATCGTGTTCAATATTCTTCACAGGGCTTAAATTTATAATAGCACTGATTGAATGAACGGAGAGACACTTTACGGCCGCCACACTTTGAAAGCACCGAACATGACAAATATCGAAATATTTAGTAGTTTCATATGATGACAAGTTTCAATCCGTATTATCACCAGTCATATTGCTGTAAAAAAAACACTCGAGACGTTTTTTTTTATTTTATTTCAGGGAGCGTTTTGTGGAATTCTCGTTGGGCATGCATGCGGAGTGATACGGATGGTGTTGGATTTTGTATATCCGGCGCCAGACTGTGGTCAACCGGAAACGCGTCCAGCGGTGCTGTATAATGTGCACTACACTTACTTTAGCCAGATGATGAGTGTTATAACATCTCTTGTTATTGTCGTAGTGAGCCTCCTAACAAAACCACACGACAATAAACGGGTAGGACAAATCTTTGGTTTCAAACAATGTAACAACTTAGAGTTACTCTTCCAAAATGATCTTATTTTAATGATACCAGTACTTTGAATATGATATTCTTATTACTTCAGCATTTTTCTACAAGAAAATAGTTATACTTGATATGTGTCTAAAATAGTTTTCTTCGTTATCAAAATACAAAATGTACTATGAACTTCATTTTGTTTTAAATGTCTTATCCATCCTTGCACAGAGAGATTTTAACACGAACAGTGTCATGAACTTGTTACTTACTTGGTTTTCTGAGATTTCTGGGTAGGCCTTGATCCTTTAAAGGTTTGCTTCCTCAGAAGACCTTTGTCCAAGATCATTAAAATAAATCTGGAGACCAGTCTCAGATCCCAAGCATCTAATTGGCTGAAATTGCGACTGGTCTCCAATCATAGTTTTATGATCCTGAACAAAATGAATTATATGAACTAAATATACAAAAGTACATAATATTCAAAACGAAAAAAAGAAAAGAAAAATAAGACAAAACAGCATTTATGCATTTGATCATCATGGCGAAAGTATACAATGAACATTTTTAAATAAAGACATAAATTTACTATTGTTTTATTCTCTGCCTATGAATTATAATTATGTCAAACCATTCGTTTTTAGACAATTGGTCTGACGTGGTGGTCAAAGCTGAAGGCTGAAGATATAGACGTGTCGGAAGTCGAGGAGATCGACCTCAAAACTAATATTAAAGGTACTGCAAATTAGGTTTTCTTTATGTTTTGATTAGAAACACTTAATGCCATGTGTAGACCAGACGAGAATTTCCTCGACGTAATTCTACTATATGGAGCTGAAACGCGATATAGACGTACACTTTTGTGCACTAGGCCTATACAGTAGTTAGCAGAGGTCGACCTATTGCATGGGCTATTATTCCTTCAACATGTAGCGGTTAGCAAACAACAGATCAATCTGACCGCTGACTCGAGTCCGGCTTACAGTAGTTGTGAACACGGCCACACGAACGTATGAAGACGGTAAATGTCAATTCCAATGCTGCAATAGAAAATGTGAATGTTTTCTGAATAAGGAATAGTAGTGATGTCACGTGTCTGACAAGTTATTATAAAAAGAGTTTATCAGTAAATGTTTTCTTGACGAATATTATTCACAGAAAATTCTAGTTAATTTTCCTCTATCCTCCGTGAGATCATTCTCGGTTAAATACACAGAGTATCACGTGATTCTCTACTTATCCGAAATCCGTTGTAGTCCATTGTCAATATAGCCTTTTTTGTCTACTTTTCCAGATATGACAAACAACGATACCGATAATGGCGGAACATGTCGGAAATGGGTGAACTTCGTCTGCGGCATTCCGCAGAAGGCCGAAGAACACAGTTTAGAAGAAGAAGCCGCTCAGAAAAAGAAGTTCCTCAAAGAAAGCACCTTCTGGTCAAGAATCTTAAATCTAAATGCTGTTCTCGGACTCGTAGTCGTAGCTTTTCTAATCGGATTCTTTAGATAATCTTTTCTATGTCAGAAAACGTGAATAGACACATATATAAGTTTAAACGTAAACCATTAAACCATACACTCCCCTTTAGTTTGTTGACTGGTCCTTGTTCTGGTATTTGCATAAATGTGAAATTAGTCCCGAAGAAGTAGCTAATTTAAAATAGTTTTATTTAGAAGTCAATACGGGATGAAAATGTTGTAAGTGAAGCTTCAAGTTCCATTCAATGCAAGACTGATATTCATATGTTTAGCCATACATCTAATGAGAAGAAGCACGCCAAGATTAATAAAATTATATTTATCATTCAAAACAAACATTGGAGTCTATTTATATTGTTATTATAATAAATACCTTTCAATAATTGAGTCCATAGTGGTCTGTATGTTCGGATCACACTGCGCCTTGATCCGGCGTGCCTTCATTAAGATAAACTCTGCCTAATTGACTAGTAACTTGTCGAATACATTGTGCTATATAACGATAGAAGATAATTTGGACCTCGATTCCAATTGAAATGGCTCTTTACTCATTAACCGTATAATAACGTATATGTTACGTGCACTCGTAGTTATCTTGTCTTTTAATTGCCCCCACACCGCACAGCGGTAGGGGGCATAGGAATGGTCTTCGCCGTCAGTCCATCCGTCCGTCCGTCCGTAAGTCTGTCCGTGTGTGTGTGTGTGTATGTGCGTGCACATTTCGTGTCCGGTCCATAGCTTCTCAATAATAGAAATTTCGCGAAACTGGTCAAATGTTCACCCCATCAAGACGATGTGCTGATATCACCTTCCAACATGCCGGCTCAAGGTCAATGTCATTAGTGGTGTAAAGATTTGAACCATGTACTTCGTGTCCGCTCCATAACTTCTTAACCCCTGAAAGGAATTTCATAAAACGTAGGTCAAATGTCCAACCCATCAAGACGATATGCAGAACCCATGATCCATTCTGGTCGGCTCAAGGCCAATGTCACCAGTTATCTTTCAAGGTTTGAATCATGTATTTCGTGTCCGCTCCATGACTAATAAACCCCTGGATTTTTTTTTATGAATCTTTGGTCATGTGTTCACGCTATCAAGACAATGTGCAGAACCTATATCCAAATCTGGCCAGCTCAAGGTCAAGGTCACCAGTGGTGTTAGGGTTTTAACCATCTATTTCGTTTCCACCCTATAACTTTTTAAACCCAAATTTCACCCTATTAAGACGATGTGCATAACTTATGTCCTAACCAGGCTGGCTCAAGGTCAAGGTCACCAGTGGTGTTTAAAAGTTTCAATCACGTATTTTGTGTCCGCTCCATAGCGTCTTAACTCTTAATAAGAACTTTTGATCAAATGTTTACCCCCATTGAGACGATGTCGAAAACTCTGTTTCAACCATGCTGGCTCAAGGTAAGGTCACAAGTGATAGTCAAATGTTTGAGGCATGTAATGCGTGTCCGCTTCATAACTTATTAACTCCTAGAAGGAATTTAATGAAATTTGGATTAAATGTTAATCTTATTGAGATGATGTGCAAAACCTATGTTTTAAATGTGTTGGTTCAAGGCCAAGGTCACAAGTGGTAATTCCTGTCCGCTTAATAACTTAATATCCCTTGATGTATTTCATGAAACTTGGTGAAATGTACACCTCATTGCAGAGCATATATTTCAACTGCGCTCCTCAAGGCCAAGGTGGAGATTCAAGGCCAAGGTGGAGATCCATGGTTTCGGCAACATTGAACGAAACACCAAACAAGTGATGGTTTTTTAATATATACACATATTATTTCCTGACATGGATCCTACGGCGACATTAAATAATGGTGAGCCCAGTAACTATTAGTTTACAATTAGAATATTTCACACAAATAACACATTCACAATACCCTGTTTTATAAGATAAAAATAGTTATCAATCGGTGTTTGTTTCTGTACGAACTAGATAATGGAAATCCCCTGATTATCGTCCAGTTTATGCCTATCCGTGATACTTAAAGTAATTTGTTTAATAGACAAACGCAGAAAATGTTTGAACTTATGAAATCGATGAACATCGAAACTATCACCTCATGCTATTTGCACAATAAGACAGCCGGGTGATAAAACCATCACTCAAGGGTCTGGACTGATATATATGTAATCCCTTACCCTTCCTCATATAAAACCGCGAATATTTTCCTAAACGCCCTTGGTTACCCATTATAATTAATACATTACATTTGATCTAAAAGCATGGAGTGTCTTGATTTTTGTATACTTCATAAACTTTTTGTACCCAAAAAATCCTTTATCAGCAGGAAACCCAATTTGATATTAAGTCATGCTATACATGTATATGCTTATTATAATGAGTAATATTTAAGCTACGGAATAAATTTAACTATCTATACATCGGCTGTTGATAATTTCTTATTCTTCTCACGAACTTTAACAAAAAAAGTAAATTTACGCATGCACTGAATTATAATTTTTCACGAATTTTTAATTGTTTGTATAATCATTAATGTATATATGTACATGCATATATATGACACTGTACCACGCCTAAATTCTGTCGTTCAAAAAATGCGATAATATTAAAAAACATACGTTTACTGTACCCTACCTATGATTTATTAACAGTAACAAATAATGGTAAGCACCCACCACTCTGAATTTATTTCGGCTATTATATGCAACCATCGTTAAATTTATCTGGATTTTATGAAAAATTAATCAATATGTAATTAATTAGCGAAGTTAAGATCCATACAAAATTATCCAATGAATATTAACGCTAAACGTAATAAAATATTTTATTTTTTAAGTTGGATTATTTTTCAAGAGGACACCTAAATTATATACAATGTTTAATAGTTATAACTTTATACATGTGTGGACTAAAACATTTATTGATATCAGATGAATTAAGTTTAAACTTCGGTAAAAGTGAACTTAAAATCGTACTTGGTGGCTGGCCGCAAAGTGTGTTAAGTAGGGTCCAGATAAATCGGGTGTAACTGGTTTGTTTCGGATGACTTTGTAGAGTCTTTATAATGTGTTCACGCAATGTATTTCTCATCTCGTAGCTGACAATTATATAAGTTGGGTGGAAAACAAGATGAGCGGGCTCAAAATAGAATCTAGCTGACAACAGCTTTTCTGAGTATCTTCGACTGAAAAAAATAGTGAGGACTTGTTTCGAGTAAAAGAGAATGGACTATGTATCGTTACTAAAATTATTCCTGTGGTTTCAAATATTTATTCCTGGAGTGTTACTCTTGCCCGTACGCGAAACGCCGACAACGTTTGTCATGAATAATCGTGCACAGGGCGGAGCCGACTCGGGATACGGGTCAAGAGTCCAGACAGGGAACAGAGTGGCCCAAACCTCGGTTTTCAAGGTGATTTTCGGGGTCGGTGGACCAGGACGCCGTCGACGATCGACCATCGAGGATATTGGTTTTTTATTTGAGCGACAAAATTGATATAAAGTGGTTCTAACTTTTCTTTTTATAAGAATAAATGTTAAATTGTGTGAAACTGACGGAAAAGATAAACATTTTAATATCACTTGGAACAACAACAACAACGGCAGCAGGAGCAACAACAACAAGCCAACATTTTTTTTTAATAACAATCAACAACAACAATATAATAGCAAAATAACAGTTGCAATAAAAGTTGACATACCGAGATGAGTGTTACAGAAAAAGTGAGTGAAAGTATCTGGAATTGTGCCAGACTACAGTATGCACACTTTAGCCGGATTACATAAGCATGTTGTTTTTTTTTATTTAAGTCGGCAATAGAATTCATCTTCATTGAACGTGTAACAAATATAAGAAATGATAATGGCAACATAGTGAATTTCTAAAATATATCTAAATTCTGTAAAAAAATACTTGTATAAACATCATATAGTTTACGAACTTAAACTTACTGCTTCATCGGCTATCCGTCTCATTTAAGAAACAAGTGTTTGAAATCAAGATCCCAACTAGAGATTTGAATTTTCGAACACATTGGTTCATTCAAATCGTGCGCACTCTTGTTTTGAAGATGGCTCTATTGCTGAGTAAAATGTTTGAAATTCAAATATGTAGTAAATTTGGACGTTTAACAATTTTTATGCTTTTTATCAAAGGAATAAATAATATATGTTTCCTTATTTATTTTTCTTTTTGGTGCCTTTTTTTCAAAGCATGGATTACATTGCAATCAATAAAGTATCATAGGCTTAATGTGTTTCAGTAAACTAGTTGTTCATTAAGTTTCCTACTACATCGATAATAAAATTCTAATTTCTCTGTAAGGAATTGGAGTACATTTCCAAAGTTGAAACGTAATAAGATAATACAGACGTTGCTGTCTGAGCTGGCTTTAAATAAAGTTTTAACCAATCAATCTTGTGAACAATACGGGTATTCTATTATTATTCAGAGGAAAGAAGGAATAAGCCTTATCGATTAGTGGTTACTAGTATTTGTTCCAGAGAGACATCTTGTTGTGTAATAGGGTATTCAGTTGGAATCTTAAACAGTCAATACAAACTGTTTGAAACGACTTTTACAGCGACGTGTAGATCTTACCTATTCTGTTTTGTCGAAAAGTGGCTTACTCGAACACTCGTCATTTGCCGGGATAATTTGTCAAAATCTAAAACAACCCGCTCTCTTGCGATCTTTACAAAAAGAAAACATAATTAAATTTAAGTAACCACAACTCTTCAATACAGATGACGAAAAAATCTCAATATTTTGACAGTAAACTCTAAAATTATGTGCGGAACAGCTATCAGCTGAAAGTTTAGTTAGATTTGTGGATTGTTAATTCACGGAATTTTTCTCGTGGCCTTTTTAGTAATCAAAAATGAAATGATGTGTTTACCTTTGTCTTAAATCTGGCAACAATTTGTATTATGCTACGCGAAAAAAAATCATCAAGTCTTTTATTAAAGCACACAACTTCATAGAGTGTAATTTTGCAGTTATGTATTATAATTATTTTACTTTCCTATGATATGCTCTTCAATTTTAAATGAGCCGACAGAAAATATCATAACCCTTGATAACTTTCTATATCGCTTGAATTCGTTCAATAATTAAACCATTATGGAATACATTATGTTAAAGGTTTAACAAAACAAAACATTTATTATATTTTTTTTTCATGTACGATAAATGTACATGAATAACGATAAGCAGAACTATTTCTTTGTTCTTTATCTTGTGTTTATGATGGAGATGATCATAGCTGAACAGCATTAATCTCATTATTTAATATTACGGTATAATCTCTTCAATCAACCATCAACGCCCTTTGTCTTTTTCAAACGAGTAGCATTTATTCTAGGTTGGGGTTAAACCAAAAGTCACAAAAAGTGAGTAACTTTTGAGAGCAGAATATACATTTCGCCGGTACAATAATTTTGTTTGCCGTTATGATAATACGAGATGGCGGTAAATATGCTGTTCTTTGCACCACCAACGCCAAAGAAGAAAATATGTGAGGAATGCACGCGTCCCAACTCTTTTTTAATGAAAATAGTATTTCAAAAATGATCACTTGAATAAGTTGTAGATTTGTCAACCAGAACAAGATTTTTGCTGGATATAAAATGCGAACCAAATCTAAACCTGTTATGTAGGTCAAGTTCGTTTTATTCAGTTTTATTTTCAATTTCCTGACTACGGATCTCTTAACCGATCACTTGAAACTTTTGGTCTTGCACAAACGCTTTAGTCTAGAATTATGTGAAAAAGACATCGAAATGACAAACACACAACGGAGCGATTTCGCGGCTCATATACACGATAATAAAAATATTTGTTGTTACTATGGTTCAGTTCAGTAATGAAAGAAAAATCGATGCATGACAGTATTCACCATGAGAAATTGTCAACATTTCAACATTTAAGCAAATTATAAACTAAAAGAAACAAAATAGTTATCTAAAACAGGGATCCATCATTTAACAGATTGTTGTTTTACGTCTTTATTATTCTGCATAACTGCATATGTCAGTTAGTGATGAATATTAATATTGAGGATAGACTTTCTTAGAATAATTCAAACACTCCCTATTTAATGCAAAAAGTATCAGTAATATGACCTGGAATACCAACAATAACAAACATTTGCCTAAACTATGAAATAGTTTAGCAAGACCATTCAGTTTCGTTCATTTTACGAGTAGTTTTCAATGCTGGCGCACTTCTCGAACAAAGCGACTAAAATCAAAATTTTACCATGAATGTAAAAATTCTAAATTCAAGTGCTGCAAATGTTGTAAATTTCCATTTCCTCTTCAAACGTTTTTTCTTTTGATCTAAACTGAAGTCTAGTGAAGAATTATGACTGCATAAAAATTGTCTGCACTGGAGATTGTGAAAATTATTTTGATCGATGCCTTTGCCCCATACAAAAATCACCAGAAATTGTGAAAATTTGCCAAAAATCTCACGTTGTATGAGAATTTCAAGCCTTGAAACACATTTCACATGTTCAATTTTAAGTTTGGATGAAAATGGCAGCTTAAAAAGCAACTAACCGTTGTCACCCTGGCTAACCTGGTGCGCTTCGCGAACGGCACTACGCCGCGATCACTGCATATGCAAGGATTTTAACCGGCATAACCGGTGTCAATCTATGAGGATTTGTGGGGTAAGGTAAGAAAATCGCACAGGTTTTGGTTAGATTTCAAAATAATACTCAAACGAAGGAAGGAAGGAATGCCACGAACTTTGAAATAAATAGCAGATAACATCCATCTAATAACAATGTGACACTTGTCAGTAGGATTTACAATCAATGTAATAATTGTTAAGTGCATAGTGCGGTTAACCATAAGAAGTCTTTTTTTGTTTCGATTCAGGAAATAATTTACAGTGACATGAATAGCAAGTTTGTTTCTATATGTATTCTGATTCCTTAAAGGGATGGGTAATCCCAAATGACATATTGACAGTATATATATCTGGGGAAGGAAAATTCTGGAATAAAAGGTAGAATAAATATTAGAAAAGGAAACCACTGATGGAAATATTTATAAGATTTATTTTATGAAAAATATCGGATAAAATATCCATACGTCAAAAATAATCTGAGAATATGGATTATGTACCATTGTGTAAAATATTGCTGTTGATTGAAATATTTATTCCTGGAATTTTGCTGATGCCAACACGGAGTCATCCGGTCGGGATAGTAGCCGGCAACCACGGGATGAGTATTGTTGGTTCCGGGTACTTGACACGAGTCAGGACTGGCAATAGGGTCGCCACAGAAACCATTGTGTCAAAAGTGGTATTTGGTTCAGGCGGACCGGGTCGTCGTCGGCGATCGTTTTCAGGACCAGACCAGAGATAATGAACGTTTATTTAAATAATGTTAGCATCTTCAAAACTAGTTCAATGCAATAAAGGATGTCGTTTGTCGATAATTTAGTTTAACATGATTTGCTTTTAAGTTAATGACATATTTATTAGCACTTTACTTTTTTTAATCTTACGTGATATAGTTCAAACTGGCGGTTGTGGTGTGGAATGTGTTGAACTGAAACCAGAAACGTTGCGGAAAGCTGGGCTGTGATGGCTAACACTAATGTGGATGTAGAGATACAAGTAATCCAAATAAAAACTGGTACTTTTTCAAAGAAAAGAATCACCATCATATGACATATGATCCAGACAGAGATCATTGAGTGCAATTTGAAATGTGAAGTTCGAATTGGCTAATAAATAATTTGAATATCACTACGAACAGTGGACAATTACTAAATGTCAAAATGTAATGCCAATATAGTGACTAATCCTAGTGTTTATACTTTATTTAAATTTACAACGCTGACTGCTGTAGTTAAGTTTTCATGTTTTGTGTTAAGAATTTAGCAAATGTTGATGCTATCTGTGAAAAGATGTACTTGAGATAATACGAAGAAATGTCTCACCCAAGGATCGAAACAGCAACCTGGGAGTGGATTCTGCAAAAAGTAACTGAACCAGAATCGAAACACATTAATTGTTATAGAGGGGAAGCAGACTGGTGGATATATAAGCAAAATATTGTAGTAACTTTGACATGAGCAACAACGAAGCACACCCGTGTACACAAGTTGTAACACTTCGGATTGGATATGTACAGACCATTAATGTTGAATAAATCTTGATTATTGGGTATCAAAATGAGAAATTTACTCAGATATTATGTAAGTGGATTCGCCAACTATCATTTATTTCTGATTTTCTGTAATTTATATGTAATGAATATTTGACAATTTGAAAAAATAACATGCTACCTTCTAACTGAAAATCTGAACATTTGTTTTTGTTGCCAATCTTATAAACTGAACATCTTCCACCCTTCAAGGCTCTTCCGGAAAAGGCTTCCCTTTCTCAATAACAAACCCAATTACTCTTAATTTAGCAGGGAAAGTAATACATTATTACAATACACCAATCGTTGTGGTAATTCAACGTCTTTGGATCCTGTGTAAAAGGCTAAATACAACAGTACAAGAACACGAAATAAAACAGTTAATCACAAATGAAGCACACTAAAGATTCCCTCTTCAACGTGACAAATATCAAAGTAAGGGCCTGTCACTAAGAACTAAGTTAAAGCATTTCTTGAAATCTGACAAATTGTCTGCAAATGTCACTGATGCAGACTTGCCAATCTTGTTGGCTGTTTAAAGGTTATATCTAAAAGCTATCAGGGTTTTCTCCATTACGTAAATACCAAGCGAACCGAAAAATAGAGTATTCTTTAAATTAATAAAGAAAACAACAAATCTGCCTAGTAATAACAAATCGACGTAATTCCTAAGGGCTTGATCACTTACAGCTTTCAATGGGCCGTTCATGGAGCCGTTTCTAGTAAGTTACATCAAAAAGGTGAAATATGCATATCACGTGTCGCCACACTCACTAAACACAGCCTCCCCACGCAGCAAAAAAGAAGAGAGGAAAAGAGGGAATATTTGTTAACTCCAAAGGGGCTGGTACTTAATGATCTTACCGAGACTAGAGCTCCTGGAGTCAAATCAGCAATGACGCCAGATCAGAACACGATGACAAGAGATAAAAGAAAAAAAAATGGAGCCTCTAGATTCTTATACACGATTTCCCCACAAACCTTCATAAACTCAATATTTATAGTTGCGCCTATATTTTTTGGTAAACTACTAGTACTATAGTACTACTAAGTAAAAATGTAATAAACACAACTCAAGAGGTAGAAAAATATATAACTGTATGTGGCAGGGAATTTTGCATAACAAATACGCGAGACGTTCGTATTTGGGTAACAAATTGGCTTTTGTTTTGATTATTTACATGTGTTATCAGCTCGTGTCTTACTTACATTTATATTAACGCATATGAATGTGTTGTTCAGATTCTGCACAGAACAAAAAATGCTTACCACTTTCACGGTTAACATTAACGGTGTTTGAACATAAAAAAATTGGCCATAAAGTACCCAAAAGCCGTCGTGAAGAAATATGATCAAAAGAAAAAGTTAAGTCGGTATTTTCGTTTTCGCCCTAAATCTACAATATCGCAAATATTTTTAAAAAATTGAACATATGTGTTGTACTAACTCTTCATATCACATACACGATGATTTGTTTACGAAAACCTTCCTCATTAGAGCGTGACTGTGTAAATTCTAAATGCTCGAGATGCACGTGCCGATGAAAACCGACATGGATATTTACGCAAATTTCCTTTGACATTAAAATTGTATTGTCCACAATGAAAAAAGCCGGAGAAAAATTGCTGCTAGCTGACCTGAGTGCCGTTCTGGCCTCTCAATTAATGACAGAAATATCGCTTTGAGATTTCTAGAAGCTGTTTTACACGCTGCTGACGTAGCAAGTCGTTTTGGTTGCCATGGGCGAACAATAAATATATCGTATGCGAGCGCGATTCTGACAAACTGGCAGCGTCAACCACCTGCGTCGTCCAGGTAGGACGTTGAAAACAACGTCGCGCGAAGATCGCTACTGAGTGACGTCAACACCACGTAATCGCTTCACACCTGTTAAAAGCTCGTTCAACGTATGTGACAATCCACGGGGATCAAGAATATTCGTTTGTAACGCTTGAAACCCGCTGAGAACAGCTCGGCTGCGAGCTCGACGTCATTACAAAGGTATTCTTCTAACAGCATGTCAACGCGTCGCACATTAGAACTGGGCACGCCAGAGTCCTGGAATAGATAGCGATGGAACAGAATCGTTTTCACCTTTTAGCCCAAATTTAATCTCGAAGAAGCTGATGGAATTGATTGATAAATTGATTGATTATTGATAAACATACTCGAATGACAATTAAAATCACCTGATCTCTCCCCGATTCAACACATGTGCGACAATCTTGGAAGAAAGGTGCGTGACAGGATTGACGTCAACAACGTTAATGATCTGAAACGGTTATTGCACAAGAAATAGGCCCAAACCCCATACACATCATTCGAACACTCGTAAACATCATACTAAAGGCGTTTTCTGGCTTTTCTTAAGCTAGAGGTGGTCATACAAAATATTGAGTGTAATGTTAATTTTGATTTTAACCCCTGTCTCAAATCTTAATCAAATTGAATGGCTTTTTATGCCTATGTTCAGTTAATATTGTTGTAATTCAATGGGTATTAAATGGTTTTCGTTGTGAATGATGCTTTTGTCTGCAATTTTAATGTTCAACAATTTTATCGTATCAAGTATTTCTACTGACTAAACTTTTTCTTCTCAGCATATATGCATAAACTCGATATAATTTAGCTAAAATAGGCACAAGAACCGTATATTTTTACTAAAAACACAGTTTTAAGTAACGCAATTTTCTATTTTCACTTCTTAAATAAACAATCTTTCAGTTTATACACTTAACAACTTTTCTAAGTATACTTCTGCGTACTGGGGCATAACTGGCTTGATAAGTGAACTATTGCTCTAAAACTTTCAATAAAACATGCGAGAAACACTAACTGATTTATAAGTAAAATATTTTTTAAAATGACAGACAACTGACTGCTCACAATCATTTAGAGTACTGGCACCCACAGAATACAAATTCACAAAATCAGTTAATACGCGTATTACCACCTTCCGTAGTAACCGGTTAAATCGCAAAAATATTGTTGAAGCGGATTTTTTTTATAGTGGTGGATCAGTTTTAATGCTGTGGGCTGTTATTTCAATGCACAACTGGACTGCAGCGGTTTTAATACAAGGGAACTTAAATTTTGAAGAATATCAGCGACAAGTCCTTGTTCCGACTGTCCTTCCATGTCTTCAAGCACATAGGCGCATGCAGTAAATGCATTATGGTGCACCGTGTCATCGTTCGGCAAACACCAGACCTTTTCTTGAAGTGAACACGGAAGAATATGTCCATAGTGGGCTCAAATTCCAGATCTTAATACAAAAGAAAAAACTGAGGTCTGATCTTGGCTGTGTAGTACGAAACGGGAGGGACCAAACATGCAATCTTCGCCAACTTGGAACTGCGCTTCTTTAGGTTTGGGCTTAAGATTCCCAATTCAGAAGTGTATGACCTCAATCAGATCAATGTCTTTTGCAGATATATGCGCTGTTGGTGGTCATACTCATTATTCACTGATGTGAATTTGTTTTCTGTGGGTGCCAGTACTCTAAATGATTGTGAGCATTCAGTTGTCTGTCATTTTAAAAAATATTTTCCTTTAAATCAGTTAGTGTTTTCGCATGTTTTATTGAAAGTTTTAGAGCAATAGTTCACTTATCAAGCCAGTTATGCCCCAGTACGCAGGTGTATACTTAGAAAAGTTTTTAAGTGTACATTCAATAACATCTAGAAACATAGATTAAAACCCGAGTGGAGCTTACACGTCTGGCCACCGGGTAGGCGTATTTATATTACGATAACACTGATATAAACCAGGTCAAAAAATCTTCAGAAATGCACAAAATAACGAAATATTCCGCCATTTTGTTCCGCACAGAACATGTCCCTCACTTACTTTTCCGCCAAAACCAAATACGTTGGACCCACTACAAGGTACCTCGAGGTGTTGTTAAAAGCTGTAATTATCTTTCGGTAGAAAGAGATAACATAAAGTCTATTTCATGACAGTATAAAAACAGATCAGCAACACGGGGTGCACAATTATCACTCTTTGGGATGCCTATTACTTGTTTATAAATAGAGGTACCAAATCTAACATAAATGTTATCCAGTAAGAAAGTAAGCGACTTTATTAGGTCTTGACAAGTCAATAAAGTATAATTATCATAAGAACCATCTGTAAAAATGCTTTCTGTTCATTACAAGCGATAAAAGTTTTATTTTCTCTTGCAAACGTTTTCTCAATAAGAAACACCATTTAAATATTTTAGCAGTTCTCCGTTTATTGACATGAGTTTCATTGATATACAGATTAAATATACAGCTTTTTGTTTTCTAAATGTGATCTTCAGGCCCCATTTTATTGAATACTATCTAGTTGTGCCCGGAGACTTTCTGGGGTGGTAGTAAATAATACCATATAGTCTGCAAAAGTTAACATATGCATGCTATATCATTTACGAAGAGCATAAACAGAATCGGATAGATTGCTAAATTGCCTCTATTGGTGAGCTAATATGTATTGTCTAGGCACTAGCTCTTCGTCAAGCAATGCCGATAATGCTTCCGACTGGGCTAGCCGGGACAACCACATCAAAATGTTGATCTGATAACTCTGATAAACGTTATCATTATTGCATGGCATCGGTAACAGATTATTTTCATGATAACAGTACCGAATATATGTTCGGTGAGACATTTTACGACCGACACAATGCGCAAATCTGCGATTTTGTGAGAAAATTTGTGAATCTATATTGTCAACTACTGAGATACCTGCAAATTAGCGGGGAAAGTTGCGAAGCTATATTGTCAACTACTGAGATATCTGCAACTAAGCGGGGAAATTTGCGGAGCTATATTGTCAACTACAGAGATATCTGCGATTTAGTGGGGAAATTTGCCGAGCTATATTGTTAACTACTGAGATATCTGCGATTAAGCGGGGAAAGTTGCCGATTTATATTGTCAACTACTGAGAAATCTGCGATCTAGAGGGGAAAGTTGCAGAGCTATATTGTCAACTTAAGATATATTTGCGATTTAGCGAGAAAACTGGCCGGGCTATATTGTCAAAATACGATCCAACAATATCAGAGCTATGAAAACAAAATAAAATTTTAGCAGTAATCGCATCTTTTGCCAACATTAATAATTATCCTGCTAAAAGGACTAAATGTCATACCTGCGGCTACTGAAGTCAAACCTTTATCAATCTGCGCTTCCGCTCAGTCTGGTCAGCGTCAACTATTCATAGATTGCTAGATTGGGATTACGATGACTGACTGTTTTCCTATTCAATCGAAAACCATATATCTAAAAACAACAACGGTTAATTATCTGACAAAATAGTTGAAAAGCCAATCCTATCTGACAAGTCATCAAAACTGGATATTCATTTTTTGCCTATCCTTGTTTGATCCCCAAGATCAAATTTAGATTTAACAGTTAAACAAACAGGATGATTTATGGTGCAGACGGTATAGTTTTTTTAATAAAAAATCTTAGATAGGAGTTCTTTTTTATATAACAATTCTTTTTATCGTTTCTTGCGACAGGTTTGCACTGCACCCACGATTTGTTCGAATTAAACCTTTCCCAGAAGCCATACAAGATCTGTTTTAATCTGTCACGATATATGATACATATTATTTATACACATGTTTGAAAAAAGGTTAAGATTCATGCCGTTAAAGAGGGTTTTTAAGTTCATACTTGCCAGTAGTGCATATTTCTGTGTTTACTTCCAGCGCCCGACAAGTCCAGTGGTGGTTATCATAACCGCTTCCAACGCATAAAACTCTCGAGTTTAATTAAACTCCCTTTTTACCACTCTAGGTCTACATTTCTTATTATTTCACATGAACCCTGTTTCCTGTTCTGTTTGACGGGAAGTAGATCATTTCTCTACACTCTGACACTTTGCCAAGATTTGCTCTGAATTCATTGCTCGGATGCGAAACTGTTGTATAACATTCTTTACTTATATACAGTTACAATAGTTTCGCATCAAATAATAAGGAAAACAGAACAACAGAAACGCTTATGCAAGACCTAACACGCGCAAGTTTTCAAATGAAGTAAAGGTGTCCTATAAGTTTTTTTGAGAAGCATCGCAGTAACACTCTATGCAGGGTACAGTTTGAAGACGGCTTCCTGAGATAGGAACTGCGTGCGAACTATTTGTTATTGAAACTAAACATTTTTATTGCTAAATTATCGTGTTGAGCTCTATTTGTTGCAGAGGTCGAACTTGATGCAACCACAACCAACTGTTATATAATAGCCTCTACTGGAAATTGAACCAGTACAGTACGGCGACAGCGCCTAGCCATAAAAATCCGGTAACGCTACAAACTGAGCTAGCCGGGACAACTCCCACAACCCCTCTTCTCCCCCCCCCACCCCAAATAACAAAAAATGCACAAATTACATTGCTAAAGTTCTTACAAATTTCGCTTTCAGTTAGATTTATGCTTGCATCTAAAACATCGAACGCACGGCGCGGCAACAAATATTTCCGTTGAGAAGTAGCGGGAAAATTTAATTGACAGAACCTGTTCATAGTTAATCAAGCCTTCTTGTTGGTTTACTTTTATCCACAACTTTTGTGTTTGATTCTGTAATACATGTATTATTCAAATTTTAGAAAGCGACGTTTTCAGTTTAATTTCCGCAACCCTCGGCAACAAAAATTAATTGACATCAACACAACAAAACGTGATCGGCATCTTCTAAAGTCTTGCAGTGCAACAGATGTTTACGGTGGTCGCTCGACGGGTCAATATCGAAATTTGTAGTGATCATCATAACATGACATCAGTAATATAGCTGACTTTATGTAAGGGGAGAGTATCTACGGCCGCCACAACAGACAAATAGCGCTACTGTGAAATAAAAGATTGATCCTTGATTTTTCGACGCAAATGGCAACAATCCTACACATTTGAAAACTTGGAAAATATATCCTGCAATAAATGAAAATAGAACTTTGAAATTTCATGTTCATCAGCGTATGGCCCCCTAGATAAAAGAATGGATTTGCGATAAATGAGAAAATAAACAGCCGCCACACGGCACAAACAACGCTACTGTGATATTGATAGATGAAAAGGGAACTTTGAAAGCCACCAAACACGACAAATATGAAAATACTGCAGGCTCGTTTTGATTGAGACCGTTCATGGGCAGTAATGGGAATGCATATTACTGCCCACCCCGCCTAGCACAGGGTTGAGCGCAACGCAATATTTACACCAATAAACAGTTCAATTTAGATCCATCCCAAACGATGGTATGCATATGGCGGCGAACATGGAACCTTCGATGAGGTATTTTCAGATTCATACCATTCCATGTTCACCGGCGTGTGGTTCCCATATAAAAATGGGTTTGCCCTAAACGAGCAAATAATGGGCGGAACTAAGCAGAATAGATTTTTGACAGGGATCTTAGAATTTAAATCCTGCATATAACAGACAACGCCAAGGGCAAAATTAAAACAAAAAACAGGAAGTGTATCCTCGGGGTGATTGAACAATATCCAAATCTATATTGGCTGTGATGTCGAAACCACCTTTATTTAAACTTGCTGAAATATTAAAACAAAAGTAATTTTAAAAGTAATATTAACATAGAAAAAAGTATAGTGCTCAACAACCTTCAAATGACTTTTACTGATAACAGCACACTTATTGAATGTACGGGAAGACTTTTTACAGCCGCCACACGGAACAAACAACGCTACTGTGATATTGAAATAGATGAAAAGGGAACTTTGAAAGCCTCTAAACACGACAAATATGAAAATACTACATGCTCGATTTGATTGGACCTAATCATGGGCGAAGAAATAGTTACATTAAATCCCTTTCCTGTTTATATTTCATATGTGACTAATTAAAAGAAAAAGGAAGAGGCTTCTAGCGGGCATTATATTCTAACAAATACCAGTGTTTTATTATTATTATTATTATTATTATTATTATTATTATTATTATTATTATTATTATTATTATTATTATTATATAAGCTTGATTTTACCTTTAAAATATTTATAAGAATACTGAAGTATGTCTAATGTTTAATGTCAATGTCCTCTGCAAAAAAGTAATTCATAACATGTCGTTTCTCTCAAGAGATCTAAGGTAAACAAGGTTGCAAAAACAATTAAGTAATTTTAATATGACATGATACAGTTCACCACTTGTGAGTTCTAATACATGTACGGAAGTTGTTCTTTTCATAACCTAAAACAATTATAGAGATTAATGTCCGTTATTAATGACAATTTTCAAGATAATGTATACTGTTTTGAAACCTTAATCTGTAAATTGTGTTACACATATTCCACAGCAATTCGTGAAACAATTAGTGTAAAGATATCCAGATTTCTTAGTGTTTTTTTTTCTCGAAACTGACAGGTATTTGTATTTCTTACTTAACAACAAAATCTTTCCATTTAACAGGAATATTAGTTTTCTGTTTTGTTCTGTTACATGTATAGTCGTTTATTTTCCCCTGTTTTTCTTCATTGAAAATTTTCAAGTGCTTGTAATTCCGTTTATATGTAACAACCTTTTCAGACATAGTAACTTCCGTTCCACGCTCATCATTTACTGTATATGGGTCCTGACCGTAAGTTGTAGAAAGTAAATTTTCCTTTCCTTTCTCCAAAAGCACTTTTAATTATCATTTGGTTTTAATCCTGCGATAACAAAACTTCACTTGGGCTTTTACATGTCACTGTATGCAGTGTTTTTGTGTGTGTGTGCAACTAGAAATGTGCGGTTCATTGAAACAAATTGACATGGTTCGCATGTTTTGCATGCTTTCTATATTTCTCTGTCCATTTTTGGCCACCATAGTCACCTCAATTTTGTTTTCGTTACGGCCTTCATTATCAATATTAATCATTTTCTTCCTTCAGGATGTTGCCACAACAATGCGCGAGCCATTTAGTCTTTTATTCAGTTGTATGTCAGATTTTCACATTGCGCCCAGTCGCCACATTTTATACATTCCAAGATGTCTTTGTAGAACTCTTGCTCTATGTCCTTAACAATGACTGCGGTCAGTGCGGCATTTTCGTCTAAGGATCTCACATATTCTTCGGTTCTGTCCCTTCTGTTTAATATCATAACCAAGATGAGGAAAATAATTGAAACTAATGTGCGTCTTATTCTTTTGTATTATATAACGGATAATCGTTTCCACTAATGCCGTTTATCATTTTATTGTATTTCTTTTTCTAGAGATAGCTAAATGCCACTTCATTTCGTAAAATTTTCGGGGCTTCTTTGATAGAATATGAAACCAAATAAAGGTTGGCCATTGAAGGGCACAGACGCTGAAGAACTAGGTGTCCGTTTGCTTCCGGACTATGTCAGACTTGATAAGGACGCAGTTCACTGTAAGATACAGGTAAACAGTGTATTTACTGCAATTACAACCTGTACCCTGCTTGTCTGTACTCTTATAAAATCAGACACATTGTAGTTGGCAAGTAGTGTTAAATGACAAGGACTCAGTGATGGGGCTGTATTGAAATGCCGAGTGGTAGGCGTGTACTGTTAAGTGCCGAAGATTCTGTTGCAGCTTTGTGCTGTTAAGTGCCAACGGTTCTGTGGCAGGCATGTACTGTTAAGTGCGAAAGTTTCTGTTGCAGTCCTGTACTCTTATGTGCCAAGAATCTGTAATCTGTGGCAGATTTGTACTGTTAAACGCCAAGGGTTCTGTGGCAGGTTTGTAGTGTTACGTACCAAAGTTTCTGTAGTAGACCTGTATTGTTAAGTGACAATTATTCTGTAGCAGGCATGTATTGTTAGGAACCAAGGATTTTGTAGTAGTCCGGTTCTGTTGTGTCACGGATTCTTTGGCATGCCTGTACAGTTAAGTGTCAAGGATTCTGTGGTAGGCTTGTACTGTTAAGAACCAAGGATTCTGTGTTAGGCTTGAACTGTTAGGTGTCACGAAATCTGCGGCACACATTTACTGTTATTAAAGTGACAAGGATTCTGTTGCAGGCCTGTAGTGTTATTTGTTAATGATTCTGTGGTAGACCTCTTCTGTGAAGTGCTAAAGATTCTGTAAAAGGAATGTACTGTTAATTGCCAATCGTTATGTTATAAGCCTGTACATGTACTTTAGAGTACATATGGTTCTGTGGCAGCCTGTTCTGTTCAGTGCCAAAGAGTCTGTGGCAGGCATAACTTTTAAGTGCCAATGATTCGAAAATGAGAACCTTTGGTGTTACCGTCTTGAAAACTTAAATACGTCGTAAGTGAAGAATGTGAAGTAGATGGTGGGGTTTAAGTAACATTGCTGTCCGCGATCTCGATTTGGTTCGATTATGGTACAAGAGTAATTTGGGTTGAGTGGGAAACCAGTCCAGTTCATTTTGTTTTGGATTCATGGGTTTTATGAAGTAACTCGTTATTTTTGGTTATAAGTGCAAACGCTGATTTAAAAAAGCAGTGTATTAAAGTGTTAAGTTTGTGGAAAAAAATCGAAACATAAATGTGCATTAATATTTTTATGAATTATTTTTTTATTAAAATAGGTGAATATTTCGGTCAAAGTAAAAACGAAAGTCCCGCTGAGTTGTGGATGGTGATATTCCAGTGCATGTAGCAAACATGTTTACAGGTTACACTTAATTATATCTATTGTGTATTTATGATGTCTCTTGTTCTCTCTACAAAAGTTATATTTATTGACCTTGGTCCAATAGTTAATTCAGAATCTGAGATATAGCTATACTCGGAGTCTATGGGATTTCGAATCGCTATAGTCTAAATAGACCACAGAACAGGTTTTAGCCCGTTGGTTACCCACAATAAGGAAGTACTTAGACGGTAAAGAGTTCCTCTTTTTTGTGACGAATACTGATAAAACGTTGAATGAAGAAGACTTATTAAATGACATTTTTATACAGAGAAGGTCTGAAGCAGAAAGTATATAGCAATTTTGATGTAAGTTTGGTGTAGCTTGTTGTAAATCAGCCAAAAAACAGTGATGAGAATTGCCTGTTTACTGCCGCGGTTGTTTACCTGTCAAATCACCCGTGATGATTTGGAAATTATTGCACAAAGAAGCCGGTCAAGGTATCCATTTCATGCGGCTAGAGTATGTTGCATTGGAAAGTACTGCGAAATTCTGGAGGTCAGATTTTTTTATTCGGGATGTAAATCAAAATTTTCGGTCTCAGACACTTACACGAAACATTTATAAAACTGTTTTCTTATGCCAGTCTAACCATTATATTATTTATAACAAAATATGTTAAGCCTTTATAATTAACCAGCAAACAGAAGGACATACTGGAATCTGCACGTTTCGCAAACCATTAAAATACATTAGATTTTTGTTTTGTGCTATTGCGTGAATGAGATGGTATAATACGAAAATGTCCTTAATTATGACCTTTACCCTAGCTTGGAATCGGACATTGAGCGTTCACGTACTTGGTTGGCTTTACTTCCCTCGGTAGATACAGCTCATCCGGAGAGCTCTAATGTATAAACTATATAGGATCGCAATGTGAATCACCAAAAATTAAAATTTAAAAATGGACATGCACTTCTGGTTTTAATTACAAGATCTTGGAAATGAAAACTGAGGAAATGTTCGTTCTTAAATGTTGTGGAAATTAGGCTTAAGTCTGGCAATGTCTAAACCGAGTCTAACGCTCTCCCAACTGAGCTATTCCGGCTGACAAGTAAGTGCAATAGCAGTCTACGTCATGTCGGTAAAGCGATATCGATATAATCATATGAGTGCATGACGTCACAAGTCACGGTGTATTGATTTTTGATATCCATTGAGTGTGAATCACAAGGACATATTTGTTTTGAAAATCGCACTGTAGACACCCGATTGACAGAAACGCACGAAAAATATATACTGAATGTTCACTGGACATTCAGTTCCGCATTCGTTGTTTCGTATTAGGTGTTGGACTGTTAAATACACCGCTGTCGAGTTTTGATAAAGTAAATCAAAGCAAGAACTGTCCCCACATGCGTTGGCTATAAAATGCTATGTATATGTATCCGAGTGAATTTAGTCAGATCTGTGTATAAGCGGCCACCTGTTTGGTAAAAGCAGGAACCAGTCAGCATCTTTAAAGTTCTTTTTTTATTCTTGGTTCAAAAGTTTCGCATAAAACAAACCTGCGTATGTCGACAACATGCTGTCAGCGGCCATACCTAAGGCCTAATATGGATGCCTGCAGCCTTACGTCGCCCGGGTTCCAGTGAAACCGCGGCAATATTCTTTCTTACTTAGAGTTAATCTATTTGAGAATTCATACAACTGTTGTTTGTTACAGGTAACGTTCTGAATGACAGGGGTCTATTCAGATTCGGTACAGACAAACGCGTGGTTTTGCTACCCAGTGATGAACATTAAGAAAGCCTTTATAAAATGTGCAAGTCAAAGAGGCGAAATTAATCACTCCAACAATAAGCGGTCGCATTTGGGATCTATATACTTACCGGCTGCCTAAGTCGAGTATTAAAATAATTTCGCGTTGCTCGCGTTCACGGTCTGGCTTAATCGTGTACACAGAGAGTTTAAGTTCAGTGGCCTTCGATGAGGCCAGTATGCCAGACACTTTGTCCACATGTTTGTTACGATATCAACAAAAAAGAGTCAGCCGCCGAACTGTTTCGTTCGTGCCGGAACCCGGGATTGAACCGGGGGCCTTTAGATCTTCAGTCTAACGCTCTCCCAACTGACCTATTCCGGCTGACAAGTAAGTGCAATAGCAGTCTACGTCATGTCGGTAAAGCGATATCGATATAATCATATGAGTGCAGTGACGTCACAAGTCACGGTGTATTGATTTTTGATATCCATTGAGTGTGAATCACAAGGACATATTTGTTTTGAAAATCGCACTGTAGACACCCGATTGACAGAATCGCACGAAAAATATATACTGAATGTTCACTGGACATGTTGGACTGTTAAATACACCGCTGTCTAGTTTTGATAAAGTAAATCAAAGCAAGAACTGTCCCCACATGCGTTGGCTATAAAATGCTATGTATATGTATCCGAGTGAATTTAGTCAGATCTGTGTATAAGCGGCCACCTGTTTGGTAAAAGCAGGAACCAGTCAGCATCTTTAAAGTTCTTTTTTTATTCTTGGTTCAAACGTTTCGCATAAAACAAACCTGCGTATGTCGACAACATGCTGTCAGCGGCCATACCTAAGGCCTAATAAGGATGCCTGCAGCCTTACGTCGCCCGGGTTCCAGTGAAACCGCGGCAATATTCTTTCTTACTTAGAGTTAATCTATTTGAGAATTCATACAACTGTTGTTTGTTACAGGTAACGTTCTGAATGACAGGGGTCTATTCAGATTCGGTACAGACAAACGCGTGGTTTTGCTACCCAGTGATGAACATTAAGGAAGCCTTTATAAAATGTGCAAGTCAAAGAGGCGAAATTAATCACTCCAACAATAAGCGGTCGCATTTGGGATGTGTATACTTACCGGCTGCCTAAGTCGAGTATTAAAATAATTTCGCGTTGCTCGCGTTCACGGTCTGGTTTTATCGTGTACACAGAGAGTTTTAGTTCAGTGGCCTTCGATGAGTTCATCTTCGGATCAGCAGGATGCCTGTTGTAAACGCTTCACGCTTAACTGATTAACTGCCCGGGTGTGAATTTATGCTCGGTACACTAACGTTTCAGGCCAGTTAGGCTACATTGCCATGGCAGTACAAGCTCTGTTAAGCTGTTCAAACGTATTCATACAGGAGCAGTTGTTTTGTATGCCAGACACTTTGTCCACATGTTTATTACGATATCAACAAAAAAGAGTCAGCCGCCGAACTGTTCCGTTCGTGCCGGAACCCGGGATTGAACCGGGGGCCTTTAGATCTTCAGTCTAACGCTCTCCCAACTGAGCTATTCCGGCTGACAAGTAAGTGCAATAGCAGTCTACGTCATGTCGGTAAAACGATATCGATATAATCATATGAGTGCAGTGACGTCACAAGTCACGGTGTATTGATTTTTGATATCCATTGAGTGTGAATCACAAGGACATATTTGTTTTGAAAATCGCACTGTAGACACCCGATTGACAGAAACGCACGAAAAATATATACTGAATGTTCACTGGACATGTTGGACTGTTAAATACACCGCTGTCGAGTTTTGATAAAGTAAATCAAAGCAAGAACTGTCCCCACATGCGTTGGCTATAAAATGCTATGTATATGTATCCGAGTGAATTTAGTCAGATCTGTGTATAAGCGGCCACCTGTTTGGTAAAAGCAGGAACCAGTCAGCATCTTTAAAGTTCTTTTTTTATTCTTGGTTCAAAAGTTTCGCATAAAACAAACCTGCGTATGTCGACAACATGCTGTCAGCGGCCATACCTAAGGCCTAATATGGATGCCTGCAGCCTTACGTCGCCCGGGTTCCAGTGAAACCGCGGCAATATTCTTTCTTACTTAGAGTTAATCTATTTGAGAATTCATACAACTGTTGTTTGTTACAGGTAACGTTCTGAATGACAGGGGTCTATTCAGATTCGGTACAGACAAACGCGTGGTTTTGCTACCCAGTGATGAACATTAAGAAAGCCTTTATAAAATGTGCAAGTCAAAGAGGCGAAATTAATCACTCCAACAATAAGCGGTCGCATTTGGGATGTGTATACTTACCGGCTGCCTAAGTCGAGTATTAAAATAATTTCGCGTTGCTCGCGTTCACGGTCTGGTTTAATCGTGTACACAGAGAGTTTTAGTTCAGTGGCCTTCGATGAGTTCATCTTCGGATCAGCAGGATGCCTGTTGTAAACGCTTCACGCTTAACTGATTAACTGCCCGGGTGTGAATTTATGCTCGGTACACTAACGTTTCAGGCCAGTTAGGCTACATTGCCATGGCAGTACAAGCTCTGTTAAGCTGTTCAAACGTATTCATACAGGAGCAGTTGTTTTGTATGCCAGACACTTTGTCCACATGTTTATTACGATATCAACAAAAAAGAGTCAGCCGCCGAACTGTTCCGTTCGTGCCGGAACCCGGGATTGAACCGGGGGCCTTTAGATCTTCAGTCTAACGCTCTCCCAACTGAGCTATTCCGGCTGACAAGTAAGTGCAATAGCAGTCTACGTCATGTCGGTAAAGCGATATCGATATAATCATATGAGTGCAGTGACGTCACAAGTCACGGTGTATTGATTTTTGATATCCATTGAGTGTGAATCACAAGGACATATTTGTTTTGAAAATCGCACTGTAGACACCCGATTGACAGAAACGCACGAAAAATATATACTGAATGTTCACTGGACATTCAGTTCCGCATTCGTTGTTTCGTATTAGGTGTTGGACTGTTAAATACACCGCTGTCGAGTTTTGATAAAGTAAATCAAAGCAAGAACTGTCCCCACATGCGTTTGCTATAAAATGCTATGTATATGTATCCGAGTGAATTTAGTCAGATCTGTGTATAAGCGGCCACCTGTTTGGTAAAAGCAGGAACCAGTCAGCATCTTTAAAGTTCTTTTTTTATTCTTGGTTCAAAAGTTTCGCATAAAACAAACCTGCGTATGTCGACAACATGCTGTCAGTGGCCATACCTAAGGCCTAATATGGATGCCTGCAGCCTTAAGTCGCCCGGGTTCCAGTGAAACCGCGGCAATATTCTTTCTTACTTAGAGTTAATCTATTTGAGAATTCATACAACTGTTGTTTGTTACAGGTAACGTTCTGAATGACAGGGGTCTATTCAGATTCGGTACAGACAAACGCGTGGTTTTGCTAACCAGTGATGAACATTAAGAAAGCCTTTATAAAATGTGCAAGTCAAAGAGGCGAAATTAATCACTCCAACAATAAGCGGTCGCATTTGGGATGTGTATACTTACCGGCTGCCTAAGTCGAGTATTAAAATAATTTCGCGTTGCTCGCGTTCACGGTCTGGTTAATCGTGTACACAGAGAGTTTTAGTTCAGTGGCCTTCGATGAGGCCAGTATGCCAGACACTTTGTCCACATGTTTATTACGATATCAACAAAAAAGAGTCAGCCGCCGAACTGTTCCGTTCGTGCCGGAACCCGGGATTGAACCGGGGGCCTTTAGATCTTCAGTCTAACGCTCTCCCAACTGAGCTATTCCGGCTGACAAGTAAGTGCAATAGCAGTCTACGTCATGTCGGTAAAGCGATATCGATATAATCATATGAGTGCAGTGACGTCACAAGTCACGGTGTATTGATTTTTGATATCCATTGAGTGTGAATCACAAGGACATATTTGTTTTGAAAATCGCACTGTAGACACCCGATTGACAGAAACGCACGAAAAATATATACTGAATGTTCACTGGACATGTTGGACTGTTAAATACACCGCTGTCGAGTTTTGATAAAGTAAATCAAAGCAAGAACTGTCCCCACATGCGTTGGCTATAAAATGCTATGTATATGTATCCGAGTGAATTTAGTCAGATCTGTGTATAAGCGGCCACCTGTTTGGTAAGGCCAACATTTTTTTATTTTCTGTTTTACGGGAGCGCCGACCATTATTTCCGATGAAATGAAATAAAAATAAAAGACTGCTCTCCTGCTTTTATTTTCGTTCTTAGCGCCGACTTGATAAAATCCCCCTTGTCAAAAATAAAAGTTTGACGACAACCGACATATCTGTCTGCGTATTATAATTCCATTTGCTTGCATCAGCAGTTTTGATTGGATAATTATTAATAACCCATTCAACCACTCAGCTAATCGAATACATAGCTATGTCCAATCTCCTACGCAGTGACCTCCCATTACAGATATTGGAGACTGTAGCGTAGTGTGACGCAGTAATCGGCACGTGCAGTTTGAGCTATGTCGTCAAGAGATCCAAGATGGCCGAATCACATGTAGACGACAAATCGGACGCAGATTATTTTAAAATTAAAATAATTGAAAATAACAAAGAAAATTCGTCAATCATCAAAATATTACTAAAAAAATCGATAGCTGAAGTTGTTCGTGAAGTTAACAAGAGCTGTCAGAGGAGACAGCATGCTCGACTATTCGAATCATTTGAAACAAATGCAATTTGAAGATTAAAACAATAACAACTATGGCCATACATTCATGTGCAATCAGGAAAAATATTAACAAGTGAATGGTACGGGAGAAATTCTTTTCAAATAACAGAAATAATTCCTAAATGTACCATAAATATTAAACTGAATAGGACTATGAAATATTTCTGAATTTGTTAGAAAACTTGTTAGTAATTTTTTATTAGAGACATTTACTTTTAGTCAAATATCAATCACTTCAGTAATGTTACAGAAAAAGAACTGAAATGAAAATATAATGGTAGTTTGAAGTTGACACCTTAAGTATTTGCAAAGTTATCGATGAAGTGCACTTAAGTGAAAATATAAGTGAAACTAGAAATGTGTCCATAGGACACGGATGCCCCGCTATGCATCATTTTCAGACACTCAAGTGCAATGATGGGAATAATACGCGATACACTGCCCTTTCATGGTGAACATTTGTGTCAAGTTTTTTTGAAATCCCTCCATTTATAATGAAGTTACAGCCTGGACAAGAAAATTCTATTTTTAGTAACAGTGACCATGACCTTGGACCTTCAGGCTTGGGTATTGTGCGGACACACTGCCTTTTCATGAACATTTGTGCAAAGTTATTTTAAAATCCCTCCATTTATAACAAAGTAACAGCCAGGACAAGATAATTCTATTTTTAGTAACAGTGACCTTGACCTTTGACCTACAGGCATGGGCATGGTACGTGACACACCGCCCTGTCATGGTGAACATTTGTGTCAAGTTATTTTGAAAGTCTTCCATTCATAACAAAGTTACAGCCTGGACAAGAAAATTCTATTTTTAGTAACAGTGACTTTGACCTTGGATCTACAGGCATGGGTATTGTGCGGACACACCGCCTTGTCATGGTGAACATTTGTGCCAAGATATTTTGAAATCCCTCCATTCATAACAAAGTAACAGCCTAGACAAGAAAATTCTATTTTTAGTAACAGTGACCTTGACCATTGACCTACAGGCTTGGGCATGTACGTGACACACCGTCTTGATATGGTGAACAATTACACCAAGTTATTTAAAAACCCAATAAGAAATAACAAAGTTACAGAGCGGCACGATTTTGCAAGAAAATTCTATTTTTAGTAACAGTGACCTTAACCTTGGACCTACAGGCATGGGTATTGTACGCGACATACCGCCTTGTCATGGTGAACATTTGTGCCAAGTTATTTTGAAATCCCTCCATTCATAACGAAGTTAAGGGCCGACTGTATATTTTGCTTAACACAAAATGTAAGCAAAAAAGGGGCATAATTTGAAAAATATTGGAAGAAGGGTTATGGGTCTTGTTGGTTATGATGTAGATTTTGATGGTGAAAATATATTTCAAGTTTCAAGGCAATATCTCAAGTAGTTTTAAAGTTAGGGGCAAAATGCATTTTTTGCTTAACACAAAATATAAGAAAAAAGGGGCATAACTTGAAATTTATTGACAGCAGAGTTATGGGTCTTGTTGGTAATGATGTAGAATTTGATGGTGAATATATATTCCAAGTTTCAAGTTGATATCTCAAGTAGTTTATAAGTTATGGACCAAAGTGCATATTTTCCTTAACGCAAAATTTAAGTGAAAAAGGGGCATAACTTGAAAAATATTTGTAGCAGAGTTATGGGTGTTGTTGGTAATGATGTAGAATTTGATGGTGAATATATATTCCAAGTTTCAAGTTGATATCATAAGTAGTTTTCAAGTAATGGACCAAAGTGCATATTTTGTTTAACGGACGCCGACGCCGACGCCGACACCAGGGCGAGTAGGATAGCTCTCCTATTCTTCGAATAGTCGAGCTAAAAATATGTAAACCGGGTCCTGATCCATAATTCTAGTCATTTGTTTCTATTCTAGTCTGTCTTTTATAACTGAAAATCTACATTGAAGTAATGTTTTCTTTTTGTTTGCAATTTTTTTATGTATGGTGTTACACACGTAATAGATTCTGTATAAATTGACTTTTATTAACAATATTGTTCATTTGATTTATTCAAAACATAAAATTGAACAAAATGAGGTGTATGAAAAAATAAAAATATGCTTGCCAACTTCTTGTTTTTTTCAGTCGACTCGTCAAAAAAGTGGATTTTATTTTTATTTTTATTTTGCCCCCCCCCGACTCAGTTAAAACAAAAAAATTCCTGTAAAACAAAAGATAAAAAAATGTTGGCCTAAAAGCAGGAACCAGTCAGCATCTTTAAAGTTCTTTTTTTATTCTTGGTTCAAAAGTTTCGCATAAAACAAACCTGCGTATGTCGACAACATGCTGTCAGCTGCCATACCTAAGGCCTAATAAGGATGCCTGCAGCCTTACGTCGCCCGGGTTCCAGTGAAACCGCGGCAATATTCTTTCTTACTTAGAGTTAATCTATTTGAGAATTCATACAACTGTTGTTTGTTACAGGTAACGTTCTGAATGACAGGGGTCTATTCAGATTCGGTACAGACAAACGCGTGGTTTTGCTACCCAGTGATGAACATTAAGAAAGCCTTTATAAAATGTGCAAGTCAAAGAGGCGAAATTAATCACTCCAACAATAAGCGGTCGCATTTGGGATCTGTATACTTACCGGCTGCCTAAGTCGAGTATTAAAATAATTTCGCGTTGCTCGCGTTCACGGTCTGGTTTTATCGTGTACACAGAGAGTTTTAGTTCAGTGGCCTTCGATGAGTTCATCTTCGGATCAGCAGGATGCCTGTTGTAAACGCTTCACGCTTAACTGATTAACTGCCCGGGTGTGAATTTATGCTCGGTACACTAACGTTTCAGGCCAGTTAGGCTACATTGCCATGGCAGTACAAGCTCTGTTAAGCTGTTCAAACGTATTCATACAGGAGCAGTTGTTTTGTATGCCAGACACTTTGTCCACATGTTTATTACGATATCAACAAAAAAGAGTCAGCCGCCGAACTGTTCCGTTCGTGCCGGAACCCGGGATTGAACCGGGGGCCTTTAGATCTTCAGTCTAACGCTCTCCCAACTGAGCTATTCCGGCTGACAAGTAAGTGCAATAGCAGTCTACGTCATGTCGGTAAAGCGATATCGATATAATCATATGAGTGCAGTGACGTCACAAGTCACGGTGTATTGATTTTTGATATCCATTGAGTGTGAATCACAAGGACATATTTGTTTTGAAAATCGCACTGTAGACACCCGATTGACAGAAACGCACGAAAAATATATACTGAATGTTCACTGGACATTCAGTTCCGCATTCGTTGTTTCGTATTAGGTGTTGGACTGTTAAATACACCGCTGTCGAGTTTTGATAAAGTAAATCAAAGCAAGAACTGTCCCCACATGCGTTGGCTATAAAATGCTATGTATATGTATCCGAGTGAATTTAGTCAGATCTGTGTATAAGCGGCCACCTGTTTGGTAAAAGCAGGAACCAGTCAGCATCTTTAAAGTTCTTTTTTTTTCTTGGTTCAAAAGTTTCGCATAAAACAAACCTGCGTATGTCGACAACATGCTGTCAGCTGCCATACCTAAGGCCTAATATGGATGCCTGCAGCCTTACGTCGCCCGGGTTCCAGTGAAACCGCGGCAATATTCTTTCTTACTTAGAGTTAATCTATTTGAGAATTCATACAACTGTTGTTTGTTACAGGTAACGTTCTGAATGACAGGGGTCTATTCAGATTCGGTACAGACAAACGCGTGGTTTTGCTACCCAGTGATGAACATTAAGAAAGCCTTTATAAAATGTGTAAGTCAAAGAGGCGAAATTAATCACTCCAACAATAAGCGGTCGCATTTGGGATCTGTATACTTACCGGCTGCCTAAGTCGAGTATTAAAATAATTTCGCGTTGCTCGCGTTCACGGTCTGGCTTAATCGTGTACACAGAGAGTTTTAGTTCAGTGGCCTTCGATGAGTTCATCTTCGGATCAGCAGGATGCCTGTTGTAAACGCTTCACGCTTAACTGATTAACTGCCCGGGTGTGAATTTATGCTCGGTACACTAACGTTTCAGGCCAGTTAGGCTACATTGCCATGGCAGTACAAGCTCTGTTAAGCTGTTCAAACGTATTCATACAGGAGCAGTTGTTTTGTATGCCAGACACTTTGTCCACATGTTTATTACGATATCAACAAAAAAGAGTCAGCCGCCGAACTGTTCCGTTCGTGCCGGAACCCGGGATTGAACCGGGGGCCTTTAGATCTTCAGTCTAACGCTCTCCCAACTGAGCTATTCCGGCTGACAAGTAAGTGCAATAGCAGTCTACGTCATGTCGGTAAAGCGATATCGATATAATCATATGAGTGCAGTGACGTCACAAGTCACGGTGTATTGATTTTTGATATCCATTGAGTGTGAATCACAAGGACATATTTGTTTTGAAAATCGCACTGTAGACACCCGATTGACAGAAACGCACGAAAAATATATACTGAATGTTCACTGGACATTCAGTTCCGCATTCGTTGTTTCGTATTAGGTGTTGGACTGTTAAATACACCGCTGTCGAGTTTTGATAAAGTAAATCAAAGCAAGAACTGTCCCCACATGCGTTGGCTATAAAATGCTATGTATATGTATCCGAGTGAATTTAGTCAGATCTGTGTATAAGCGGCCACCTGTTTGGTAAAAGCAGGAACCAGTCAGCATCTTTAAAGTTCTTTTTTTATTCTTGGTTCAAAAGTTTCGCATAAAACAAACCTGCGTATGTCGACAACATGCTGTCAGCTGCCATACCTAAGGCCTAATATGGATGCCTGCAGCCTTACGTCGCCCGGGTTCCAGTGAAACCGCGGCAATATTCTTTCTTACTTAGAGTTAATCTATTTGAGAATTCATACAACTGTTGTTTGTTACAGGTAACGTTCTGAATGACAGGGGTCTATTCAGATTCGGTACAGACAAACGCGTGGTTTTGCTACCCAGTGATGAACATTAAGAAAGCCTTTATAAAATGTGCAAGTCAAAGAGGCGAAATTAATCACTCCAACAATAAGCGGTCGCATTTGGGATCTGTATACTTACCGGCTGCCTAAGTCGAGTATTAAAATAATTTCGCGTTGCTCGCGTTCACGGTCTGGTTTAATCGTGTACACAGAGAGTTTTAGTTCAGTGGCCTTCGATGAGTTCATCTTCGGATCAGCAGGATGCCTGTTGTAAACGCTTCACGCTTAACTGATTAACTGCCCGGGTGTGAATTTATGCTCGGTACACTAACGTTTCAGGCCAGTTAGGCTACATTGCCATGGCAGTACAAGCTCTGTTAAGCTGTTCAAACGTATTCATACAGGAGCAGTTGTTTTGTATGCCAGACACTTTGTCCACATGTTTATTACGATATCAACAAAAAAGAGTCAGCCGCCGAACTGTTCCGTTCGTGCCGGAACCCGGGATTGAACCGGGGGCCTTTAGATCTTCAGTCTAACGCTCTCCCAACTGAGCTATTCCGGCTGACAAGTAAGTGCAATAGCAGTCTACGTCATGTCGGTAAAGCGATATCGATATAATCATATGAGTGCAGTGACGTCACAAGTCACTGTGTATTGATTTTTGATATCCATTGAGTGTGAATCACAAGGACATATTTGTTTTGAAAATCGCACTGTAGACACCCGATTGACAGAAACGCACGAAAAATATATACTGAATGTTCACTGGACATTCAGTTCCGCATTCGTTGTTTCGTATTAGGTGTTGGACTGTTAAATACACCGCTGTCGAGTTTTGATAAAGTAAATCAAAGCAAGAACTGTCCCCACATGCGTTGGCTATAAAATGCTATGTATATGTATCCGAGTGAATTTAGTCAGATCTGTGTATAAGCGGCCACCTGTTTGGTAAAAGCAGGAACCAGTCAGCATCTTTAAAGTTCTTTTTTTATTCTTGGTTCAAAAGTTTCGCATAAAACAAACCTGCGTATGTCGACAACATGCTGTCAGCTGCCATACCTAAGGCCTAATATGGATGCCTGCAGCCTTACGTCGCCCGGGTTCCAGTGAAACCGCGGCAATATTCTTTCTTACTTAGAGTTAATCTATTTGAGAATTCATACAACTGTTGTTTGTTACAGGTAACGTTCTGAATGACAGGGGTCTATTCAGATTCGGTACAGACAAACGCGTGGTTTTGCTACCCAGTGATGAACATTAAGAAAGCCTTTATAAAATGTGCAAGTCAAAGAGGCGAAATTAATCACTCCAACAATAAGCGGTCGCATTTGGGATCTGTATACTTACCGGCTGCCTAAGTCGAGTATTAAAATAATTTCGCGTTGCTCGCGTTCACGGTCTGGTTTAATCGTGTACACAGAGAGTTTTAGTTCAGTGGCCTTCGATGAGTTCATCTTCGGATCAGCAGGATGCCTGTTGTAAACGCTTCACGCTTAACTGATTAACTGCCCGGGTGTGAATTTATGCTCGGTACACTAACGTTTCAGGCCAGTTAGGCTACATTGCCATGGCAGTACAAGCTCTGTTAAGCTGTTCAAACGTATTCATACAGGAGCAGTTGTTTTGTATGCCAGACACTTTGTCCACATGTTTATTACGATATCAACAAAAAAGAGTCAGCCGCCGAACTGTTCCGTTCGTGCCGGAACCCGGGATTGAACCGGGGGCCTTTAGATCTTCAGTCTAACGCTCTCCCAACTGAGCTATTCCGGCTGACAAGTAAGTGCAATAGCAGTCTACGTCATGTCGGTAAAGCGATATCGATATAATCATATGAGTGCAGTGACGTCACAAGTCACTGTGTATTGATTTTTGATATCCATTGAGTGTGAATCACAAGGACATATTTGTTTTGAAAATCGCACTGTAGACACCCGATTGACAGAAACGCACGAAAAATATATACTGAATGTTCACTGGACATTCAGTTCCGCATTCGTTGTTTCGTATTAGGTGTTGGACTGTTAAATACACCGCTGTCGAGTTTTGATAAAGTAAATCAAAGCAAGAACTGTCCCCACATGCGTTGGCTATAAAATGCTATGTATATGTATCCGAGTGAATTTAGTCAGATCTGTGTATAAGCGGCCACCTGTTTGGTAAAAGCAGGAACCAGTCAGCATCTTTAAAGTTCTTTTTTTATTCTTGGTTCAAAAGTTTCGCATAAAACAAACCTGCGTATGTCGACAACATGCTGTCAGCTGCCATACCTAAGGCCTAATATGGATGCCTGCAGCCTTACGTCGCCCGGGTTCCAGTGAAACCGCGGCAATATTCTTTCTTACTTAGAGTTAATCTATTTGAGAATTCATACAACTGTTGTTTGTTACAGGTAACGTTCTGAATGACAGGGGTCTATTCAGATTCGGTACAGACAAACGCGTGGTTTTGCTACCCAGTGATGAACATTAAGAAAGCCTTTATAAAATGTGCAAGTCAAAGAGGCGAAATTAATCACTCCAACAATAAGCGGTCGCATTTGGGATCTGTATACTTACCGGCTGCCTAAGTCGAGTATTAAAATAATTTCGCGTTGCTCGCGTTCACGGTCTGGCTTAATCGTGTACACAGAGAGTTTAAGTTCAGTGGCCTTCGATGAGGCCAGTATGCCAGACACTTTGTCCACATGTTTGTTACGATATCAACAAAAAAGAGTCAGCCGCCGAACTGTTCCGTTCGTGCCGGAACCCGGGATTGAACCGGGGGCCTTTAGATCTTCAGTCTAACGCTCTCCCAACTGAGCTATTCCGGCTGACAAGTAAGTGCAATAGCAGTCTACGTCATGTCGGTAAAGCGATATCGATATAATCATATGAGTGCAGTGACGTCACAAGTCACGGTGTATTGATTTTTGATATCCATTGAGTGTGAATCACAAGGACATATTTGTTTTGAAAATCGCACTGTAGACACCCGATTGACAGAAACGCACGAAAAATATATACTGAATGTTCACTGGACATGTTGGACTGTTAAATACACCGCTGTCGAGTTTTGATAAAGTAAATCAAAGCAAGAACTGTCCCCACATGCGTTGGCTATAAAATGCTATGTATATGTATCCGAGTGAATTTAGTCAGATCTGTGTATAAGCGGCCACCTGTTTGGTAAAAGCAGGAACCAGTCAGCATCTTTAAAGTTCTTTTTTTATTCTTGGTTCAAAAGTTTCGCATAAAACAAACCTGCGTATGTCGACAACATGCTGTCAGCTGCCATACCTAAGGCCTAATATGGATGCCTGCAGCCTTACGTCGCCCGGGTTCCAGTGAAACCGCGGCAATATTCTTTCTTACTTAGAGTTAATCTATTTGAGAATTCATACAACTGTTGTTTGTTACAGGTAACGTTCTGAATGACAGGGGTCTATTCAGATTCGGTACAGACAAACGCGTGGTTTTGCTACCCAGTGATGAACATTAAGGAAGCCTTTATAAAATGTGCAAGTCAAAGAGGCGAAATTAATCACTCCAACAATAAGCGGTCGCATTTGGGATCTGTATACTTACCGGCTGCCTAAGTCGAGTATTAAAATAATTTCGCGTTGCTCGCGTTCACGGTCTGGTTTAATCGTGTACACAGAGAGTTTTAGTTCAGTGGCCTTCGATGAGTTCATCTTCGGATCAGAAGGATGCCTGTTGTAAACGCTTCACGCTTAACTGATTAACTGCCCGGGTGTGAATTTATGCTCGGTACACTAACGTTTCAGGCCAGTTAGGCTACATTGCCATGGCAGTACAAGCTCTGTTAAGCTGTTCAAACGTATTCATACAGGAGCAGTTGTTTTGTATGCCAGACACTTTGTCCACATGTTTATTACGATATCAACAAAAAAGAGTCAGCCGCCGAACTGTTCCGTTCGTGCCGGAACCCGGGATTGAACCGGGGGCCTTTAGATCTTCAGTCTAACGCTCTCCCAACTGAGCTATTCCGGCTGACAAGTAAGTGCAATAGCAGTCTACGTCATGTCGGTAAAGCGATATCGATATAATCATATGAGTGCAGTGACGTCACAAGTCACTGTGTATTGATTTTTGATATCCATTGAGTGTGAATCACAAGGACATATTTGTTTTGAAAATCGCACTGTAGACACCCGATTGACAGAAACGCACGAAAAATATATACTGAATGTTCACTGGACATGTTGGACTGTTAAATACACCGCTGTCGAGTTTTGATAAAGTAAATCAAAGCAAGAACTGTCCCCACATGCGTTGGCTATAAAATGCTATGTATATGTATCCGAGTGAATTTAGTCAGATCTGTGTATAAGCGGCCACCTGTTTGGTAAAAGCAGGAACCAGTCAGCATCTTTAAAGTTCTTTTTTTATTCTTGGTTCAAAAGTTTCGCATAAAACAAACCTGCGTATGTCGACAACATGCTGTCAGCTGCCATACCTAAGGCCTAATATGGATGCCTGCAGCCTTACGTCGCCCGGGTTCCAGTGAAACCGCGGCAATATTCTTTCTTACTTAGAGTTAATCTATTTGAGAATTCATACAACTGTTGTTTGTTACAGGTAACGTTCTGAATGACAGGGGTCTATTCAGATTCGGTACAGACAAACGCGTGGTTTTGCTACCCAGTGATGAACATTAAGGAAGCCTTTATAAAATGTGCAAGTCAAAGAGGCGAAATTAATCACTCCAACAATAAGCGGTCGCATTTGGGATCTGTATACTTACCGGCTGCCTAAGTCGAGTATTAAAATAATTTCGCGTTGCTCGCGTTCACGGTCTGGTTTAATCGTGTACACAGAGAGTTTTAGTTCAGTGGCCTTCGATGAGTTCATCTTCGGATCAGAAGGATGCCTGTTGTAAACGCTTCACGCTTAACTGATTAACTGCCCGGGTGTGAATTTATGCTCGGTACACTAACGTTTCAGGCCAGTTAGGCTACATTGCCATGGCAGTACAAGCTCTGTTAAGCTGTTCAAACGTATTCATACAGGAGCAGTTGTTTTGTATGCCAGACACTTTGTCCACATGTTTATTACGATATCAACAAAAAAGAGTCAGCCGCCGAACTGTTCCGTTCGTGCCGGAACCCGGGATTGAACCGGGGGCCTTTAGATCTTCAGTCTAACGCTCTCCCAACTGAGCTATTCCGGCTGACAAGTAAGGGCAATAGCAGTCTACGTCATGTCGGTAAAGCGATATCGATATAATCATATGAGTGCAGTGACGTCACAAATCACTGTGTATTGATTTTTGATATCCATTGAGTGTGAATCACAAGGACATATTTGTTTTGAAAATCGCACTGTAGACACCCGATTGACAGAAACGCACGAAAAATATATACTGAATGTTCACTGGACATTCAGTTCCGCATTCGTTGTTTCGTATTAGGTGTTGGACTGTTAAATACACCGCTGTCGAGTTTTGATAAAGTAAATCAAAGCAAGAACTGTCCCCACATGCGTTGGCTATAAAATGCTATGTATATGTATCCGAGTGAATTTAGTCAGATCTGTGTATAAGCGGCCACCTGTTTGGTAAAAGCAGGAACCAGTCAGCATCTTTAAAGTTCTTTTTTATTCTTGGTTCAAAAGTTTCGCATAAAACAAACCTGCGTATGTCGACAACATGCTGTCAGCTGCCATACCTAAGGCCTAATATGGATGCCTGCAGCCTTACGTCGCCCGGGTTCCAGTGAAACCGCGGCAATATTCTTTCTTACTTAGAGTTAATCTATTTGAGAATTCATACAACTGTTGTTTGTTACAGGTAACGTTCTGAATGACAGGGGTCTATTCAGATTCGGTACAGACAAACGCGTGGTTTTGCTACCCAGTGATGAACATTAAGAAAGCCTTTATAAAATGTGTAAGTCAAAGAGGCGAAATTAATCACTCCAACAATAAGCGGTCGCATTTGGGATCTGTATACTTACCGGCTGCCTAAGTCGAGTATTAAAATAATTTCGCGTTGCTCGCGTTCACGGTCTGGCTTAATCGTGTACACAGAGAGTTTAAGTTCAGTGGCCTTCGATGAGGCCAGTATGCCAGACACTTTGTCCACATGTTTGTTACGATATCAACAAAAAAGAGTCAGCCGCCGAACTGTTCCGTTCGTGCCGGAACCCGGGATTGAACCGGGGGCCTTTAGATCTTCAGTCTAACGCTCTCCCAACTGAGCTATTCCGGCTGACAAGTAAGTGCAATAGCAGTCTACGTCATGTCGGTAAAGCGATATCGATATAATCATATGAGTGCAGTGACGTCACAAGTCACTGTGTATTGATTTTTGATATCCATTGAGTGTGAATCACAAGGACATATTTGTTTTGAAAATCGCACTGTAGACACCCGATTGACAGAAACGCACGAAAAATATATACTGAATGTTCACTGGACATGTTGGACTGTTAAATACACCGCTGTCGAGTTTTGATAAAGTAAATCAAAGCAAGAACTGTCCCCACATGCGTTGGCTATAAAATGCTATGTATATGTATCCGAGTGAATTTAGTCAGATCTGTGTATAAGCGGCCACCTGTTTGGTAAAAGCAGGAACCAGTCAGCATCTTTAAAGTTCTTTTTTTATTCTTGGTTCAAAAGTTTCGCATAAAACAAACCTGCGTATGTCGACAACATGCTGTCAGCTGCCATACCTAAGGCCTAATATGGATGCCTGCAGCCTTACGTCGCCCGGGTTCCAGTGAAACCGCGGCAATATTCTTTCTTACTTAGAGTTAATCTATTTGAGAATTCATACAACTGTTGTTTGTTACAGGTAACGTTCTGAATGACAGGGGTCTATTCAGATTCGGTACAGACAAACGCGTGGTTTTGCTACCCAGTGATGAACATTAAGGAAGCCTTTATAAAATGTGCAAGTCAAAGAGGCGAAATTAATCACTCCAACAATAAGCGGTCGCATTTGGGATCTGTATACTTACCGGCTGCCTAAGTCGAGTATTAAAATAATTTCGCGTTGCTCGCGTTCACGGTCTGGTTTAATCGTGTACACAGAGAGTTTTAGTTCAGTGGCCTTCGATGAGTTCATCTTCGGATCAGCAGGATGCCTGTTGTAAACGCTTCACGCTTAACTGATTAACTGCCCGGGTGTGAATTTATGCTCGGTACACTAACGTTTCAGGCCAGTTAGGCTACATTGCCATGGCAGTACAAGCTCTGTTAAGCTGTTCAAACGTATTCATACAGGAGCAGTTGTTTTGTATGCCAGACACTTTGTCCACATGTTTATTACGATATCAACAAAAAAGAGTCAGCCGCCGAACTGTTCCGTTCGTGCCGGAACCCGGGATTGAACCGGGGGCCTTTAGATCTTCAGTCTAACGCTCTCCCAACTGAGCTATTCCGGCTGACAAGTAAGTGCAATAGCAGTCTACGTCATGTCGGTAAAGCGATATCGATATAATCATATGAGTGCAGTGACGTCACAAGTCACTGTGTATTGAATTTTGATATCCATTGAGTGTGAATCACAAGGACATATTTGTTTTGAAAATCGCACTTTAGACACCCGATTGACAGAAACGCACGAAAAATATATACTGAATGTTCACTGGACATTCAGTTCCGCATTCGTTGTTTCGTATTAGGTGTTGGACTGTTAAATACACCGCTGTCGAGTTTTGATAAAGTAAATCAAAGCAAGAACTGTCCCCACATGCGTTGGCTATAAAATGCTATGTATATGTATCCGAGTGAATTTAGTCAGATCTGTGTATAAGCGGCCACCTGTTTGGTAAAAGCAGGAACCAGTCAGCATCTTTAAAGTTCTTTTTTTATTCTTGGTTCAAAAGTTTCGCATAAAACAAACCTGCGTATGTCGACAACATGCTGTCAGCGGCCATACCTAAGGCCTAATATGGATGCCTGCAGCCTTACGTCGCCCGGGTTCCAGTGAAACCGCGGCAATATTCTTTCTTACTTAGAGTTAATCTATTTGAGAATTCATACAACTGTTGTTTGTTACAGGTAACGTTCTGAATGACAGGGGTCTATTCAGATTCGGTACAGACAAACGCGTGGTTTTGCTACCCAGTGATGAACATTAAGAAAGCCTTTATAAAATGTGCAAGTCAAAGAGGCGAAATTAATCACTCCAACAATAAGCGGTCGCATTTGGGATCTGTATACTTACCGGCTGCCTAAGTCGAGTATTAAAATAATTTCGCGTTGCTCGCGTTCACGGTCTGGTTTAATCGTGTACACAGAGAGTTTTAGTTCAGTGGCCTTCGATGAGTTCATCTTCGGATCAGCAGGATGCCTGTTGTAAACGCTTCACGCTTAACTGATTAACTGCCCGGGTGTGAATTTATGCTCGGTACACTAACGTTTCAGGCCAGTTAGGCTACATTGCCATGGCAGTACAAGCTCTGTTAAGCTGTTCAAACGTATTCATACAGGAGCAGTTGTTTTGTATGCCAGACACTTTGTCCACATGTTTATTACGATATCAACAAAAAAGAGTCAGCCGCCGAACTGTTCCGTTCGTGCCGGAACCCGGGATTGAACCGGGGGCCTTTAGATCTTCAGTCTAACGCTCTCCCAACTGAGCTATTCCGGCTGACAAGTAAGTGCAATAGCAGTCTACGTCATGTCGGTAAAGCGATATCGATATAATCATATGAGTGCAGTGACGTCACAAGTCACTGTGTATTGATTTTTGATATCCATTGAGTGTGAATCACAAGGACATATTTGTTTTGAAAATCGCACTGTAGACACCCGATTGACAGAAACGCACGAAAAATATATACTGAATGTTCACTGGACATTCAGTTCCGCATTCGTTGTTTCGTATTAGGTGTTGGACTGTTAAATACACCGCTGTCGAGTTTTGATAAAGTAAATCAAAGCAAGAACTGTCCCCACATGCGTTGGCTATAAAATGCTATGTATATGTATCCGAGTGAATTTAGTCAGATCTGTGTATAAGCGGCCACCTGTTTGGTAAAAGCAGGAACCAGTCAGCATCTTTAAAGTTCTTTTTTTATTCTTGGTTCAAAAGTTTCGCATAAAACAAACCTGCGTATGTCGACAACATGCTGTCAGCTGCCATACCTAAGGCCTAATATGGATGCCTGCAGCCTTACGTCGCCCGGGTTCCAGTGAAACCGCGGCAATATTCTTTCTTACTTAGAGTTAATCTATTTGAGAATTCATACAACTGTTGTTTGTTACAGGTAACGTTCTGAATGACAGGGGTCTATTCAGATTCGGTACAGACAAACGCGTGGTTTTGCTACCCAGTGATGAACATTAAGAAAGCCTTTATAAAATGTGTAAGTCAAAGAGGCGAAATTAATCACTCCAACAATAAGCGGTCGCATTTGGGATCTGTATACTTACCGGCTGCCTAAGTCGAGTATTAAAATAATTTCGCGTTGCTCGCGTTCACGGTCTGGCTTAATCGTGTACACAGAGAGTTTTAGTTCAGTGGCCTTCGATGAGTTCATCTTCGGATCAGCAGGATGCCTGTTGTAAACGCTTCACGCTTAACTGATTAACTGCCCGGGTGTGAATTTATGCTCGGTACACTAACGTTTCAGGCCAGTTAGGCTACATTGCCATGGCAGTACAAGCTCTGTTAAGCTGTTCAAACGTATTCATACAGGAGCAGTTGTTTTGTATGCCAGACACTTTGTCCACATGTTTATTACGATATCAACAAAAAAGAGTCAGCCGCCGAACTGTTCCGTTCGTGCCGGAACCCGGGATTGAACCGGGGGCCTTTAGATCTTCAGTCTAACGCTCTCCCAACTGAGCTATTCCGGCTGACAAGTAAGTGCAATAGCAGTCTACGTCATGTCGGTAAAGCGATATCGATATAATCATATGAGTGCAGTGACGTCACAAGTCACTGTGTATTGATTTTTGATATCCATTGAGTGTGAATCACAAGGACATATTTGTTTTGAAAATCGCACTGTAGACACCCGATTGACAGAAACGCACGAAAAATATATACTGAATGTTCACTGGACATTCAGTTCCGCATTCGTTGTTTCGTATTAGGTGTTGGACTGTTAAATACACCGCTGTCGAGTTTTGATAAAGTAAATCAAAGCAAGAACTGTCCCCACATGCGTTGGCTATAAAATGCTATGTATATGTATCCGAGTGAATTTAGTCAGATCTGTGTATAAGCGGCCACCTGTTTGGTAAAAGCAGGAACCAGTCAGCATCTTTAAAGTTCTTTTTTTATTCTTGGTTCAAAAGTTTCGCATAAAACAAACCTGCGTATGTCGACAACATGCTGTCAGCTGCCATACCTAAGGCCTAATATGGATGCCTGCAGCCTTACGTCGCCCGGGTTCCAGTGAAACCGCGGCAATATTCTTTCTTACTTAGAGTTAATCTATTTGAGAATTCATACAACTGTTGTTTGTTACAGGTAACGTTCTGAATGACAGGGGTCTATTCAGATTCGGTACAGACAAACGCGTGGTTTTGCTACCCAGTGATGAACATTAAGAAAGCCTTTATAAAATGTGCAAGTCAAAGAGGCGAAATTAATCACTCCAACAATAAGCGGTCGCATTTGGGATCTGTATACTTACCGGCTGCCTAAGTCGAGTATTAAAATAATTTCGCGTTGCTCGCGTTCACGGTCTGGCTTAATCGTGTACACAGAGAGTTTTAGTTCAGTGGCCTTCGATGAGTTCATCTTCGGATCAGCAGGATGCCTGTTGTAAACGCTTCACGCTTAACTGATTAACTGCCCGGGTGTGAATTTATGCTCGGTACACTAACGTTTCAGGCCAGTTAGGCTACATTGCCATGGCAGTACAAGCTCTGTTAAGCTGTTCAAACGTATTCATACAGGAGCAGTTGTTTTGTATGCCAGACACTTTGTCCACATGTTTATTACGATATCAACAAAAAAGAGTCAGCCGCCGAACTGTTCCGTTCGTGCCGGAACCCGGGATTGAACCGGGGGCCTTTAGATCTTCAGTCTAACGCTCTCCCAACTGAGCTATTCCGGCTGACAAGTAAGTGCAATAGCAGTCTACGTCATGTCGGTAAAGCGATATCGATATAATCATATGAGTGCAGTGACGTCACAAGTCACGGTGTATTGATTTTTGATATCCATTGAGTGTGAATCACAAGGACATATTTGTTTTGAAAATCGCACTGTAGACACCCGATTGACAGAAACGCACGAAAAATATATACTGAATGTTCACTGGACATTCAGTTCCGCATTCGTTGTTTCGTATTAGGTGTTGGACTGTTAAATACACCGCTGTCGAGTTTTGATAAAGTAAATCAAAGCAAGAACTGTCCCCACATGCGTTGGCTATAAAATGCTATGTATATGTATCCGAGTGAATTTAGTCAGATCTGTGTATAAGCGGCCACCTGTTTGGTAAAAGCAGGAACCAGTCAGCATCTTTAAAGTTCTTTTTTTATTCTTGGTTCAAAAGTTTCGCATAAAACAAACCTGCGTATGTCGACAACATGCTGTCAGCGGCCATACCTAAGGCCTAATATGGATGCCTGCAGCCTTACGTCGCCCGGGTTCCAGTGAAACCGCGGCAATATTCTTTCTTACTTAGAGTTAATCTATTTGAGAATTCATACAACTGTTGTTTGTTACAGGTAACGTTCTGAATGACAGGGGTCTATTCAGATTCGGTACAGACAAACGCGTGGTTTTGCTACCCAGTGATGAACATTAAGAAAGCCTTTATAAAATGTGCAAGTCAAAGAGGCGAAATTAATCACTCCAACAATAAGCGGTCGCATTTGGGATCTGTATACTTACCGGCTGCCTAAGTCGAGTATTAAAATAATTTCGCGTTGCTCGCGTTCACGGTCTGGTTTAATCGTGTACACAGAGAGTTTAAGTTCAGTGGCCTTCGATGAGGCCAGTATGCCAGACACTTTGTCCACATGTTTGTTACGATATCAACAAAAAAGAGTCAGCCGCCGAACTGTTCCGTTCGTGCCGGAACCCGGGATTGAACCGGGGGCCTTTAGATCTTCAGTCTAACGCTCTCCCAACTGAGCTATTCCGGCTGACAAGTAAGTGCAATAGCAGTCTACGTCATGTCGGTAAAGCGATATCGATATAATCATATGAGTGCAGTGACGTCACAAGTCACGGTGTATTGATTTTTGATATCCATTGAGTGTGAATCACAAGGACATATTTGTTTTGAAAATCGCACTGTAGACACCCGATTGACAGAAACGCACGAAAAATATATACTGAATGTTCACTGGACATGTTGGACTGTTAAATACACCGCTGTCGAGTTTTGATAAAGTAAATCAAAGCAAGAACTGTCCCCACATGCGTTGGCTATAAAATGCTATGTATATGTATCCGAGTGAATTTAGTCAGATCTGTGTATAAGCGGCCACCTGTTTGGTAAAAGCAGGAACCAGTCAGCATCTTTAAAGTTCTTTTTTTATTCTTGGTTCAAAAGTTTCGCATAAAACAAACCTGCGTATGTCGACAACATGCTGTCAGCTGCCATACCTAAGGCCTAATATGGATGCCTGCAGCCTTACGTCGCCCGGGTTCCAGTGAAACCGCGGCAATATTCTTTCTTACTTAGAGTTAATCTATTTGAGAATTCATACAACTGTTGTTTGTTACAGGTAACGTTCTGAATGACAGGGGTCTATTCAGATTCGGTACAGACAAACGCGTGGTTTTGCTACCCAGTGATGAACATTAAGGAAGCCTTTATAAAATGTGCAAGTCAAAGAGGCGAAATTAATCACTCCAACAATAAGCGGTCGCATTTGGGATCTGTATACTTACCGGCTGCCTAAGTCGAGTATTAAAATAATTTCGCGTTGCTCGCGTTCACGGTCTGGTTTAATCGTGTACACAGAGAGTTTTAGTTCAGTGGCCTTCGATGAGTTCATCTTCGGATCAGCAGGATGCCTGTTGTAAACGCTTCACGCTTAACTGATTAACTGCCCGGGTGTGAATTTATGCTCGGTACACTAACGTTTCAGGCCAGTTAGGCTACATTGCCATGGCAGTACAAGCTCTGTTAAGCTGTTCAAACGTATTCATACAGGAGCAGTTGTTTTGTATGCCAGACACTTTGTCCACATGTTTATTACGATATCAACAAAAAAGAGTCAGCCGCCGAACTGTTCCGTTCGTGCCGGAACCCGGGATTGAACCGGGGGCCTTTAGATCTTCAGTCTAACGCTCTCCCAACTGAGCTATTCCGGCTGACAAGTAAGTGCAATAGCAGTCTACGTCATGTCGGTAAAGCGATATCGATATAATCATATGAGTGCAGTGACGTCACAAGTCACTGTGTATTGATTTTTGATATCCATTGAGTGTGAATCACAAGGACATATTTGTTTTGAAAATCGCACTGTAGACACCCGATTGACAGAAACGCACGAAAAATATATACTGAATGTTCACTGGACATTCAGTTCCGCATTCGTTGTTTCGTATTAGGTGTTGGACTGTTAAATACACCGCTGTCGAGTTTTGATAAAGTAAATCAAAGCAAGAACTGTCCCCACATGCGTTGGCTATAAAATGCTATGTATATGTATCCGAGTGAATTTAGTCAGATCTGTGTATAAGCGGCCACCTGTTTGGTAAAAGCAGGAACCAGTCAGCATCTTTAAAGTTCTTTTTTTATTCTTGGTTCAAAAGTTTCGCATAAAACAAACCTGCGTATGTCGACAACATGCTGTCAGCGGCCATACCTAAGGCCTAATATGGATGCCTGCAGCCTTACGTCGCCCGGGTTCCAGTGAAACCGCGGCAATATTCTTTCTTACTTAGAGTTAATCTATTTGAGAATTCATACAACTGTTGTTTGTTACAGGTAACGTTCTGAATGACAGGGGTCTATTCAGATTCGGTACAGACAAACGCGTGGTTTTGCTACCCAGTGATGAACATTAAGAAAGCCTTTATAAAATGTGCAAGTCAAAGAGGCGAAATTAATCACTCCAACAATAAGCGGTCGCATTTGGGATCTGTATACTTACCGGCTGCCTAAGTCGAGTATTAAAATAATTTCGCGTTGCTCGCGTTCACGGTCTGGCTTAATCGTGTACACAGAGAGTTTAAGTTCAGTGGCCTTCGATGAGGCCAGTATGCCAGACACTTTGTCCACATGTTTGTTACGATATCAACAAAAAAGAGTCAGCCGCCGAACTGTTCCGTTCGTGCCGGAACCCGGGATTGAACCGGGGGCCTTTAGATCTTCAGTCTAACGCTCTCCCAACTGAGCTATTCCGGCTGACAAGTAAGTGCAATAGCAGTCTACGTCATGTCGGTAAAGCGATATCGATATAATCATATGAGTGCAGTGACGTCACAAGTCACTGTGTATTGATTTTTGATATCCATTGAGTGTGAATCACAAGGACATATTTGTTTTGAAAATCGCACTGTAGACACCCGATTGACAGAAACGCACGAAAAATATATACTGAATGTTCACTGGACATGTTGGACTGTTAAATACACCGCTGTCGAGTTTTGATAAAGTAAATCAAAGCAAGAACTGTCCCCACATGCGTTGGCTATAAAATGCTATGTATATGTATCCGAGTGAATTTAGTCAGATCTGTGTATAAGCGGCCACCTGTTTGGTAAAAGCAGGAACCAGTCAGCATCTTTAAAGTTCTTTTTTTATTCTTGGTTCAAAAGTTTCGCATAAAACAAACCTGCGTATGTCGACAACATGCTGTCAGCTGCCATACCTAAGGCCTAATATGGATGCCTGCAGCCTTACGTCGCCCGGGTTCCAGTGAAACCGCGGCAATATTCTTTCTTACTTAGAGTTAATCTATTTGAGAATTCATACAACTGTTGTTTGTTACAGGTAACGTTCTGAATGACAGGGGTCTATTCAGATTCGGTACAGACAAACGCGTGGTTTTGCTACCCAGTGATGAACATTAAGGAAGCCTTTATAAAATGTGCAAGTCAAAGAGGCGAAATTAATCACTCCAACAATAAGCGGTCGCATTTGGGATCTGTATACTTACCGGCTGCCTAAGTCGAGTATTAAAATAATTTCGCGTTGCTCGCGTTCACGGTCTGGTTTAATCGTGTACACAGAGAGTTTTAGTTCAGTGGCCTTCGATGAGTTCATCTTCGGATCAGCAGGATGCCTGTTGTAAACGCTTCACGCTTAACTGATTAACTGCCCGGGTGTGAATTTATGCTCGGTACACTAACGTTTCAGGCCAGTTAGGCTACATTGCCATGGCAGTACAAGCTCTGTTAAGCTGTTCAAACGTATTCATACAGGAGCAGTTGTTTTGTATGCCAGACACTTTGTCCACATGTTTATTACGATATCAACAAAAAAGAGTCAGCCGCCGAACTGTTCCGTTCGTGCCGGAACCCGGGATTGAACCGGGGGCCTTTAGATCTTCAGTCTAACGCTCTCCCAACTGAGCTATTCCGGCTGACAAGTAAGTGCAATAGCAGTCTACGTCATGTCGGTAAAGCGATATCGATATAATCATATGAGTGCAGTGACGTCACAAGTCACTGTGTATTGATTTTTGATATCCATTGAGTGTGAATCACAAGGACATATTTGTTTTGAAAATCGCACTGTAGACACCCGATTGACAGAAACGCACGAAAAATATATACTGAATGTTCACTGGACATTCAGTTCCGCATTCGTTGTTTCGTATTAGGTGTTGGACTGTTAAATACACCGCTGTCGAGTTTTGATAAAGTAAATCAAAGCAAGAACTGTCCCCACATGCGTTGGCTATAAAATGCTATGTATATGTATCCGAGTGAATTTAGTCAGATCTGTGTATAAGCGGCCACCTGTTTGGTAAAAGCAGGAACCAGTCAGCATCTTTAAAGTTCTTTTTTTATTCTTGGTTCAAAAGTTTCGCATAAAACAAACCTGCGTATGTCGACAACATGCTGTCAGCGGCCATACCTAAGGCCTAATATGGATGCCTGCAGCCTTACGTCGCCCGGGTTCCAGTGAAACCGCGGCAATATTCTTTCTTACTTAGAGTTAATCTATTTGAGAATTCATACAACTGTTGTTTGTTACAGGTAACGTTCTGAATGACAGGGGTCTATTCAGATTCGGTACAGACAAACGCGTGGTTTTGCTACCCAGTGATGAACATTAAGAAAGCCTTTATAAAATGTGCAAGTCAAAGAGGCGAAATTAATCACTCCAACAATAAGCGGTCGCATTTGGGATCTGTATACTTACCGGCTGCCTAAGTCGAGTATTAAAATAATTTCGCGTTGCTCGCGTTCACGGTCTGGCTTAATCGTGTACACAGAGAGTTTAAGTTCAGTGGCCTTCGATGAGGCCAGTATGCCAGACACTTTGTCCACATGTTTATTACGATATCAACAAAAAAGAGTCAGCCGCCGAACTGTTCCGTTCGTGCCGGAACCCGGGATTGAACCGGGGGCCTTTAGATCTTCAGTCTAACGCTCTCCCAACTGAGCTATTCCGGCTGACAAGTAAGTGCAATAGCAGTCTACGTCATGTCGGTAAAGCGATATCGATATAATCATATGAGTGCAGTGACGTCACAAGTCACTGTGTATTGATTTTTGATATCCATTGAGTGTGAATCACAAGGACATATTTGTTTTGAAAATCGCACTGTAGACACCCGATTGACAGAAACGCACGAAAAATATATACTGAATGTTCACTGGACATTCAGTTCCGCATTCGTTGTTTCGTATTAGGTGTTGGACTGTTAAATACACCGCTGTCGAGTTTTGATAAAGTAAATCAAAGCAAGAACTGTCCCCACATGCGTTGGCTATAAAATGCTATGTATATGTATCCGAGTGAATTTAGTCAGATCTGTGTATAAGCGGCCACCTGTTTGGTAAAAGCAGGAACCAGTCAGCATCTTTAAAGTTCTTTTTTTATTCTTGGTTCAAAAGTTTCGCATAAAACAAACCTGCGTATGTCGACAACATGCTGTCAGCTGCCATACCTAAGGCCTAATATGGATGCCTGCAGCCTTACGTCGCCCGGGTTCCAGTGAAACCGCGGCAATATTCTTTCTTACTTAGAGTTAATCTATTTGAGAATTCATACAACTGTTGTTTGTTACAGGTAACGTTCTGAATGACAGGGGTCTATTCAGATTCGGTACAGACAAACGCGTGGTTTTGCTACCCAGTGATGAACATTAAGAAAGCCTTTATAAAATGTGCAAGTCAAAGAGGCGAAATTAATCACTCCAACAATAAGCGGTCGCATTTGGGATCTGTATACTTACCGGCTGCCTAAGTCGAGTATTAAAATAATTTCGCGTTGCTCGCGTTCACGGTCTGGTTTAATCGTGTACACAGAGAGTTTTAGTTCAGTGGCCTTCGATGAGTTCATCTTCGGATCAGCAGGATGCCTGTTGTAAACGCTTCACGCTTAACTGATTAACTGCCCGGGTGTGAATTTATGCTCGGTACACTAACGTTTCAGGCCAGTTAGGCTACATTGCCATGGCAGTACAAGCTCTGTTAAGCTGTTCAAACGTATTCATACAGGAGCAGTTGTTTTGTATGCCAGACACTTTGTCCACATGTTTATTACGATATCAACAAAAAAGAGTCAGCCGCCGAACTGTTCCGTTCGTGCCGGAACCCGGGATTGAACCGGGGGCCTTTAGATCTTCAGTCTAACGCTCTCCCAACTGAGCTATTCCGGCTGACAAGTAAGTGCAATAGCAGTCTACGTCATGTCGGTAAAGCGATATCGATATAATCATATGAGTGCAGTGACGTCACAAGTCACTGTGTATTGATTTTTGATATCCATTGAGTGTGAATCACAAGGACATATTTGTTTTGAAAATCGCACTGTAGACACCCGATTGACAGAAACGCACGAAAAATATATACTGAATGTTCACTGGACATTCAGTTCCGCATTCGTTGTTTCGTATTAGGTGTTGGACTGTTAAATACACCGCTGTCGAGTTTTGATAAAGTAAATCAAAGCAAGAACTGTCCCCACATGCGTTGGCTATAAAATGCTATGTATATGTATCCGAGTGAATTTAGTCAGATCTGTGTATAAGCGGCCACCTGTTTGGTAAAAGCAGGAACCAGTCAGCATCTTTAAAGTTCTTTTTTTATTCTTGGTTCAAAAGTTTCGCATAAAACAAACCTGCGTATGTCGACAACATGCTGTCAGCTGCCATACCTAAGGCCTAATATGGATGCCTGCAGCCTTACGTCGCCCGGGTTCCAGTGAAACCGCGGCAATATTCTTTCTTACTTAGAGTTAATCTATTTGAGAATTCATACAACTGTTGTTTGTTACAGGTAACGTTCTGAATGACAGGGGTCTATTCAGATTCGGTACAGACAAACGCGTGGTTTTGCTACCCAGTGATGAACATTAAGAAAGCCTTTATAAAATGTGCAAGTCAAAGAGGCGAAATTAATCACTCCAACAATAAGCGGTCGCATTTGGGATCTGTATACTTACCGGCTGCCTAAGTCGAGTATTAAAATAATTTCGCGTTGCTCGCGTTCACGGTCTGGTTTAATCGTGTACACAGAGAGTTTTAGTTCAGTGGCCTTCGATGAGTTCATCTTCGGATCAGCAGGATGCCTGTTGTAAACGCTTCACGCTTAACTGATTAACTGCCCGGGTGTGAATTTATGCTCGGTACACTAACGTTTCAGGCCAGTTAGGCTACATTGCCATGGCAGTACAAGCTCTGTTAAGCTGTTCAAACGTATTCATACAGGAGCAGTTGTTTTGTATGCCAGACACTTTGTCCACATGTTTATTACGATATCAACAAAAAAGAGTCAGCCGCCGAACTGTTCCGTTCGTGCCGGAACCCGGGATTGAACCGGGGGCCTTTAGATCTTCAGTCTAACGCTCTCCCAACTGAGCTATTCCGGCTGACAAGTAAGTGCAATAGCAGTCTACGTCATGTCGGTAAAGCGATATCGATATAATCATATGAGTGCAGTGACGTCACAAGTCACTGTGTATTGATTTTTGATATCCATTGAGTGTGAATCACAAGGACATATTTGTTTTGAAAATCGCACTGTAGACACCCGATTGACAGAAACGCACGAAAAATATATACTGAATGTTCACTGGACATTCAGTTCCGCATTCGTTGTTTCGTATTAGGTGTTGGACTGTTAAATACACCGCTGTCGAGTTTTGATAAAGTAAATCAAAGCAAGAACTGTCCCCACATGCGTTGGCTATAAAATGCTATGTATATGTATCCGAGTGAATTTAGTCAGATCTGTGTATAAGCGGCCACCTGTTTGGTAAAAGCAGGAACCAGTCAGCATCTTTAAAGTTCTTTTTTTATTCTTGGTTCAAAAGTTTCGCATAAAACAAACCTGCGTATGTCGACAACATGCTGTCAGCGGCCATACCTAAGGCCTAATATGGATGCCTGCAGCCTTACGTCGCCCGGGTTCCAGTGAAACCGCGGCAATATTCTTTCTTACTTAGAGTTAATCTATTTGAGAATTCATACAACTGTTGTTTGTTACAGGTAACGTTCTGAATGACAGGGGTCTATTCAGATTCGGTACAGACAAACGCGTGGTTTTGCTACCCAGTGATGAACATTAAGAAAGCCTTTATAAAATGTGTAAGTCAAAGAGGCGAAATTAATCACTCCAACAATAAGCGGTCGCATTTGGGATCTGTATACTTACCGGCTGCCTAAGTCGAGTATTAAAATAATTTCGCGTTGCTCGCGTTCACGGTCTGGCTTAATCGTGTACACAGAGAGTTTTAGTTCAGTGGCCTTCGATGAGTTCATCTTCGGATCAGCAGGATGCCTGTTGTAAACGCTTCACGCTTAACTGATTAACTGCCCGGGTGTGAATTTATGCTCGGTACACTAACGTTTCAGGCCAGTTAGGCTACATTGCCATGGCAGTACAAGCTCTGTTAAGCTGTTCAAACGTATTCATACAGGAGCAGTTGTTTTGTATGCCAGACACTTTGTCCACATGTTTATTACGATATCAACAAAAAAGAGTCAGCCGCCGAACTGTTCCGTTCGTGCCGGAACCCGGGATTGAACCGGGGGCCTTTAGATCTTCAGTCTAACGCTCTCCCAACTGAGCTATTCCGGCTGACAAGTAAGTGCAATAGCAGTCTACGTCATGTCGGTAAAGCGATATCGATATAATCATATGAGTGCAGTGACGTCACAAGTCACTGTGTATTGATTTTTGATATCCATTGAGTGTGAATCACAAGGACATATTTGTTTTGAAAATCGCACTGTAGACACCCGATTGACAGAAACGCACGAAAAATATATACTGAATGTTCACTGGACATTCAGTTCCGCATTCGTTGTTTCGTATTAGGTGTTGGACTGTTAAATACACCGCTGTCGAGTTTTGATAAAGTAAATCAAAGCAAGAACTGTCCCCACATGCGTTGGCTATAAAATGCTATGTATATGTATCCGAGTGAATTTAGTCAGATCTGTGTATAAGCGGCCACCTGTTTGGTAAAAGCAGGAACCAGTCAGCATCTTTAAAGTTCTTTTTTTATTCTTGGTTCAAAAGTTTCGCATAAAACAAACCTGCGTATGTCGACAACATGCTGTCAGCGGCCATACCTAAGGCCTAATATGGATGCCTGCAGCCTTACGTCGCCCGGGTTCCAGTGAAACCGCGGCAATATTCTTTCTTACTTAGAGTTAATCTATTTGAGAATTCATACAACTGTTGTTTGTTACAGGTAACGTTCTGAATGACAGGGGTCTATTCAGATTCGGTACAGACAAACGCGTGGTTTTGCTACCCAGTGATGAACATTAAGAAAGCCTTTATAAAATGTGCAAGTCAAAGAGGCGAAATTAATCACTCCAACAATAAGCGGTCGCATTTGGGATCTGTATACTTACCGGCTGCCTAAGTCGAGTATTAAAATAATTTCGCGTTGCTCGCGTTCACGGTCTGGTTTAATCGTGTACACAGAGAGTTTTAGTTCAGTGGCCTTCGATGAGTTCATCTTCGGATCAGCAGGATGCCTGTTGTAAACGCTTCACGCTTAACTGATTAACTGCCCGGGTGTGAATTTATGCTCGGTACACTAACGTTTCAGGCCAGTTAGGCTACATTGCCATGGCAGTACAAGCTCTGTTAAGCTGTTCAAACGTATTCATACAGGAGCAGTTGTTACATGTTATGCCAGACACTTTGTCCACATGTTTATTACGATATCAACAAAAAAGAGTCAGCCGCCATAGATATTCGTGCCGGAACCGGATTGAACCGGGGGCCTTTATGATCTTCAGTCTAACGCTCTCCGCAACTGAGCTATTCTCGTGCTGACAAGTAAGTGCAATAGCAGTCTACGTCATGTCGGTAAAGCGATATCGATATAATCAATGAGTGCAGTGACGTCACAAGTCACGGTGTATTGATTTTTGATATCCATTGAGTGTGAATCACAAGGACATATTTGTTTTGAAAATCGCACTGTAGACACCCGATTGACAGAAACGCACGAAAATATATACGGTGTATGATATCACTAACATTCATTCCGCATTCGTTGTTTCGTATTAGGTGATGCGACTGTTAAATACACCGCTGTCGAATTTTGCATAAAGTAAATCAAAGCAAGAACTGTCATGCGTTGGCTATAAAATGCTATGTACATATATGTATCCGAGTGAATTAAGTCAGATCCGTGTATAAGCGGCCACCTGTTTGGTAAAAGCAGGAACCTTGTTGCAGCATCTTTAAAGTTCTTTTTTTCGATTTGGCTTCAAAACGTTTCGCATAAAACAAACTTCCTGCGTATACCCAAACATGTTGTCAGCGGCCAAACAGACAGAGCAAGGAAATGCCTGCAGCCTATACGTACAGTGAAACCGCGGCAATATTCTTTCTTACTTAGAGTTAATCTATTTGAGAATTCATACAAACTGTTGTTTGTTACAGGTATACAGTTCTGAATGGACAGGGGTCTTATATCAGATTCGGTACAGAACAAACGCGTGGTTTTGCTACCCAGTGATGAACATTAAGAAAGCCAAACGACAATGTGCAAGCTTCAAAGAGGCGAAATTAATCACTCCAACAATAAGCACCACATTACGATTCCGTAGACTTTTCATTGCCAAAGTCGAGTATGAAAATAACGTTGCTCGCGTTCAGGTCTGGTTTACTCGTTTACACAAATTCGAGTTTTAGTTCAGTGGCCTTCGATGAGTTCATCTTCGGATCAGCAGGATGCCTGTTGTAAACGCTTCACGCTTAACTGATCCTAAACTGCCCGGGTGTGAATTGTATGCTCGGTACACTAACGTTTCAGGCCATGTTTAGTGAATACATTGCCATGGCAGTACAAGCTCTGTTAAGCTGTTCACACGTATTCATACAGGAGCAGTTGTTTTGTATGCCAGACACTTTGTCCACATGTTTATTACGATATCAACAAAAAAGAGTCAGCCGCCGAACTGTTCCGTTCGTGCCGGAACCCGGGATTGAACTCTGGGGAAAGCAGTCTTCAGTCTTTTTTCATCCAATGAGGCTACTGAAAACCTTACATAATTCTTCCATAATTTGACCAATGGGATGATAGCTTTTAGAAGATGTAGACGCCATGTTGGATTTATGGAAGATGTTGGCAGTGCTAATATCTTATATAAATCAGACTGGTTTCCAGTGCAGTTTACACTTGAATTATGTTGTATTTAGCCTTATGTGCTTTTTATAGTTATAACCTATCGATCTGGACAGGTAAATACGTCTAAAGTTTATGTATATTGCTTTTTGGGGAAAAATAAATACATGACCTACAAGGCTACATTCGAATTTTGGAAGAAATTTTACTTTCATTTTCAGTAATAATCACAGGTGTACGGCATGTTGGATCCAGTCAAACCCCATTTCCCTCACACTACTACCCTCCCTTGAAGAAAAAAAAGCTCTACAGAAAAAAAAATTGTCTTGATATATATATTTTAACAAGGGTTGAGTTCTGGGTTAAAGTCCCAGTGGTGGTCAGTTAAAAGTGCAATTTCTGAGCTTCAAAAACCATTACATGTGTAATTTTGATTATCTAATTAATGAAATGCAGGTCTTTGCTCTATTTTCATTTGTATTGTGCTTGATTTTTTTTATTTCCAATGCAGCATGCAGAAACGAAGTCATCAAATTGAATTTTAAAACTGCTCCTATTAAAATAAACAATGTTGAATGAACTGTGTCGATGTGTTGTACACTTTTCTTATAGTTAATTGAAAATGACACCAACCCTTTGCGCAGCCAGGTGCAGGTCACCTTTTTTTCTGCTGTTTGTGTGGCAATTTGAAGGAAAAGAAAAACAGTGAAATCCCTCTATTTAGACCATTTCTGGGCTTCGAAAAAGTGGTCTAAGTAGTGGGGTGGTCTTAATTTCTTGGTAGAAACCAGTGCAAATGTTTAACAGGGACAATGAATTAGTGGTCTTTGTATCAGAATGGTCTTATTTTTATGGTGGTCTTTATGCGGGGATTTACTGTACATAATGATGGACTTCTCATCACAACAGGGTCTTGATGGTGCCATAAACATTAAGTCAAGATCACGCTTAACTGAGTTATGACCCTTTTTGTACTTTCATTTGGCATGAAAACTTAATATTCACTTTAATTTTGCCATATTTAAAATATTTATTCATCAAACTATTAAATTACAGGCTTTCTAGCGTTATAAGTTTTTCCTAGTTTTCCTAGTTTTTCCTAGTTTTTTGAATTGGCTCCTAGTTTTTCCTAATTTTTACAAAAAGCTCCTAGTATTCCTAGTTTTTACTTAAATGAAGAAGTAATTTTTTCATAATAACAAGTTGCAATGCTTTCAATTATGCTTTGCAAAGTATTTTTACAGAAGATGTTCAGAAGCTATTTAGTTGACATGTTCCTATGCTGGCAGTGAGGTCTGGTGTCATTGTTGAATAACCCAGCCATCTCAACTTTTGTTCACTAAGGAAAGCTTTAATCAAAACTTAATTTAAATGAGTTTTTTTTTATCTATATGTTGTCAACATTTAGAAACAATGCCATTTGTTTTAATTGTGAGTTAAATGTTTGGTTATGTCTCTTATGACTCTATCCTAATACTTTTGCTGACAAAAATAAGTTGTCGCCAAATGTAATTTGGGTTATTTTATTTATTTAATTATAATGTCTTTGTTTTCGAAAACATCAAACAACAAAAAGATTAGATCATTAAATTTGACATATTTCATTAGTACTGTTGATCAACAATAAAGTTTACAACACAGCTGTTCAGTACCTCTCCACTTACTATAGGCATTTTTATAACAACCATAAGATGCTTTGCTGTAAAGAGCAGACAAAAAACAAAGCTTGGTAATAAAGAAAAGAAGGTTAAGAAAAAGAAATTGGAGATAAAGGCTGAAATGGATAAGGCTAATAAGATTTTGGAAGAGGAAAATCTGAGGCTATAAAAAATAAGGCAAGGTTCTCAATAAGTTTCAGTCCAGCAGGCCCAATTAACAATCTAGCAGGCCTGCTAGGGGGTCCGGGGTCCGGGGGCTCGCTCCCTCTGAAAATTTTGAAACTGATCGCTTCATTTCCTGCATTTTAGGCTAAATCTATACTATTTAATAGCACTATTTGGAAGCCATTTTGTATTTAAATGCAAAAATGTGTTTGAAGTATCTTTATTACATGGCAGTATGATACTACCATGCAATGTGGATACTATAAACACATTTCTTGGCACATAACGCTGTTATCCAAAGTATTCCAAAACAGCATTAAATACAGCGTAAAGGGGAGAAAGTGCCAAAAAGGATCAACATTAGCAAAAACACATGCATGGAAAATGATAGATTTTTGATCCGCCGGGAATTTCAACTGGCCGAAACTTCATTTTAAACGGCCATTTTGGCCAATGGCCGGCTTTTATTGAGAACCCTGATAAGGATTTCAAAGAAATGGATATTGCTCAAGGTCTACGTGATGTGGCAAAAATAAACATGAATAAAGTAACAGTTGCAATGAACAAATGTGTAGAAGATAGCAATGACATTAGAAAGTGATAAAAATGAAAATGATTAGAATTATTAATGAAAAAGCTTTTTTTTTCACTGTCATTTTTACTCAGAATGGGAGTGAAAAAAACCTGATGTAAAGTCACTTATTGGGGGAAAATTGCATGATTTTAAAGAACTTTTCTGAGGGTAAGGCATCCATAAATGGCCCCTACTAAAGAAGGAAAAAAGCCCTGAGTTGAGAGAAATTTCCACAATTTCCTGGAGAGGTTGTTTTCCAAATCAGGTAAAAGTTGTTGGGAGTATAGTCAGTCCTATAAAAAAGATATAAACCTCAGACTTCAAATAAAGTTGTGCTTATCTTTCAGTCTTGTGTTTCTAAATACAGATTTGATTAGGTGATATAATTTAGATTTATTTCAACAAAAATTGAATGAAATTTGTCATTACAAAGTATCTGTGATCATGTGGCCTTCTTTGATTAAAAACCTTTAGTCTACAGTTGGCGACAAAAAAGAAAAACAATGTTTCAAACATAAAGTTTTGTTTCCAAATTGCTACAAAGTACGAGTTTATTAAAATAAATATAATAGGGACTGGCAAGAGGAGTCAACAAACTGGATGACATAGAAAATATGGCTAAGAAAACCTGATATTCAGGTTTTAGCTTATAATAAGTGCTGTGCCAAAGTATGGGTCCAGCAGAATGTGTTTTGACCTCACAAGTTGTTTTACCTGGAAAACACACTTTTAGTTCTTGCTGACTGATTAATGTTAGGGTTTCTGGGGGCCTCTGACCCCCAGGCAAGGGCTTTGTCTTGGACCCAACAGCAGTCCAAATGATGGACCTAGATCCCCAGCATAATTTTCAGGTTTTTTTTTAAATTTCTCCCTTGCACCCATGTAGCTGCACAACCTTTGTATGTATATATTACTTAAACAACTGATTTTGTACTTGCATTTATGTACATATTCAATTAGTTAAATTTTTTATTAACATAATGGCAAAATGACAGGTATTTTTAACGCAAGGCATTGTTTCTAAAAGTTGTTAAACACTGTGCATATTACTATCTAAAAGATTCCTTTTTGTAACAACAACAGCTAATACAGCAGTCATTATCGTGTATATATAAAATATTATATAAATATGAATGTTTTAGAATTGAACAGGTTAACTCTGGTCTGTTAATTTTTAATGTTTATTAAATGAATACAAACATTCAATTATGCTTGAAAACAGTAAGCCAGAGGTGATTTAGCAAAGAAATAGTCAGCTTACCAGCCTCTGCATCTGCATGAATGCTAAATTTATATATGCAAAGATGACTGGGTAAAGAGATTTTATTAAATAGTTCCTAGTTTTTTACGATTTCGTCCTAGTTTTTCCTAGTTTTCTCCTAGTTTTTTTTGTGCTGTTGCTTCCTAGTTTTCTCCTAGTTTTTCATAAAGTACTGCTGGAGAGCCTGAAATTATATTGCGTATTACATACCTGGGTCAAATTTCAATTGTATCTGTAGAATTGAACTCCTTTTGAAAATTGTTTTACTGTAATATAGATTTTGTTTTACTGTTATATAGATTACATGTTAAAGCTTTCAAGGAAGCATAAAATCGGCAGCAAATCTTTGCATGCATATGTTTATTCTGTTAAAACAATTAGTATTGTCGGAGTTTTCAATTGCTTTTAGTCATCAGTGCCCAAGGTTATAAAACTGAGCATGGAAACCAGTCTCAAATCTCAAGCATCTGATTGGCTGAAATGGCGACCAGTCGCCATTTCAGCCAATCAGATGCTTGAGATTTGAGACTGGTTTCCAAACTCAGTTTTATAACCTTCAACCAAGATGTTATGAAATATTGTTTAAGTAACTTAAGGAGTAACAAATCAAAGTTGTTAAAAGCCAAAGTCCGGTAAAAACCCGAGAATTCGTGATTTTCTCTGATGGTATAACTTAAGTCTAAGTTTTAAGTGTACTCGTATAATATTAAACAAATTTGAAAACCTATGATTGTTATTAATTTTGCACGATGGATAGATTTTGGCACTAAAATTTGCATCTTAACGCATGTGCACTATTCCGAATAATCGGACAATTTGACGCATGAGTTGCAGGTTGAATTTTAAGTCAGGTGAATACTTATTTTAATCACCTTTAGTGACTTTATATTAAAAAAGTTGCTTTTTTTTCTCGAATATGCTCAAAGCATACATGTATTTTCGGTGTTTTGTAGGTATTTCTTTTAATGGGGATTGATAATTTATTGGGTTTTAATATACATTTATGTATAAAAAACAAACAATAACGTTGTCAAAATATATATAAATTATGATATATTTTTGGTTATTTATGGAATTATGTCAGACTGAAGAAAAATGTTACCCACTTTTATCTAGGAAAGTGACGGCAGTGAATGTTGGCAGGCTTTTTGCTTAATTGTTCGAAAAGTATCCACGGGTCTGAGACCGTACTATAGTTATAATAGATCAACTGAGCTGTGTCGGTGGTGATGGGCGTGTTGTTGATCTTATTCCTGTGTCTAGTAAACGGGGAAACGCGTTTTCAATTTACATCGCTAGATGGTAGCGTACGTTTAAATTAAGGCGAAAAGTCATTGTGAGGAAATATAGGCCTGGTGGGATGACTGGTAGGGTTGAATGTGAATGACATGATTTTGTTGATGTATTCTCTGTTTTGAAGAAGAATTCATTAAATTTTTAATATTCAAAAACAATATTGGATTTTTAATTTGATAGCTGAAATGGGCTCTTCAATTGGTTTGCATGTGTGTAATGAGTTGGCCAAGAACATTCAATGCGATATTGCGAAAAACACAACAGCCAACCTATGAAAAGAAGTTGGTAAGGCTGATTACGAAACAAATTGTAAAAAATAGCTAACTTAAAGGATCCTGCAAAGTAATATATGAATCTTTTCTTATAATTGTCGCCTGAAAACTAAAAGAAAGCTTTCTTTAGTATAGGTAAATATTTACTAAATTTTAAGTCAGTTCAATATTCCTTATCATGCCGACATCCAAATTAATCTTAAAATGTTTCACAGTTTTGTATGCACAGTAAGGCGACTATGTGACGTTTGATGTAGGATGATCCCAAATCCCCATAACCAATTTGTTTAAGAAAGAATATTGACTTGATAAGTCTTTCGGACTTCCTTGTCCTCTTAAAAATGAGGAAGCATTATGTATACAAGTGTATAAGTGTATATGTAATATAAAAAGTATATAAGTAAATATGTAATTGTTTCACATGTCTGTACATGTATATGTAAAAATAAGTGTATGTAAACGTCTAGGTAGTAAGAGGGTCATTTGTGGATAGTAATGGTTTAGGGGCGTTGCCGGAAAATTTCTTTATTGAGAACTTAAATGGCATGTCTGTTACCATGTACAGTACTCTTGGGTAGGCGATCTCACCGTATCTTGTGCTTTATGTCTGAAGGTTTGTTCGTTGGTTACTTATCTCACCCATATGAATCTTACTTCCGCGAACATGAATGCTTCCGGGGATCCCTTAGTTCGAAAGTTAGTTGTTTGAATTGAATTGTGTTCCCAGGAAAGGCAGATATCAAAGTTTGTCTGTGTTTTGATTAAATATTTGGTCTCTATAATCGATACATTTTTTGCGCTCAACGATGATAAATTAGATTAACCTTTAATTGTGACCTAACGTTTTTATCTAAAATATTTAGTTCAAGTCAGGTATCTTGAATATTGATTTTCGAATCTTAAAAATAAAAGCACCCCAATTCAATTTGTAAATTGCTTGTTATAATACAACTTTGGGTAGGGTCTGTGTTGGGGATGGATAGTTTCGTTTCATGGTTCATTGTAATTTCCCTAAGCATTAACTATAACGGAAAAAGTAAGTATATTTTATTAGCTTTATATGCATAAATATTTCGAATAAATTAGAATGGAAAATGCAAGTTTATTTTATGCCTGATTATACTTTTACTTAATTCGTACATCAACGAACAATCCAAGTATCTTTTTTTGTTTTGTTAACCTGGTTTGCTCACTACTTACGCCAGCAGAGATCGTAAAGCATGCGTTCCGCTGTCGGGTCACCGATTAGATCGCCAGCATGAACAAATTTTGTCACCTGGGTTCAATTATATTGTTTAATGCCTATGAAACTATGACTTGTTTTGATGGAGATTTTTAAGTCTCAGTTGCATTAAAAAAAACATTACTACCTCTATGTAACTGTCTATTAGTCAGCTTCATTTAGACCTAAACACTTTCCCAGCACTTGAGAAGAGTCTGATAATCTTGGTAGAGCCAACATTTCGAAATTAAAGAGGGGTTTTATTGATTAATGAAACCCTTTTTTTTCTTCAGGCTACTTGTACTTCTAGTTATTGCAATTCAATGGCTGAATTGTTATTTTACCAGCAAGTGTGAAACTTATAAGCTTAACAGTTTCGGATTCATATCCGAATTATACTTATGCATCTTAGATGACCAACAACAGCAACCATTGCACAATAACATGTGTATTGTCAATATTTTATTGTGATATGCTTCATTTTACTCAGAGTAATTGAATTTTATTGACAATTATTGTGCATGTTTTGAATTTTAATTAATTAACTATTTTCAATTAGTTTAAATGTAATTAGTTATAATTAATTAATAACTGTAATTGGACCCAGGCCTGATCGTTTTCGATTTAAATTTTCTGTATCAATATTATTTTAGTAAAGCTAACATTGTAAAAAGGTTAAATATGAAACGCCATGCTACTACATCACATACTACAACTTAATTACGTTTGGCATGTTAATAAATGCGGCTGACTACGAAATACTAACTTATAACAAGCATTTGAAGTTTTATGAATATGTACGAAACGTCAAAGCTATAAAAAATATTCACGTTTTAGCAACATATATAACACCTTCATGCTACGAGATATGATGAATTTCAGTGTATTTCAATGCATTCTATCATACTATCATACTAGCGCACCAACTATGCGAGAGTGGATGCGATATGAATTGTTACAATTTGTTCTCAAAGACTGACGCCAATGCTTTCCTGTCCAACGGTAAAAGGTCTACCCCAAGAGAATGTTGCCACGAGTCTTCCTGCGAAACTCAGGGAAGTAATTGCTACGTGAGTTCTTTTATTGTATTTATATTTTGTTAAAAGGGCATTTATTAACCAAAGTAATGATTGATTGCCCCGTGTATTATTCTAAATTGCTTTGTATAAGACCTATGCCAGTTTATACCAATCATTATTATAATAAATTTCAGACGGAGCAGTTTAGAGAGTATTTGGTAACTAAACCGAGTGCCAAAAGTCAAAACTGTCCTGTCGGGACAGTGGTCTCCGTGGTCGATTGGTGCTCTGGACGTGAGCAATATGCCTGCAAAGGTGTGTAGCCTCTCTTGTCTGTCTGCGTTTGTATGTCCGTCTGTCTTATGATGGGAAAAACGCAACAATTGTACTTCGTTCGCGATAATATATACTGAACGCCAACACTTAGCAACACTTTGTTGTTGCTTTTAAATATATTTTGTTTGTGTAAAAGTTTAATAAATTTGCAAAGTTATATGTGTTTTGAAATCAATAAGTAACCAATCGATACATTAATGGACCATTGATTGTTTAAACTTTATCTCCTGCAGTAACCTCGAACAATCGCAAGAAATTTTCGTTTTGGCATGTAGACATGCATGAATAACCTAAAAACAAGTCCATTTGTTAACATTTTCTTACTTTTCAAGTTTTACACTAAACACATGTGATAATGCCAAAGCTTTCAAATAACCAGCGACATGAGGTTTTGGGCATGATTCAAGGAGGGATGTCTCGACGTGAAATCGCTGGTCGACTGCATTGATCACCGTCGAAAATTACTCGCTTGCCACACGGACATCTTTTTGATTAAAAAAGCTTACCTTTGCCACTTTATTAAACTTTTACACACATCAAAATTTATCAAAAAAATAAAGTCTTGCGTTTTCATTGGCAGTCAGTATATTTTATAATTAATGAAAAGCTACTTTATAAAGCTCATTTCGACACATGTAAGAGGTATTTGAATATACATGTTTGTGTGTATCTGTAGATGTGTCATCATAGACTGTAAAATGTACTGTAATGAAATTTAAGATAGACGAACCTTATAGTTACATGATAGGGATATACTCAACAGGGAAAATAACGGGTTTATAGTTAACGACTACAAAAAACATAGATATTAAATCATGATGTTGTTGCTGCTAATGATGATTATTATGGTAATTCTTAAAATGATATTACAGTCAAAACCCGTGCTAAAGACCACCTGTGAACAAAATTACCTGTGGACAAAGACCACACTTTATTTGTCCCAATGACTGATTTAAAGAACAAGTTTACCTGTGAACAAAGACCACGTGCCCTTAAAGACCACTTTTGGACTGTCCACTGAGTGGTCTTTGTAGACAGGGTTGACTGTAATAAAAATTAGCGAAACAACATGTATTTTATTACATGTGTTACTATAAATAGTAACAAATTAACGTTACGACCGGAAGCGTTATTCAATCAAGGTCGCAGGGCATTATTAACTTATGAGAGGCAGGGCCATTATCGATAATGGCCCTGCGATTTTGTTTTTAGGTTTTCAATTGTTATCCGTGGTTTCGTCACATTCCATGGTTGAAATAAGAATAAATTTTATTTACTCGTGAAATATCCCCGATTTAAATAATTTTTCTCCTTTTTTATGATCTAGATCTACCATTCATTTTCTCCATAATTCACATAGAGCCTGACGGTAACAAAGCTCGCAACAGAGGTATAAGAATGAAGCACTCTCAAATCATAGCATTTACAGACTCATACCACGATTATCACTTCCAGCATTCACAATTTAGCAAATTCCTATCCTTTCCCTTGAGTTAAAACAAAATAATAAAACGGTACTGTTTGAAATAGTATATATATATATATAGATAAACATTCGTAAATGACGTCACATATCACTCAAATGACGTATTATTTGGCATCATGACGTGGTAATTAAATTAATAAAAGTGCTCAATCAAGTACAAAGTAAAACAAAGTAAAACGAGTGCCATTTGTAATGTACACATGTAATAAATGGACAAGCAGTGCCACTTGTCGATAATGGCCCTGCCATATAATAATGTCCCTCGGGCTAAAGCCCTCGGGCCATTCATATGGCAAGGCCATTATCGACAAGTGGCACTGCTTGCCCATTTATTAACCTATACATAACACATTTCTTATGCAACAACCTTGTGAAATGTAAACATTTCGGAAATGATACAAAATCAACAATTATCCTTTAAAACTTTCCTAAATGACTGACATCGATCTTTTTCTTGAAATCAATTGCGAAGACTCTGTATTTTTTCACTTTGAGCGAAGCACAGTCTTTTGCAATGCTTTAGACACGCGAAACGTTTGTAAAATCCCTATGGCGACCAGTACGTAATCAATGCTGAAAATTGGAATTGTACTGTGTTAGCGAAAATATGATATTACTTGTTCAAATAGATGAAAAGGGAACTTTAAAAAGCCACCGAACACGACAAGTATGAAAATATTGCAGGCTCGGTTTGATTGAGCCTGTTTATATTGATTGTCTCTTGTCTCAAATTATGAGGGAGAGAAGTATATAAAGTTGAGAAATAATAAGTAGACAAACAGAACGCCTAAAAATTGAAAACGTCATTTGAAAGTTTTACAGACCAAAATAATTTTTTGCCAGTGGTTTCAAAAACGTTTTTCGCAAAACCTAATTACATGTTCTTTAAATTTATAGTTGTAAGATAAGATGTTAAGAGCACGGATAATTTTGTTGTTGTACAAGAACTAGAGTTTGTGATAAATCTTGCTTTGTACGGTGTGTTGTGCATTTTAGGCAACCAATACATAGTAGGTGCTTTGTCGTGTTTCGGCTGAACACCAATTCTAAATTTTGTAATTTGGAGAGGGTGTGGAGTACCAATATCGCTCTCAGATGAAGAATTTAAGGTATAAGCATTAGTGCTATAAAGCTCCTCAGTTTGAACATTTATACAGTTACACGTCACACTTTAATTACATTATTTGAAGCCTTATCAGCAGGTGTTAAAACAAATCTGTTGTGAAAGTCTTGAATACCCTTTTTCAAATGACGAAAGTTAAAACGAGGTCGAGCTGGTAATAAAGCTATGTTTTTTTCGTAGAAGAATATACGAGTGTCAATAATTTTGAATGTTTGTTGTTTTTTCCAATTTGAAAGAGCATTACACCATTAATTGCAAAAGGAGTTTAAAGACTCTGCATTTTCCACACGAAAGGTATTAAAGTCGATGACCGATGGAATTCTAAATTTCGGACCTTTTGAAATTAAATTGCGGATTCTAAAGTCTTTGATAACATTTAGATCCCTTTAACGATGTAACCGGCAGCTTGATAGAAAAAATTTGAATTTGAACAGTCTAATGATATTGGTGTATTCTCAACATCTCAACAATCTGTAAATTCGAAGAAATTTTGTTGTAATTGAAAATTGTGTTTCTAATTAGCTTGTTTTATTTGTAACAAACGATGGGTGTTTCAATCATTAGGCATGGCCGATTCAACAGTTTTATCTTTTAATATACTTGGAAGGTCAATACAATTTAAACCTTTATTTAAAAATGAAATTGTAAGGAAATTTCTTTGGTGATTAGATTCCAAGTCAATGTGTGGTCTGAGAACATGCCGAGTGTAACACTGAGTAAGGCTAGCAAGTTCATAAAGTGGATGAGTTAGTATAAAAATATCATCGGTTTCATTATCCACTTTCTGTAAACATAAAAAAAGAAAGAGAAGCCAACATTGAAAGCAAAGCGTGTCTACCATAATGTATTAAAATATTTTGAAGGTCATGAATAGAACAATGAAAGCCTGATATTCTTTTGATGTTACCATAAGTCCTTATCGCGTGTGACCTCGATTTTCGTTTTCGTATTTCTAGCAAATTAAAAAAGTCAAAATCAGGATTTTTTGAAATGTTGCCTTCTTGATAAATATTATCATTTAAACCAAGTGGGTAAGGCGTTTTGAAGTATTTAAACATGTATCCACTTACGTTCCAAAATAAGTCTTGCTCTAATTCTAAATACTTTTGAAGCAATGTTATCGAATACCCGGTGTAAGTTTTTCAACAGGTTGAATATTAACATGTTTTAAAGTGTGGCCTGATTGTTTGAAATGTTTAAATAAAAACGTATTGTTTTTATTATTGTTTCTTATTTTAGAATAGTGCTGACTAAACGTGTCTACAAAGAGTAAATGCAAAACATATGTGTTTTATTGGTTTGTCAGTTAAACTTAATACTTTCACAGGCACACACATCCGAAAATATGCAGCTTTGCAATGAGCGATTTTATAACATTCAGTTTTTTATTACGTCATTTACACTAATTTCAGACCCATGCCAGGCGTTGTCAAATCACGCCTGTCTACATGGTGGAACTTGTGTACCCGCAGGAACTTCCTACACTTGTAAATGTAGCCCTGGATATGAGGGCAATATTTGTTCTGTCGGTAGGTTGTTTTCAAAATGTGTATAGTATCGTCGCTTTAAAGCGGTTTTTGATGTTCGAATATTATTGTTTCTTTACTAAAGTTATTTTCGCTAAAGTTGACAAAATAACGTTATTAAAGTTTATTCATTAACTAGTAACTTATCTTGTATCTTGACTCTCTATTCAACACAGATCCGGTAGCGAGAACCAATAATGTTCACGACTTTTGAATATCCTTGTACAAAATTAGAACATCATGTTACCCCAGATAAACTAATATATGTACCAGAATTGAAAGAAACCAACAGGTCATATAATCTCAAGCAAACTGAACTGTCCGAAAATCTAAGCATCATTGTGGATGAACGTGCGTAACATCCAACAATTATTTGGTGCCGTTAACATGATTAAAACCGAGTATATCCATAACAGCATCATTAATGTTTTATCTTATTCCCGGCATACTTATTTCGGTGAATGAACATACTACACATTAACCACTGTTTATGTAATTTTTAATATATTCAAAACATTTAATTAACTTAAAGTAAGTTGGCCGCAACTGACATTTGTTGTTCTTGCAGACATCAATGAATGCGCTTCCAATCCATGTAACAGTGTGACTAGTACTGGTTGTATTGATGGCGAGAACACGTTTACTTGTCAGTGCAGACCTGGATATACGGGACAGCTATGTAACATAGGTATCTTATGTACTATGAGACATGTTTAGTCTTTGTCGGATTGGAGTTCAGATGCTTTCTATACTTTTTATGCCGATATGCTGATAAAACAGTTTTCTATGATTAGGCGTACAAGTTGAAGAAGGATTCCGTCTACATACCATCTGTAAATGAAAACTATACTCGAGCATAGACAATTTGTTTATGTTTAACTTTAAGACATATTCGGAAAGTCGGCCTGATTTGTTAAAACGGCATTTGTGAAAATTAACCAGTGAAAAGAAGACAAATTACTTACGTAATACTATAACTATCTTCCCTGTTTATCCACGTTTACCATTATGATTATACATTATCGTTTGAAGATGAATCAAATTTGTGTATTTTTTAACTTACTGAGCTCTTTTCGAGCTAGGCAACGATATTTTAATGTTAGGTTACCGTAAATTTACACTAGTCAAAAGTTCTAAGTGCACACTTGATAAATGTTGATTTTGAAATATATATTCTGTTAAAGCACACCAAAAAATTTAAGTCTGCTTAACCAGATTAAAAAATAATAACATTTTAGCTCACTTAGCAATTCTCAGGTTAATTATAATTGCGTCGGCCATCAGTTTTGATCGTTTTCTCATCTCTGTATAATTTAAATTTCATGCAGATTTAAAGGAAATACTGTAGTTTGCCATTCCATTGCACTGAAATAGCTTCCTGTAGCTTTGTAATTGTCCTCTATTTTATCCATAACGTTTTTACAGGATTTCAAGGAGGAAATTCCATTTTTTTAAACAATGTTTTGTGCCAAAAGTTTTTGAATTGTCTAGCAGTTTGGGATGATGCAATTCTCTATGATATATGTGTAACAGCCTTTCCAAATGAAAAAATGTAATCATTTTGATAAAACTGACCAGTTTTCGGACACGCTTTTTGACCAAATGAACGTCATTTTCGAATCATTCGATTTTAAAGTTTATTGAATTTCTATAAATTTTAGTTTTTAATTTTTATTTATTTGACACTTTTCCAACAAATGCTACACTAGTATTTTCGAGTTTACGTTGTTTTACATAAATATTTAATGACGTAATTGAGTAACGTCAGCGTTCAACGTAAGCAACGTAATCAATCTAGAAAATAATATCGTTTGATTTTCTTCTTAAATTAATTAAATATGCATAAATATGGTATTTCTTTTGCATTTACGAAAACCGTCAAAATTTTTTAGAACAAATTTGAAGTTGTGTCAGTGAAAAGAATTTTGACGGCAATGTCGTTGTCTGCTGACGTCAACCGTTCCATGGTTACAATTTGTTGGTGTGTTTTTCGTGTTTGTCTGGCGTCGGTGAACGTGTGAAAAACAAAAATGATTGTAAAAAATAATTTTTTATTGTCGCACGGGGATTACACATAAATAGCGTATGCCGACGTGGATGACGTAATACGTAAACCGTTTGCACGTTTTTCAAAAAACAAATATTATTGTTTGGTCATAATTAACATTGTGTCAAACTTTCATTCAATTAGAATAAGCTTACTTTGAGATATTCAAAATTGAAAAGTGTGCACTTACAACTTTTGACCAGTGTACAGGCTTTGTACTTTTTTATGTATTGATGTATGTGATGTCAGGCAACATTTTGTTAGCTGGTGTGAGATGTTAATGTTCATGTTATTTTCTGTAATGGTAGTAAACAAACATACATGTAAGTCTCAGTTCGCTTGTATTTCAGATATTGATGAATGCGCTAGTTCACCTTGCCAGCATGGCGGCACGTGCATCGATCACTTGAACAGCTACAGTTGTAACTGCGTAGCAGGATATACAGGAAGCAGCTGTGAGCAAGGTAAATTGTGTACCAAGCCCTAAAAGGGAAAAGAGACAAGAATCACGGTATACGCTTTACCCTTGTATCCGCTACTGTCTAAACAACTGTATATACTATATGATGGTCTGCTGTAATAAAACGCAATGACCGATTCGTAAAACTATCTAAGCAAGTGTAACCTTAAAAACGACATAACTATTCAAAAGATTATTAATTTACGTATCCGCAACCTATTCTTTATTAGAGTAAACTATAGAGCCTGATTTATTTTTTTTTTACATTTTTTCCATCGTTAATTAACAAATTAAAAAGCTCGCGAGCATTAAACGGTTTAATAAAGCATTACAGTTAAACTCAGTTCATTATTCTAAAACAATGTTCAATTCTTGTGAAGATTTTCGATAACATATGCATACTTAAAAGTATAATCATGCATCTACTAAAGTAAATTGATAATGCTTCACCGCGTTTTCCAAATTAATACAATTAATAAATGGAAACAAACCTTCATTGAGCCATTAACAGAGTCAAAATATAAATACTATTTAGATATCAACGAATGTGAAAGCAATCCATGCCAAAATGGTGCCACGTGCCAGGACCTGCTCAATAGATTCAAGTGCGAATGTCCACCGAGATTATATGGAGTTCTTTGTGATACAAGTATAAGCTTTGCTATCATCTGTCATTATAACAATAAACTTAAAAAAAAACATACCTTACAAATATCCAGTTTATAGACATTTATAAACATTTCTTAAATATAGAATGCACTTGTTTGTTCTTGCCTTTCTTTAAGGTTACACATATATCCAACATATTATTGAACGAAAAATAAAAATCAAGTTTCAACGAGTCTTGTGATAAAATCCTCACACATACAATGTATGGTAATCTTATTGACGTATTTTGTTCTTGCTGGACTTGTGCTGTTTTCAAACTGAAATGAACATTTTCGCCTTCTAATGTTAAAATATACCTTTGTTTGACTTTCGCAGATATTTGTCATCCTACACCAGCAGATGTAGTATTTGTTTTGGACTCATCTATAAGCATGACACAAGAGCACTTTCTAAAGCAACTGGAATTCGTTGCCAACTTTATTAGAAGCGTGCACGTTGGTCCACGTGATTTTCAGATCTGTGTGGTGACATTCTCATTTAATGCCAAGATTGAATTCTACCTGGACCAGTACAAAGACAACAACTCCCTCATAGATGCAGTGAAGAATATAACATTCAGACCCGGATCTACTCGGACTGATAGAGGTCTCAGAGCTGTAAGGGTTCCTTTCTCTCTACATTAATCTTGTTTAATCAGCTAAAGTATGAACATTCTCTTAATAGTCGAAGATAGGCCAGGCTATGATTGTAGGTTATGGAAGGCGAAAATATAATAAATATGTGTACATGGGTTCAAACTGACCCAATTTAAATGGAAATGAGCTATTAACACACACTTTCCTGAATTAGAATGTTATTAGAATTTAGAGATAACATCTAAATTTAAGCATTTTTGTTCATTGACACAAATAAAGTTATAACATCTGACATATAAAAGTATAGTAAACAATCAATGCCCTGATTAAAGTCAAACAAGACGTTTACCAAATAATTTCCATATTTTTAGCAAGCAAATTACACTTATTAAATGATTTTTCAAATATTCGTTTATCTGAAACGTATGTATACACATGTATAAAATATATACATTTCCTAAACATTACAAATGGATGTTTACTGTTTTGAAAATGACCGAAAAGTGAGCAATGCAGTTTTTTGATTTCATCAAATCATTTCAAAATTTTATTCCAATCAGAACGATGAAATAAAAAAGGAACATTGAACGTTCGAATTTTCCGTTAAGTGTCTGAAAGATACGTATAATCATTAGATGTTTGTTTTGAGAGCAAAATAAATTTTAAAACATGCAAGAATAAATATATAATGTCCTAAAACTAAATGGATGGCAAAGCTAGATGAATAGAGAATTATCATTAAAATCATTTAAATTCTGCTTAATGTTCAGTTTTTATTGCTGTGAAACAACACCTACTGTTTGTAATGGTTGGTTCATATATCATACAGGTTAAGTCGGTGTTCAGTGGACATGGTATAGAACGCCGAGTGAACGGAACCCAGGCTAGCAGATTTGTTTACTTGCTCACAGACGGAATGTCCACTGAGAGATCGGAAACTAGAGAAGCGGCAAAAGAACTGAAAACTGTTGTGGAAAACATTGCTGTTATAGGTGGGGTTCCCCCTTACGTAATATTATTGTACTTTTTAAATCATTGTTTACGATGCCAATATGGAATATTAATAAAATACGTTTTTAAAACTATTTTTCAAATTTGTTTTAATCGACGAATATTTCATGACTTGGTCAGTGACTTAACTCGAATGTAATCAATTCTAGCTTTATCGGAAACTTTGAAGAAAAGCTATGAATCTTACATTAAATTCGCTTTGTAAAATGTGTTATTGTGTTCAAATCTCACAGACAGCCATTACTGGAACATCTGTCAGATATCAGTTTTAGTAAAAATTACGTATCTTTTTAATTATATTACTCGATGACATATAACATCAATTCATTAAGTTTGATTTTATTTTTAGGTGTTGGAAGCGAGGTTTCGCACGAAGAACTTCTTTACATTGCCACTAGTGCCTCTCTGGTTTATTCTGTGAACAATTTTAACTCGTTATACACTGTTTTAAATCAGCTGGTACACTTCACATGCGATGGTAAGTGACACTTACCTCTGAATGAGGTTCAAATGATTCATGTTTACACAGACCGCAATTCAAACTATTTCCGGTACAGTAACATAAACCTTCTTTATTATCCTTTTCATTGTGGAAAAAAGCTTATCTTTTTATTATGCACACGTTGATTTTTAAATTTCAAAAACTATGTTTACTTGGCGGATATGAAGAATGTGGTCCGAGCATTCTGTTCTAACTGAATAATTTTATTCATCCCCTTCTTCTTGTGCTATAATCTCTAGAAAGTAATAAAAGATCGAGATATTTTATTGACGAGCAAAATATCTTCTTTTGCAAGTTTTATCACTATTGCAACAAGGCATTTCACAGCCGGTGTTTTGGAGATTTAATTTACAAACTTAAGAAGATAAAAGATAATGTTAATTTCTCTCGGTTATTTGTAAAAAACATTTGTAAATTTAAAAAGAAAGGTTACCAACATGATATTTTACAGGCCTTACCTCTTTGGTTGCACGACGGTGGCGGGGGTTTAAGAGTTTATGAAGGTTTATGGGGTAATATTTTCTTAAAAGAACATTGCTGATTTTACCTCAGGAGCTCTGCTCTCGGTGGGATCACTGAGTACCTACCCTTTGGCTTTGCAATGCTATTAGCTTCTTATGTTATCTATGTTTGTGTGCTTTTGCATGCAACATTGTTGAGCCGATGGGTGGGTTGGAGTTATTTCACCAAGACAACTTGTGCTTGTTTTGTGATACGAGAACCTGTTGGGGCAAGTGTGAGGTTGGTGCACCCTAGAACCTGGTTTAAACCCCCCAGTGGCAATTTGTTTTGCCACTGACCGTTCCAGGGCGGTATCCCCAAAGGTTCTCTTCTTCGTTAATTGTCAGTTAAACAATGAGAGGAACTAAACAAAATAGAATTTCGACATGGGATCTGCGATTATAAATTCTGCATATAACAGACAACGCCAAAGGCAAAAATTAAAACGAAGGAAGTATATCCTTGGGGTCATTAAACAATATCCGAATCTATATTGGCTGGGATATTGAAACAATTTAAAAGTACAATAGACATAGTACAAAAGTATCGTGCTGAACGACCTTCAAACGATGTAACTGATAACAGAAATGATTAAATGTACGGAGAGACTTTTTACAGCCGCCATACGGCACAATCAACGCTACTGTGATATTGAAATTATGAAAATGGAAATTTGAAAGCCACCAAACACGAGAAATGTGAAAATATTGCAAGCTAATCAGTTAAACATACTAAGAATGTTATTTATTTGCCTTATTTCAGAATGTGAACATAGTGCTGCAACAGACGTTGCTTTATTTATCGACGCATCTTCAGACACATTTGAAAGTTTAAGGGACGCCGTCACTTACGTCATTGATGTTATGCATCATCTCAGCCTCAACAAAACGCATGTAGGTGTAACATCGTTTGCCGGTGAAATTCGGGATATCGTGAAATTAGGAGAACAATTTGACAAAAATGCCATAAAGTCAAACCTTAACTCATTTTCTAAAGCGACGACAACTACGAACAACCCTATGGAACTTGTTTTAGAACATGCCCGTATAAAAATATTTAATACCACATCATCAAGAGCACGCGCAAAGAAGATGTTACTGATTTTTACAGATGGTAAAGTTTCGGCATTTGAAAGAAGTAGACTTCAGATAGAGAAGTTGCTCCTTGAAGCGATGGGTGTATACATGTTTGCAGTCAGTTGTACTGACGAGACAGCTGGAGGGTCTGATGTGAACCTTCCAGGACTATTCGATCTGGTTACGGACTCTTTTAATGTTTTTATAACGAAAAAAGGTCTCTTCAAGAGTCTTGATGTTCTGCAGGCGGAGTTTGAGTATGATAAATGTCAACTTAAAGGAGAATAATACTGGTGCATGTAATGGATTCTCAATATAATTGAATGTCTTGAGAATGCATGGCAATAGTTTTATTGGTATTTATTTTTTCAATAAAAGCATGTGAAATATATTCTTACAATTTTTATTTCTGTTCGTGAAGGAAGCGTTGTCTAAATAACATGTGCTATCTCATTTCTTTTACTCTACAAACACTGTTAGTCGATTTATTAAACTGTTTTTTTCCTTAAGGTAAATTAGAAACTTCGAAACTTCTTTATTTAATTAAACGCCTATGTACACATACTCGTATTTAATGGCGTTGTGCAAAGCATTTACATAAGAACATATAAACTAGAACATTTAAATAAAAGCACACCTTATCACTTAACACTGAATGTCAGTTAACTCAGCATTTGCACATTGCAAATTGTGAAAAAATAAACATTACAATTTTGTATTAATAACTTTATAAAAGCAATTTTTAACATTCCACCTTACGTAAAATGACAATGGGGTCATTTCTTGACACACTTAGTCCATGTATTTCAGCTTATTATGACTCACCCATTTTTATAAGTCAGGTACGTTATATGTTTTATACATCACCTTCATTTCAATGATATTCATTTGAGTCGAACAATTAATACGTTTTTCAATGTACCGTTGTATGACAAAGATACTATGGACAGTATCTTTGTATTGGGAAAGGCTTAATAAAATATTAATTATATTTTAAAGTATACATGTAAAATACAACTCCTACGTAATCACAGACAAACAATAAATACCCGATCTTTGCAAAATCAGTTGAAATAAAAACAAAGCCAATTTCATATGACATTTCCTTGTAATTTATACACTTCAATTCTTATTCATAGGAAAGGAAATCGTTTTTACGGACACACTGCATTATTTTAGCTTTAAAATGTACCTTAAACATGTGCATTTTTTAACGTAACTTGCCAACAATTACAACTATTCAAAACTTGAACTGTTCAAACAGTTGAAAAGTAACATAGTCGTATATACAATTGGTTTGCTGTAATTGTAATAAACTTAGTATATTTTTAACTATATCATTGAAAGTAATGAATCTAACCTCGATTTGTAAAACAGTTAACGTACCTGACATGGTGCTAATCGGTTGTGTTTGTGCTCAAATATTTCTGTTGTAACAGATGTATAAGGGCAAAATATGTGTGCATACGTTACATAGTGCCAAGAAAATGAAAAAGTAGGGGAAATAAGCTTTTTGTTTAAAGAATCGTGTTGCATGTACACGTACCTGACATTAACGTACTTGGCAGTCAATTTTCAATTTTCTGCTATGCAATCAATATATAAACTGCCACTAAGGCATGTTTTACTTCAATAAAAAGATAAGACTGCATGAAAAACGAAGAACAATTATTCGGAAATATAATTTCAAAACTACGGACGAGCAAGTCAGTATACTATTTAACGTACCTGACAAATTCTAACGTCCCACCTGTAATTTTATTTTTTCTCAATTAATCTTAGATTTTGAGATTCGACGATTGCATTTTAGTTTGTTTCATTCCACATAATTATATATTAAGATTTAGTAAGCCAAAGTTTAATGTTTATTGATGACGTCTTCGTTTGTTAAAGTAAGGTTTAAAGCATTTAACGTTCCTGACCAGTATATTTGCGACAATCATTTCACAAATCTAGGTTAGTCAGTTTATCGGAGAATTGTCTAGTTTTTAGTTACTTCGAATAAACTAAACCATACCCGTTATAACATTGCCTAACATCGGTGTTATGTTTCTTATTAAGCTGAATGTTTACGTTAATATTTATACAGACCCCTTTGCGACAGACGATTTCTATGAATTTTCGGCTATTCTGATGTCAAAAATGTCGATATGAATAATTATAATTCAATTCTGGTGTTCGTATGATGTTTGCTATGTATTAACCATATCGAAATACAAATTGAACCAACATTTCTTGCTTATATCACTCAGAGAAATGACTGCGACATGAAAAAAGTGAAAATGTCATTTTATCTGACATTCAATGTTAAGAATCATTAAAACTATTATAATAAAACAGAATTAGAATAAATGGAGATAATAAAATGTTAAGAATTAACATCATCGATCTAAAAAGAATGGGTAACAAATCTTAAAATATAGAACATATACACGACAATGGTGATTTTTCTCAGAATGCTCATAGATAAAGTCAATAATAAATTTTAAATTAACTTAAAAATTCATAGGTCTTCAACTTTTTCTTAACAATATCTAATGCCTCAGATTCCCTAATTGCAATTGGCAATGTGTTCCACAATTTTGGCCCCACAGTACGAAAGCCCCTATCCCCGAATATCCTGCGTTTATTGAAAGGAACAGAGTAGCTCAGCGCGGAGTGCTCAGATGATCTCAGAATTCGTGTCGGTGTATCGTTCGACAACATCAGGTAGACTGGTGCGTTGCCTCAAGAGCAGTTGTACATGAATGTCATCATTGTATCCTCGCCTTTACGGTAAACCAATGAAGGTCGAAGAGCGCTTGTCTCGAACTGTTATACTTGTTAAGAATCAGTGTTGCACACATGTTTTGAATCCGTTGCATTTTGTTAAGATCGCACTGAGATACACCATATAGCACAACATTACAAGTGGGAGATAACCAACGACAAACAGAGGATCTCAGTGGCTTTCCTTGTGAGGTATTTACGTATACTTTTATTTTAAAGAAGTTTAACACAGCAGTTATACATTTGCGTTTTATATGTTCTTTGAAGTTAAGTGACTCGTCAAGAAAAGCTCCAAGATAACGCATGCACTTTTGTTTTTCAACGGTGTCATTTGAAATGTTAATAGAAGTAGTAACACATTTGTTGTCGACTACCGAACATAATTAAAGCTGTTTTCGATGCCTTCATTTTCAGTTTATTTTCATTCATCCAATCGTTTATAATCATAGCGCACTGTTAAAGTTCTTGCATAGAGTTCCTTTCCGGCACAGGATTTGGACGAAATCGCATGTTTGCCGCATGGTCGTCAGCGAATCCATACACTGTTACTGATGGTGGAATGAAGTCGAAAAGTATCCCAGCATACGCCAGATACAACCACGGCCCCAGACAACTTCTTTGTGGCACAGAACATTGTAGCTGGCGAAGCGTTGACGTCGATGTGCCTACCTTTACATAGCAGCTGCTTGGACGTAAGTACGAGACGAGCCAATCCAACGCCGTACCGCAGACGCCTTACTGCTCCTCAAGGACGTCAAGAAAGATACTGTGATCAACTGTATCAAATGCAGCAGATAGATCAATGGCTATAAGCGCCGTCACTTCCTGGTTTTCCATGCAGTCAAGGAGGTCATTCACAATACGTAACAACGCTGATTCATCAGAGTGATGCCGTCTATAAGCCGACTGGTTCTTTGGCATAAGATTACACCCCTCAACGTGTATATTGAGTCTATATAAAGCGGCTTTTTCAAGTTTAGACAAGAATGACAAATAGCTCAATGGTATATAGTAAGGTTGTCTAATTTGTCAGCCATATTGTTTGAAAATTATAACGGAATTATGCAGTTTCTAGTATTTTGAATAATTAAAGCTATTATAATGATATTAAAATTGTATTATGACAAGAATAGGCGATGGTGGAAAAAATAATTATTTATTAAAATATTAGGTTTTTAAATGTACAGTCCTGGTAAGTGTATTTTCGGTTTAAAATAAACCACTATCCACACAAATGAATCACGGATAACAATTTGAACTTCCTTGTTCCTCTAGTTCCAACTGTTTTTTCCTAAAAAATATATAATTGTTTAAATAAATCAAATCCAAACTCATTTTTTTAAATGTCCGATGTGGTCACTAACAATGTCATTAACCAACGCAAAAGCATCCAGATCATGCTCCCCTGTGTAAATCATCTCTATTCACCAAGATCGCAATCAAAAATTGTTGCTGTATTTCCTATTTATTGCATAAGGAATATTAGTTCCTATTTTTTCAAGTGCTAGTTTATTATACCAGCACCAAATCATGTTGGGAAAAAAGGAAATGTTAACTAATTCATGAAATTATTTTACAACATGAAAGAAAAATTAATATTAAAGGCTTAGGTTACAAGAGAAGGAAAGTCTTGAATAAAAAAATAATAAATAGCAGCAATTGCTTAGGTCGAACTATTTCTTTTATTCCTGTTGTCGTGATTTTGCTGAATAGACTCCAGAACACTTCAGGTGCTCTTCTCCAGATCACTCTAGGTGCTTTACTCCGGAGCAGTCCAGGTGCTCTAATCCAGAGCACTCCGGTTGCTTTTCTCCAGAGCACTCCGGGTGCTCTCCTCCGGAGCACACAGGGTGCTCTACTCGATAGCAGGTGCTCTACTCCAGAACAATCCGGATGCTCTACTCCAGAGAACTTCAGGTGCTCTACTCGAGAGCACTCAAGGTGCTCTCCTTCAGAGCACTCCAGGTGCTCTACTCCAGAGTACTCCGCGTGCTCTACTCCAGAGAACTTTAGGTGCTCTACTCCAGAGCACTCCAGGTGCTCTACTCCAGAGCACTTCAGTTGCTCTACTCCAGAGCTATAGTGGAGTAGATGCTTGTGCATTATAAATCTGATTTAAGCCATCAGTGGCAAAATGTGTTGCCACTTACCATTCAAAGTCGATTACACCTCATACTCTTATTCATTTTCGTTAGTTGAATATGGTAATTTATTTGAATCGATCATTTTAAGATAGTATTCATTTTCGGTTCAAGGAAATAAAAAAACGTCGAGCTGCTAGATGTTTTCCTGTTTAACAACGGCCAAAACGTTCACGTTCTCTGAACAATAAAATGAGTAAAACCTGCATTTATGCTAAAGGATAAAATATCCAAAACATATCTGGAAAAAAGTTAATAACTTATTTCAGTGTACTTGTGCATTTTAAAACGCATTTTAACTTAAAACAGTTGAACCAATAGTGGTTCTTGTCATGTTTTGTCATGTTTTCGTTTCCAGGTAGAACTGATTCTTCAGCTGAAAGTTCTGTGTTTGCGATGTTCCATGATATGCCACCGAACACGACAAATATCAAAATGTGACAGGCTCGGTGTTATTGAACATGTTTATGAGCAATTATGGAAAAAACATATTACTGTTGACACCGCTTTACCCCGGGATTTGAGCAACTTAATATTTTCACAAAATTCAATATAACTATCGTGCTCGTTAGACTTCAAAGGACGCAATTGATAATAGCACTGATTGAATGTACGGGGCTACGTTTTATGACCGCTACACATCACAAACAATAATATTGTGATAATAAAATAGATTACAAAAATGAAACTTTGAAAGCCACCGATCACGGCAAATATAAAAATTTTGCATGCTCGGTTTGATTGTGCCTGTTCATGAGCATTAATAACATATTACTGTCAACGTCGCCTAGTCCTGCGTTGACCGTAACACAGCACTTTCACAAATATAAATATTGAGCAAAATGGTTTTCAAACGGCGTAATGGATCTGCAGATCGAGTTTCTATCTGCAGAGATAACAGCTCATATATTAAACTTCCTTGTTCAAGTTAAATGAAATTTTATAAAGAGAGGAAAGGTATCTTTGGTTATTATCTGCAGTTTTAGGTCCTCGCATAAACTTACTAGTCAAACCTATTTATTTTGCAATCGAAATATTGATCGTCAATCCTCTAAGATAAAAGGGTGAATATAGTTCAAAACTTTCGTTTCTCCATTATGTATTATAAAATAATTGGACTGGTTGTCTATTTATTAAGTCTGAAAACAAATGGTAGGTACATTATATATAAATCTTTTATTAAATATGTTGTAACTTTAAATATTTTAACTTTATAAATATCACGAATAGTTAATAATAATAGAATCTCGGGTTGTTTCATGTTTTTGTTTACAGAATATGATTTAATCTTCCACGGAGGCAAAGGCGGGACAAGGATGATAATTGCTCACGTTCTCTTTTTCATGGGCCCTCGTAACGTCCACGTGCGCGCGTAATAAAAATTAAAAGTAGCGCTCGCGCATGTAAAACCCCAGTCACACCAGGGTCGCTTTCTCACGGCAATCTTACGGCGTCCAAGAACGCCGAGGTGAGCGCAGTACGATCGCAAGCATCGCCGCATCAACGCTGTGGCATCGCTAGTAGACGCAGTGGGGTCGCATAGAACGCGCTCACTTTGAGCATGCTCAAAAGAAACGCCGTCAATCGGCGTTCTGAAAAGAGCGCAGTGGGGTCGCCGTACAATCACCGTTGCAACGCAATAAGGTCTTCTTCAACGCAACACGGGCTCCTTGCGCGCGCACAGAGGTCGCAGTGCAAACGCTGTGGTAATCTGTGGCGCTTGCACGGAGATTGCACGGCGTTGTCACTGCGATGACACCGCGCTTAATGGCGCGTCTACGGCGCTTATACGGGTATTAATAACTTTACTTCGCTCTTTGAGCTGTCACAGCGATCATTGCGCTCCCAATGCGATTTTACTGCGTGACAAACACGAGCAAAAGGGTAAAAATGAACAAGATGGGCAAACAACATTCATTTCACCATGACAATAGTGCCGATAATAATTTTTGAAAAACTTAATGCTTTTATGCCAGACTGGGTATAATCACTACTAGGGATCTGGTTAATACGGTAGCTGGAAAAAGTTCACGGACCATCGTCGTCATCAGTTGCAGTTCAGTCATCTGTACCCAGGCGGAATTCCGCGAACCCACACAGACATGTTCTCTTAAACGGTTGAAGGCCACTGCTGAGGTGAAAGCCCAGTGCACGCAGTGGAAGTGCCGTAAGCGCGTCGCGAAAGCGCAGTGCACGCAGTGTAAACGCCGTAAGAGCGCCGTGAAAACGAAGTGGACGCAGTCTAAACGCAGTATGAACGCCGTAAGAGCGCCGTGAAAGCGCAGTGTACACAGTGGAAACGCCGTAAGAGCGCCGTGAAAGCGCAGTGTACGCAGTGGAACGCCGTAAGAACGCATACAATCGCAGACAAGAACTTCGTGGGGACGCGACAGAACGCCATGGGAGCTCCGTAGCAACGCCTCGGTCGCAGTGAGGACACCGTGACATTTCCATCTTCACGAAAAATGTCATATTTTTCTTGCGATCTCAAGGCGCTATGGAAAATTTTACAACGCCGTGGCAACGCAATGGAAACGCGCTATAGTGTGACATGGCCTTTAAATAGTTGTGATAGAACGCACTCTAGCATTCTATGTTATTGTTACAAAATGATACTTCATATATTAATGAATTAAATGCCAAGTAGTGTGGTGTCATAAATGCATCAGTGTTTTCAGAATAAGTTGCAAACTTCAACGTTTTTAGTGTTTTTTTCTCTCAATTATAATATAATTTATATTTAACAAATATATCCCTAGGAGAATGTGAAAATGGCTTGAACAACCATTGTTTTGCCGAGATCTCCAAACATGACGCAACAGCTTTCTTGTCAACTGGAGGGAGATCAACACCAAGGCAATGCTGTATTGAAACCACTACGCCGTCGGATTGCGAACAAAAGAGAATACCAAACATGTGCTTTGTATGTCAAGCTTTGAATATTAACCACCAATTAAGTTTCTTGAGATTATTTTCTTGTTACTGACAGACATAAATTATTAACTTAATTATTTAGCGATCCTATCTACCAATGAAGTGAATGCGACAGTGCATACTTCTCTATTTTAAGAAATGTCTATCGTTGTCCTGCAAACTTACATTAATTGCACAATAAATATTCGTAAGTTATAACTTTACTTATCTGGATCACTTATTTTGAAATGTTTATTTCATATATCACATGTTATGATAAATTGTAATAAGTCTAAGTTATTTTAATCATATTTTCTACAGTTATGTTTTCACTAAAGAAAATAAAAGACACTGTCAATTTCTCATCATCTATTCGCTTGACAATGCCATTAGCTTCTTATGTTATATGTTTGTGTGCTTTTAAATTCAACGTTGTCGAGTTTTCGGGTTGATGGTTGGGTTAGAGCTAATTCAGCAAAACAACTTGTACTTGTTTGTTCATATGGGAACCATGGGCAAGTGCAAGGTTTATGCACCCTAGAACCTGGTTTAAACCCCCCAGTGACAAATTGTTTTGCCACCGACCGTTCCATGGCGGTATCCCCTCTGGTTTTCTTTTTCGTTTATTGTTTATAGTGTCTTTTTATTACTCATGCTCCACCTTTGGCTGTAGAGGAAGGCTATCTTCTGGATATGGCAATTCCTAATATGCATAATTCACTTTTTAAAACTTTGTTTTCAGACAGAACAGCTCAGAGATTATATTGTCAAGTCCCACACGAATCGACCTAAATGCGAATCTGGTCAAATTGTTACTGTAGGCTCATGGTGTCCTTGTCACTGGCATGACGATGCACATTATCCTCTGAAATGCGCCGGTAAGAAGTTTATTCCATGATAAAATTGTGGATCGCAAGGTAATATGCTTCCATTTACCTAAACAATCAAAACATGCATATCAGGAATATCCGTTCTCAGAATATATGACCTCATCTTCAGCCACAAAGGACTTAAAGAACATTTAACAACCAGGAAAGTGAAAATGCTGTTTTTTATGCTGAAGAGATTTGGAGAATATCCCGATTCTTAAAATACAAAACAAAAGTTTGGTCTTAACAATGTAGTCTAGATTCCTGGTTTTAAGCAATCGGCATTTTTATTAAATTTATATTGCATCCATTAAAACCTGTCGAATATGGCACATGTTCGATATATATTTACATCCGCAATCGTTAATCTTTTCTCTCTGTTTTCCTATGATCGTGAAGCCTCGTGCGATGAATTGTGTTTTTACCTGAGCTTCTCCAATGTCTACTTGTCCCTATTTAGTAAGAAAAGAAATATTGAAATAAAATAAACATTTTATAGCTTTAAAATTCACTTCCCATATTTTATTATAATATAAATAATTGTTGATTTCGAGCGCATAGAATGTCTGAAACAAAAAGACGCAAATGATTAAATTTAGACAGAATACGTGTATGCTGGACATAAATAATTAATTTAAAAATCGAGTTATCTTCTGCAAACTTTTTCGGGAATAATATAACTCACGCTAGAATGCGGAAATTATGGATAGTAGATTCATGTTTGAAAAATCAACTATCTCTAACACTTCAGTTGTGGTCTTTTCGTTTAAGAAAAAGATTATTTGGTTCTTTAAGTTTAACTAACATTAGATATACCGATAATTAAAAAATATATTGTAAATTTCTTGTCATAGGATCGGAATATTCTCTTCGCACTCGAAATATAGTAAAATACACCCTTTTTATATTATCAAAAAATTATTAAAAAAACAACATACAAAAACGCGACAGTATCACCTTGGAGAAGAATCTGTAAAACTGACGTAGTATTCGCCACAATTTTTCATCCACTTACTGAGCCAGAATTTCAAATATTCTGCACCTCTTGTCTGTTTATACTACACGATTCTTACTAAAATATTTAGTCTGTTAAGTACTGAATACTCAAAACATTATGACATCACGTTTGATAGTTGTAAGGTATACTTGTAGAACAGAACAGAACGGAACATATCTTTATTTAACTCTAACCTATAAGGCATAAGAGTATACAAAGCATGATAATTTTGATAAATGGACACGTGACATGGTGTAGATACACACTTATCTTACTGCTCGCAACCACCCACACACACACGCGCGCACAAAAACACAATTAACAATCATATAGACTAATTCTGTTAATAATATGTATACTTGAGCTGATCACTAAGTTTATACGTATTAAGTGAAGTTTATGGGTTAAGAAACCACGGTCACTTCGCTACGCTCCGTTTTCCTTAGGGTTTCTCATTGTTAAAACTTCACTTAATAAACAGCAACTAAACTTGAAATCTTTCACATCTACTTTCATTCTTACAGCAAAGCGATTGTGCATTAAATTTTACAGAATGAAATATCATTCGTCAAAATAACTTTTAAGTTAGAAACAATCTTATCAACGAGGCAGCAATCCCCACCTACGTATCCGTGCGTTTTAAACTTTATTTGTTTATTTTCGACCAATAAACACACAGTGTAGATCTTGATTAGATGGTACGGATGTACCATCTGATCTGGATTACACTGGTTGTACACGCATTAAAATCCTTACATATGGTGGAAATGGTTAACAATACACTAGCCCTTGTTCTCTCCCTCCACCTTCCATCTCCACAAAAGACGCGCCATTTAAAAATGTTATTTCCTCATTATATAGAACTCTGTAATTGATGATGAATTTGGAAAATTCTATAAAAGCTTGCATATATTGTTTTAAGAGTTTAGATATACTTTGTAAAATAGCTTATGTCGCATGATGAAAGTGCACGCTTGAGCTATTTGTTGTGCTACTAGCAGTTTCGCATAAGCTTCTTTGTTAAGTTAATTTCGTTTAATATATATGTGAACAGGACTACGATATAGCTGTCACGGATAGGCCGAGGGGTATACTCCGCCCGAACACAAAAATATGAAAAATTTTAAAATTTATTTACAAAAATAAAAATAATATTTATAAATGAGAAAAAAATGAAATATTCAAATGATAATGTCCTTTCACACAGATGTATTCATATATTTACAATAAATAAGTGTCCACAGTGTTCACTAAATGTTTACTATATCCAACACCACAATACCCGTAGATGGAAAGATGTATAACAACTTGGGGTTCACAAAACCCACAGATGAAAAGATATATAACAACACAGGAGGGGCACTTTGCTGTCCTTGTATCAGGGGTAAACAACCCCAAAGATATATGTGTAATAACCACTTCCCTGACACTGTTGTCTGTCCCTCGGGAAGTTTTCAATTATCTGTAAATCCCTCTTGCTCTTGCTTCTTGCGCTGCCGCAAGTGGTACCTTCCGCCTTATGCTGGACAGGCCCTAGCTCCGTTGGGAATACAGTAAAGTTTGCCAACCGGCAATAACGTAACGTATGCTCTGAGTGACGTGACTACCCCAGCCAATGCTTCGCCCAGTAGAGCTCCAAGGGTAAATCGACTGGCAACTCCTGCCTAACGTGTTAAGCTCTAGCGTCCGCTTACAAAAATCCTAAATCCACAATAATAGTAACGCTCTGTAAGAACACAAATGTTGTACTGCCCAAAAGGCAAAGGTGGGCGATCAATTTATGCAAAAGATTGCCGCCACACGCATTGCACGAATAAAAGCTGGCTCGGCGAAGTACCCGAGAAAGAAGATTCGTGAACAACCAAATTAAATTATGATTGGGTGAGAATAAACTGCTGATTTTAAGAGGCACAATATCATGTGTTGATTGAATGATCATAGCATAACTATGAATAAATATTATAAAAATCCCGTAAGGAACCTCAGTCCAAAAAGATGACAATTGTTCTGTACAGTTAGGTTCAAAATATATGTTCAATGAATACCCAATGTTTAGTACCTGTTGTTTACTTTTTCTTGCAGATATCGAGGTCTCTAAAATTTTATCAAATTATCATAATTATGTTACATTTAAGAACGCGAAATAATGGAACATAAGTTATAAATCAGGTTAAACAAGAAAAGAGCCCGCACACCTTACAGCCCGTATATCTCATTAAACTGATACTGATTTGTTCAGATATTCTTTCACAGACAAACATCTATATATATTTGCCCTTCTTTTACATTTCGATCATTATTTGAAAAGATAAACTGACACATTTTTAGTTTCCAAAAAAATACTTTCCAATTAATTTAATTACCAATATCTCATATAAATATTGGAATACAAAACTTCACATACTTTCATAAAATTAATTGACCCGATATCGAGGGACTATCGGCCATACGTGGTACACATGACACGTGTCTGAATACTTCCTGCTTCCCGCGGCTGTAGAGTGCGCGTCATATATCACAAGTCGTTTGATCATCGGATGCACTAATTAAATCAGTCATTTGGGGACAGGGGCCAGTATATCATGTAATACTAGAGCGTGGCCGGCAGAGGTCCTAGATAGCTAGCGGCATAGATCACACGCGTGTCACCGAACCAGTAAAACAGAACAGAGGGACAAGTACCTTGCGCTTTTAGAGATAATCAATTAACATTATTTGTCTTGATTAGAGCAAATCTAAACAATATGCTTTCTTTACATCTCTTCTTTGTGGCTGTGCGCGAAGGATTAATTTCTGAAATGCATATTCGTAATTAGTCTCAATCATTCAGACGCTCTGATTTCGCAATGGCGATCAGTACGTCTGAAGACATTGTTCGTTAAAAAATCAGACACTCCAAAACGAGGCTTGTAATTAGGGCATTAGTATGGAACGGCGTTGTTGTCTTGTGAAAATTATTTTTTTAGACTGTCGCCCTGTCAGCTGGAAATCGATGAAACATAATTATCATACGGGGGCACGCATTTTTAACTGCATTATTGCGCCCAAAGGCGCGTTCAAGTAAACTGAGGAAGGCATTCAATTTGATGTTAAGTGTTGCTTTGTTTTTGTGTTTGGCTGTAGAATGTTGGAATATTTTTCAGGTCAAACTATTTTTTACTGTTCTAACTTTTCTAAACGTATAAATAATAAACATACATAATTAGATTTATTTATGTAAAGTTTGACTGAACTGCATTTTTCCGTTAGAGAGATTTTGGTATTCTTCACTTTTTATCAATAACCGTACAATGACAACTGCCATACCATATGTATGTATGTATGTATTCTGTAATTTCCTCCTTTATTCATAGGAGCACACCTCTTCACCAGAGGATAAGGATTTTCGTATATGTACACTTTCTTTTACCTGCATTATAGGAGATAGCTGTATTCATCGTATGTTACCCTTAACATCATATTCATGATATCAACAAGTATATATCAACACCACCACTGAGTATTTACACACATATATCTATATATAGATATAAATCTGACAGGTGCAGATAACTATAGAGAGATAGCTTTTAGATACAGATACAGGGAATCCGGGTAGGCAACCACAGCTCTTTTCGAAGAGACCCTCTGATTCTTTAACGTGCCCGGTTTATAATACCGATACACGCACTGAAATTCTTCTTCCTGGAAGTGAACCAGTACTAAGTTGGGTGGGAAACACTAACGTATATTACAGAAATTTCATGTGCCGTGTTCGGGATTCGAACTCACGACCTCCGGATTTGTAGACCAACGCGTCACCACTGGACCACCCGTCCACCTATACAACGTGACAGTCTAATACCATAATCACGAAGAGGCAGCAACGGCGAGTCATATATTTGTATTCATTTATGTAAAATCGGGTAGGCAAGTACTTAAACGTCATTTGTTTATAAACCATATACCTGATTTTGTAGCTCGATATCTTATTACCTTAATTTCACTTTGCCCAGTGTGGGAGAAATACGGTTGAAGCACTGTTAACAAATTTCATTAGAAATCGCGATTGATTTTGGATTTGTTTACCATACAAAAGCGCCACCTGTCGGTCAGACTTTTTATATAGCGATGTCTCTAGACGTTCGTCAGAGCAGTGTGACACTGATCAATGACAGAACGTCTAGATGATCTAGACTAATTCGTAATAAGCCCTTTTTACTAAAGGGATAAAGAGACTGTTAGAGTTCTGTATCGTTGTCATTTAAAACCAGATTTAGGATAGCAACTCAATTAGATATTTGTGTATAAAGCGCCTATTTGCTAAGCGCAGAATTATTAATATTCTAGTCCATATACCATTTGCTATAGGCGGATGCAAAAGGGGAAGTGATTGGGTTACCCTACATTTAATAGGCATATCTTCGTTTGTTTTTTTAATGTATTCTAAATATTCTATGCAGTTCGCTATAATAAGCCAAGACAGACATGATGTTTTACTTTACAAAATGAAAATAGTATATTATTTTTATTACTCAATCCCAAAACAACCGCTTTAGCGAAAGCATAAACTATTAACAATCCCCGCAAGGATATATTGACGGAAGGGTTTTAGTTCATTTTCGCATGATCATCATGCATAAACCACTGTATATAAACCGATTGTATCATCTACCGGATATAGCGCACTGATTGTCACAAAAGCATAGTAAACAGTTCAAAAATGAGAAGATTTTGTATGTATTGTAATGTGAAATCAAATCGACAAATACATGTTCAACAGGCGATTCTCGTAGCACTTGTTTTGAAAGACGTTAATACCTTTTTTATGCAATATACTTTTAAAAAATCGCTTAAATCACTCACACAAAGTACGGTTTGCACTGTGTACTGTTATTAAATCCGCGTAAATGTTTATGTTGAAACAGGTTTTGAGAATTATTCTCAAGCTAGCGTTGATGAAACATATCGTTTTTATTCTTTCAATAATAATAATACTATAGCTGATCAATTAAACATCAAAACATTAGACCAAACATGCATGTAGTTTCGACACAGACTGTATCATTTTTGAACATGTTAGCTCAATCATTTGTATGTTTCTAGTGATCTATGTGTATCAGTTATGGCGATTTTTTAAAGATTATTTTAGTATATTTTTCGGATTTAAGAACAACGGCTTGATGTAAAAACATGTATTAAAAGTGCTTCTTCCAGAGATATGTGATACGTTATGAAATAAAAGGGCCTCGGTGCCTTTATATACTGCGGCGACACGAAAGAATTGGATCTACCTGACTTCATTATTTAACACCCAGGTCGCTCTGAGAACTACAATTAACAACAAGCAATAATTAATGTCGTCGCAAAATGTTTTGGATTTGATAAATATAGTCTGAGGTTTTTTAAAAGTAATAGTTTCGAAACTGAAGGTTCGCGATTATAAATACCTTCGCAGGTATGCGAGACATACACATTCTGAGGCAAAGCAAGTTATTTAAATACTGATACGAGTATTTTGAGCCGATGATAAATCCTTTACTCAATGTGCGACCAATGTAGATCATCGTCAGTTGAAACATCCATGTCATTTGATCGGAATATGCAATGGTCACTTGTTTACAGAAATATTCTTATAAATGTAAAAGCAAACAGCGTACAGCAAAAAACAACGTACTACATATCCCATGGAGTAAACGGTCAAATTGAACTTTAGCAAAGGAATCAATGTGACAGTCTTGTTTTCCGCCCAAGGATTGACTATCACAAAGGTCTTCCCTTGAGAGTCAGGTATATTCCCATGCTGATTTCAGTTAAAGAAATTAACGAATTCGCTTTCTAACATATTCTCATAATACATTTATACTAACCATTAAACTACTGTTTTGTCAACTGATTTGTGTAAACTGTGTGTATGCCAATTTATCAGTTACAAAACAGTTTATAGTTTATTTCGAGGTTTGTATGAAAAATTAAACGGTCGCCCAGCTGCATTGGGCCTGACAGTTTAATATTTATACAAGCCTCCAAACTAACAATAACATATAATCACTGCTGTTGCGTCATTCTGTTTTATTATTTTAAAGTTCTTCTCTTCGTGTTTTTGTACGCCATGATATATTATTTCTCCAAATACCCGATTTGTATAGACAATATATGTAGACGAACTCCTCCATCTTACCTAAAAGCATAAACGTGATAAAATCAGCAAATACGCATCACCATAAGTGATACAGATTATTGGATAATCATTCAACGAAGATCGCACTACATGATACAACAAAAATAGGTGTGTTTGCTATAAATGATAGTATGATAATGCTATAGATGATACAGTCATTACGAAACACACCCCTCAAACATTTTAATAATTTACACTATCTATACATTTAAAGCAATATTGTATTGTAAAAATCTTTATATTAATGTCATAGAGTCATATAACTAGTATGTATTCGTGCATCAGAGCGTTTATTTGTAGAGAATAACAGTATTTTGGGACAATCATGAGGGTCATTTGCCAGACCCTCTTGTGATTAAATGCAATTTTGAAAGTTTTTATCACTATATATGCGCAAAACAAATTGTATTACAACCAATAATGACTATACAATATATAACTTACTTGTTTTTGTTGAAGGTACTTAAAATGATCCTAATAATTCCATGTTCACTGTGTTATTTACGAATGGTTTATATCGCAGCCATGCAATCACCTCGCTATATCCGGCAGATGATACAATCGGTTTATATACAGTGTAAACGCTAAATGAAACTGTAAGTTAAATATAATTTGATCGTACATCTACATTTTATTGCATGTCCAATTAAAAATGTTTGCACTATTATCCCCCGAAATGGCTTCATGGAATATATGATTTCCGTCATAATCGGACCACTTGTGTTTTTGAAAAATTGGAATCGGACTACGATAAGTATCTATCAGAGTTAATATTAGTGTTTGCAAATATTATGTGGAAATTCAAAAATTCATATACTAGCAAAGTTACGGGCACAGGATAACGTTATTGTCACATTTACTATGTTGTACTATTTGCGACAGATTCCCCTTAGATTTTGCGTACCGTGAAATGTGCACCCGAATTTTAATGAATTAATTCAACCAATATTCTCGTGTAAATTGTATCATTTAATCATAAAAGGATTTTCTTTATATTCAGAATAACATATTTAGTAAATGAGTACACAATTTATAAAAGTAAGTATTCATTTGTCAGTTTATCTTTAAAATAATATCTACGTATGAATTGATACAGATTTGACACAATCTCCACAGATGTTAAAATCTGCGATACGTAATCATCGGGTACCCTTTATTAAACGGATGTGCTTAAATAAAAAGAAATACTAATATTATGTAACCAGTCATAAAAGTCCCTTCAGTTGAATGAACATCAAACGTACTTTGCATAAATCTTGCAAGTTCTCGCAAAAATTTCGTAATATGAGAGACCGGTTATTTTTTAATATTAATTAATAGACATAAACCTATACATATAAGCCGAAAGAACAAAATACGCTTGGAGATTAAAATACGAAGTTTCTATACATTAAAGAATAATCGTCCACGGTAAGAATAGCATGGGTCGATCCGTATCGAAAACAATGCTGATTTTTCAAAGGATTCAAGTGATATTTATACATATTGAGAATAGTTAATTCAATTACTTTTCTCTGATAATTTGTTATTGAATAAATGCAACAGCGCTTTACCGTTTAAATATATGCTTAAAAGTAACTAATGTTATAATAGGAGTGATAGTTAATTTGAAATGATTTTTCTGCGGGTCGGTAAGCGAATGATGCCCCGCCCCTTTTTCGTTTCACGCGTATTTGATTGGCTGCACGTTTTGGTGCGCGTTAATCGTGAATCGAGATTCGGGAATCGGTAAACGGTTAACGTTCTAGAAAGTTAATCGTGAACCATGCACTGCGCGGAAGCATCTCGCAGGCTTGACTGTAAGTAGTGTGTGCTATGATATACTACATTGAGTTGACACTTTTGGCAAACTATTGGTTTGGTTAAATGTATTTTAAACGCCGATTTAAATTAAAGATTGTATAAATGCGTTTTATTTGAGACTAACTTTTGACAGCTACGTGCGATGTAAAAACGTTAAAACGATGTTCGTTTAGAAACATACTTAAATACAACGATAGAAATTAATTACAAACGTTAGGTAAGAACAGTTGGTTGTGCTATTTAAATGTTTAATGTATATTAATTTACACACCGGCTCTTTTGTTTGCCGTAGGTTGATAATTTTGAGAATAACCTGCGATAACAAAAGAATTCACGAGACCAGGTTGTTCCATGCACGTGGACGGGTTGTTCTCCGAAAGAATTACCCGCCCACGTGCAAGGAACAACCTAGTCTCGTGCGTATATTTAAAAGTATTAAAACAATACAAAAAAGACACACAACATTTTTACATTTTAAGCACTAGAACAAATGAAGTAAAATTACAACACCACATCATTTTATGTTATTTTCTTTTTATAACCTAATTTAGATAGCACTTACAGTACCATATATATTGATCAAAAAAGTTCGTTTAACATGCATTTCTTTTAGTACCTAATGGTTATTATGTATAGTCAGGTTTCAATAAGTATAAATCGTAGAATATTGTACATGTATACACATTTATGACAATATTCCAATTTATGGGTAAAAAGCCGAGATTTTAAGCTCCTTTTCAAATATCGTTTAGTCTTATTCAAATATCATGTACAAATTGAAGTGAATTCTATGTTGTAAAACACATTTTGTCTTGTTAAATTTTTAGCACTTGTGTGTTCGCTTTATCTTCATCGCTTGACAGAGGAGAAAACTTGAAATCTGACGATTGGCTTTTTTTCTATATATACTACTAAAAGTTTGCTAAGCGCCAATAATATTTTTGTACATGTCATCTGGTGTATGCCAGTTATAAGTTTTATTTTTTATTTATTTTAATTCACCGAATTAATGACTGATTTGACAAATGTTTGTTGTAATGTGTTTACGGGGTTTATTTTGAATTTGAAATGGATATCGGGGATGTGCACAAATCAATGTTATTGCATATATTGAAAACCTTCCCTTAAAACAGACGGCCCTTTAGGAATGCTGTGCAACTGCGCACATGATTTTACAAAAGTGTGCATTTTTTTCAATAGACAAATGGAATACCAAGTAGTTATTATTATAAGTTTTACGCCTTGTCAAAGGCTTGAAAAAAGCATGTTCATGCATATTCCTGGGTAGTTTTGAAGTATACAGTTTAAAATGTTTTTAACGCCGCACATTTTAACTGAATGAAATAGTGATCGAATGAATGAGTGCGTGAATTGTTCAATTTCCGCATCAATGTACTGAAATACTGTTGAAAGCGGGTGTTAAACCCAACAAAAAGTATGATACGTAAATAATGACGCTAACCTGTTTTGTTTTGTATTGACAAAACAAATCGGCTGCTCAACTCTTCAAACAAATCTGCATTCAAATCGTAGTACTTGTGTATGTCTAAGGTGTGTAAGCCGGATATCAACCTCGTACATCGGTGTTTCTGTGTAGGAAATACCTGGCCACGAGCTTCATGAAACACCTCGAGCGCTTCGCGCTCTCGGTGTCACAAGAAGCTCGTGACCAGGTGTTTCCTACACAGAAACACCTTGTACTCGGTTGATATCCTATACATCCATACTAACGCCCGAGGTCCCCTTTTTATTAATCTTGCATATTACAATAATCGGTGTGTTTAGGTTTAGATGTTACTGA